>JAYGXS010000004.1:7810863-7845486 GCA_036362985.1 Ligula intestinalis | reverse complement strand
CATCATCATCATCATCATCATCATCATCATCATCATCATCATCATCAACAACAACAACAACAACATCACAAACATCCCCAGTATCGTGTTCTCAGTCGCTCCTTTCCATCTGCAGCTTATGTCTCCCATACGGTATGCATATACAGTGGAACCTTGGTTAACAAGTTTAATCAAGTCTGGCACCAAGATCGTCACGCGAAACACTCGTCTTGCGAAAAGTAGCCAAGCAAACTGTATCAGGTCATTGATTGGCTGCAGACGATCGAGAACCCCGCGCTCTGGGAGCAAGACTCAACGGCGGACACAAGCACACGCACACATTGACAGCCCGTTAACTGAGCAGAAGCTCGTCAATCAAAACAAAATCTCTGTGATTGGTTCGCTTTTTACCTGAAATGCTCGTAGATAGGGCTGCTCGTCATACAGTGATTTAATAATTTTGCTTCCAGAATAGCAAGTGCATTAGCGTTATTGACATATGACCCAAGTTTTGTGGAGTTTTGGGCGGTATTTTATATACTTATCGTTTTGAGTTTGTCAACCAATCCATTTTGCTGACATCCTCCACTAGGATATTTTGTTTTGAGGTTCATCCGTTGACGGAAGAGGCCACCGAGGCGGCAACTGCAGTTCCTCAGCCCACTTTACGCTTTCTTTTGATCTACCAGTGCCATTTATTTCGTGCCAATGTAACCCCTGACAAGCCTGGGCAACTGTTTAATGCGTACGGCCATCTGAATGCCTGGGCTGCCGCTTGGGCAAGTTCTGCGTTTCGATGGCCTCCCTCCCGCCATCGGCTGCACAGAAACACCAGATCGCATCCGCCGTCGCTGCTCCTCGTTGATCGTTAATTTTACCGTTTGTGCTGCGAAGGCGTGTCATGAAAAACGGGAGGAAGCCGGGCTGCGTACTGAAACATAAAGCCTAGCGCTTGTAGACAGCTACTGGGACAACCAGTAGTCCAGCATCGTTCCTACAGTAGATACCCTAACTCATGAAACATCACCCGAACTTCTGAAATGTGTTTTCTATTCGAATAAATTACTAAAGTAGGGAAATGCTATTAATCATTGCGCAGCATAATCTCAATATAACTTAGTCACGCCAGAATATCGGCTTTTGAGCAGGCCTCTTCCTGATCGCCTGCAAAAACCATGCTCTGTAAGCATGGCTATTAAAGTAGTATGCATTTTTCTCACTGATTTTCACTGACTTTATAAATTCAAATATAATTTATAAAAGGCTTGCGCCAATATATTCTTTTGTAAACAAGTTTGGTAGTAAATAATGCCTTCTTCTGATGGTATACTCGAAGAAAGAGTACTATCTTAATTGCCAAATAATCTTCAACCCTTCCGGCCGTTCGACTTGAATTCGAAGTTTCCAAAGTACACGTTGAATATAGTCTGTGTAAAAAATACTCGTATATATCACTATGCTAGAGGAGCGGGTCACAACGCACTCATGACATTTTACAGTGGATATGGATCGTGTTGTATACTTTATAGGCAATGTTTATAACTTGACGGATACGATGTATTATTAATAGACATTTAAAAAGTCTCATAATTAGAAATTTTGTAGAAACGAAAGGTTCCTTTTCTTCAAGTATCAGATTTAAAGAAGGCGCAAGTTTTCTACCTAACGAGTACAAGAAAGAATAATTTTCTCCATAAAAGCGAACATGTGAGCCCCAGGAAGTTATTAAGAAGAAGACGACTCGATCGTCTGAACAGTACTTTTAATAAAAGTATTGTCTCAGCGATCGAATCATCTTCTCGAATACTTTTGCGCATGCTTTATATAAATTATATTTTAATTAATAAGAGCAGTGAAGATAACTGAGAAAATTAATACATCTTACATAGCCATTTTTACGGAATATCCTTTTGCAGGCGGTCAGAAAGACGCTCGTTCAAACGTCGGCATCCTCAAATGACTGAAATATATTGGGAGTAGGCTGCACGATTACTATTATTAAAAAAATAGTTAATTACCATACTCAAATCGAAGACACATTTCAGAATTTCGGTTGGCACTTTATAACGTAGATAAATTAACTGTTTCTAGCGCCTCTTCAATCACGATCAAAATTCATGGTGCTGTCTTTGCTGAAAGCTGCAACACAAAAGTGGACATCAGAGTCTTTTCAACTGAATATGAAATCTCGAGTTAGCTGACGAAAAGGCCCATGCGTTGACAAAACCCTTTCGCAAATGCCTTGTGAATTATTTATCTCAGCTGACAGCGTTCCTCTCAGGTAGTTTGAGGTACCTGAATTTAAGGTCCAATGATCCCTGTTAAGCCTTTGGATAAGCTAGCATCTGTCGGGAAGTAGTTCAGAAGAAGGAGAGGTGACAACTGGAGCAAGAGTTTTATTGTCCTGACGTTGCGGATTCCGTCGGGAACCCTTAATCATAGGTAATAGTACAATATTCTGAGTTAAGTGCAGATAGGGGTGAAACATGCACAGATTGCACGGTGTTTATAGTTCGTAGCAGTCATCCGCATGCATTCTGTAATTAGCCACTCTTGAAGGCACCGCTTTGGTCTTAATTGGTGCGGTCATGGCATGACACTTCGTGTCCGACTCATAAATTGCCGCAATTTCCCTGTCCCTGTCGGATGCGGGCTTGGTAATTGCGTGACAATTATGCTCACTGTCGTCAAAATTGTTGTTGGGCCTGGCCCTTCCCATGTGACTAATTCACGTGCTCAGGCAATGTCTCAGGACACAGTAGGGAAACGCCAAGCAGGGGTTTACCATGAGTATCGGTCGCAATTCTGGGAGCAAAGCCCTATTGCAAAGTTGCTTCAGCACAAGCATGTACAAGTTTTCTATTGATTTTTTAAAAACCAATAAAACCGCAGCATCAACCTGTTTCTGCTACTCATATCTCTGATGACGAAGCCGCGATGGATATCGAAACATCAGGCGAATAAACATATTGTTCCAGCGATCGAGTCTTCTTCTTCTTCTTAATTGCTTCCTGGGACACGGATGTTCACTTGTATTGGCATAAACTGATGTGTTATATTATATTACTTCTTTATATCGCGAATTGATCACGATTTGGCCTCGTTTTCTTTCCCCTAGATATGCGCCGCTGTCGGATCCTGGTGGCCTTGGATCTACTTTGTCACCCTCATTGTTCTGGGTTCATTCTTCGTAATGAACCTCATTCTCGGTGTACTGAGTGGGTGAGTTCAAACGAATCTCAGATAAATCATAGGGACTTTTTTCCATCAAGTTATAAATTTTAAGTCCTCCTTTTTCCTCAAATGCTCTGGCTGTTTCTTTTTCTTCTTTTTTTTCTTTTTCTTCTTCTTCTTCCAGTTCTGAATCTATATTTTCTACCCTCCCCTCTTTGCCAGATTCCGTTACTGCCTCTCACCTTCCTCTCTACATCACGACCCTCCATACTTTTGCCTCATATTGGGTGTAGATTTGTTTGCGAAACCCGGCCTATCTATTCAGCACTACTGGGCTGTCCAGTACAACTAATTTTACCTCTTAGAGTCCAAATCCTCTTGCATGCCGGTTTGCATAATTAAAGGAAGCTTTGTGGCCTTTCAGATCATATTATTAGGAGACAGGAGATCTGAGAGGAGAGAAGGTTGTAGCTTAGGATACAGGCGGAAAAAAGTTTAAATTTCTGCCGTACGTGAGGGGGTTGAACACACGAAACATTCAGCGCAACTGCAAACGGTAAATATACTTAGAAGAGAAGGTGTGTTTTTACAGTAAGGATCAGTATGCAGTTTTAATCTAAGATATTTCAGTAACTTCAAAATGCCGGCATTAGAATGCGCCTCTAGTGCCCCAGATAGTCTCTGGTTGAAATGTCCTTTCGCTCGCAAAATGGATTCTGATTTTAAACTTTTTAAGCACCAAGATATACCCTTTTCGCAGTCAGAGAATTTAACAAAGACGTTATTTTTCAAAAAAGGCGTACCGATATAAAAGACCACAGATGAAGGTGCTACTAACCAGCAGATGCTCATTGGTGGATGTTCATCTGACGGAAATAATCTGTCTCGGTCTGCCTCGGGCCTCGGCAGAGACCTTGACAGTCATAACAGCTGGTAGTGTAGGCAGACTGGTATGACTGGCTGATGACGGCTAATAAGCCATAAATGGCCGGTTCTACTATCAACCTACACTAGCGGCTGCTACGGCTGGCAGGGCCTCTGTCGAGCTCCCAAGCAGAGCGGGACAGATGATTTCCATTAGCGGTCGGATGGAAGTTCATCAATAAGTGTCAATATCCCTCGACCTAACCCAGAAAGACAACGAGCTCTTTGTTCAATGGTTGGCGCGTTTGACTCTGATCAAAAACATCTCGCGTTCGAGGCTCGGGTGGGACACCAGTTGGGTCTGGGTATGACTGGCCGACGACGGCTAATAAGCCAGAAATAGCTATTTCAATCTCCTTTGTCTTTTTCAGCAATAGTATTTACCGGCATTAAAACTAAAATATATTATTAGGCATCGGTATTTAACTAGTTTTCGAGTAGTGTGAGGACTTAAATTTTTTTTCTCTCTCTCTCGAAATTATGCACGGGACATTTCTTGTTCATGTGAATTTCGTAGAAATCGGCGTCTCTGTCGATGGCACGGCTCGAAAGGCAGCGTAGTTCGATTTGGAAAACGTTCCAGCAGCGCGAATTGTCGCGAAGCTCAGAACTACCGCACTGTATTGTAACATTTATTTGCGCACTGGGTGCTGCCTTCGCTGAAAGAAAAATGGGAATTTGTTTTGTAAAAAAAGTATAGCACATGCTTAGAAAATTTTTAGGAAATAGTTAAATAGACGGGTTGTAGCACTGTATTGGAAGCCGCAATTGTCCCCCTCCCATAAGCAAATTGCAGTGAGGCAGAAGGAAATAGTTGCTGCGCCATACAAGTGGACACGCAATTTCAATAAAGATGTTGAATCGATTGCGACCTTTTACTGAGCTCTCTTTGAGGGTTAAAGATATAGCCTCTGCAACCGTGTCTGACTCAGGGGTACACAAAAGCGAGTTATATGATTGTTTAACAGACGCTTTTTAACTATCTACATGATACACAAAAATGACGAACCACCCTTTCTTCTGCCATGTCACGTCTGCAGAGAGTTCAGTAAAGAAAAACAGAAGATTGATCGGAAGGAGCAATTTCGAAAAGTACGGCAAGAAAAACGAGAACAGCAGGACTACCAAAACTACAAGGAGTGGATAGAAGTGGCGGGTGAGTGCTTGATAGAACTGGCACGAGTCTCTAAGATTTGCCCCCATTCCGGAACATTTTTAATGCCTTGCACTTGTTTCCCTTACAGAGGACTTGATTGATTCCGAGGCCGACGACAAAAGCAACAAGGAATTGGATGGCGGTAAGATATATTGCATAAAATATTGTCTGATTAGGTGTTTGCGTGAAACTTTATTGCTGTATAATTATCGTTTGCATCCACGAGAGGATTTTAAATGCACAATTCGTGTGCAACAACACCCTTGATTGGGAAGAGTTGACTGACGATGGCTAATACGCCGGAAATGTCCATTCCAATCTCCATCGTCTTTGCTGTTTATAAATTTTTGTCACCGATCAGATGCAGATACAATTAGCCATGTAGCAAGGTTCGGGAGTTCCCGAAGACACTGGATACCACAAACTAGAGCGGGTGTGCCCTGTATCTGATCGGTGTACACCTATCTACTGATAAATAAATAAATATATATGCAGAAGGATATTACTAGCAAAGACATGAGACACTAGAATGGCCATTTCTGGCTTATTAGCCGTCGTCAGTTAGTACCTGCTACTGCATATCCCCGATCTAACACCGGCAAGACTGCGAGCTCGTAGCTCAATGGTAAGGACTTTTGCCCTGAACAGAAAGATCCGTGTACGCGTATCTGCTACTATATATATGTACCAAGAAAAGAAACCTGGGCATTATTAGGTGCATGACATGGGAGAAGGTGCACGGGACATGAATTTTAAGGGACAGACCCTTAATTTCGATGAACATTTTAGTCGAAAACAATCAACTACCATGGAATAACCGCGGAAGTACAGTATAACATAATAATCCTATATATATATTTAGTAATTTGTCAGTTCAATGCGAGTAAAGAGTTGAAGCACGTGCCTTCAACTCTAAAACTCGCGATGCAGTTAATAAACAGACTACCGCCCATTTTCATTTAGCCCTCATCGGTGGAGACATCGGGGATGAGAATGGACCGCCCCCCGAGGAGGTGGCCAAAACGCGAGTATGCACATGTATTCGGTAAGTCGATTTTGCTTTTAATTGCTTTATAGCCCGGCTGAATGCCTCTTTTCTGGCTTTAAAACGGTCTTACAAGTCGCTGTGTCCCGACAGTTATGTCCTGAAACCTGTACACCACTAGCGATGCCTCCTTAGAGTAGGAGTGATTATCTGTCTCGTAAGATATAGTGACAAAAAGTCTAGCTTTCGATCGGTAAATCTGAAGCAAAGAAGTGTTTGGTTTCTTGCATATTTTCTCGGGTCAACTTTGTTGATGAGAATAAAATGATCAGTCTTTACCGGACTACGAGGAGGGCGTATAGATGATTGGAACGTAGAGTAAAGCCAGTTTTTTTAGGACTTTGGGAATCAGGAGGAAAATAACAGGAAAATAAATTGAGTTTATGAAGTAAGAAGTGCAGAAAACAGTTAGTGTTTGCATCAGGAAAGGTAGCATCATCTGCTTTTTTCCTATTTTGCTTTGGTTAGAAAGTTTGCTTCCGGTAAAGGCCTTCTCTAATACGCGGGTTCAAATTCCGCCGAACGCCTCGAGTTTTTTTCAATTGAGTCAAATCAAATTAAGCAAATCTGCCAAACTTCCTAATAATTAAGTCAGCATAGTAGTCATTCTGGTGGATTCTTGATGATTGCTTAAGAAATCCTGCGTGGGCAGTCAACTTTCTGGCCCGTATTGGTGGATTCCATCCGAGCGACTAAGTTGGGCGGGTATTTCCGATCCAAGTGTGATTAAACTCACGGGGCGAAGTGTGACATTTGTAGCCCAAGTAGGTAGAGCGTTGGCTTGCGTAAAAGGCCTCCCTCCTATGTGGGTTCGAACCCCGCCGAATGCCGCGAGTTTTTTCACAATTAGGTCAACAAAATTAACCAAATCTGCCAAACCTCCTAACAATTAAGTCAGCCTAGTAGTCATTCTGGTGGATGCTAGATGATTGTTTAGGAAATCCTGCTTGCGCAGTCAACTTTCTGTCCCGTATTAGTGGATTCCATACGAACACCAAATATGGATTGGGCAAATCGTTGCACTTGTTCATGACTAAAGTAATTCTCAACTCACCCGATTGTCACCCTTTGCGAGAATTTCGGTCTCATCTAATTTTAATGTATGGCCGGGTCTCTTCGAATGCGCCGCAACTTGAGAATTGGCATCCTTTCGCCGCACTGCTGCTGCACTGTTCGGCTATTCGTGTCTGGAGAAGTCTGTCAGTTTTTCTGACATAGTTAATTTGCCCGCAACTGCACCAGATCCTGTAGAAGACTCCAGATGTTTCTTGCCGTGGCAGTGGGTCTTTCGGCTTCGTTATCTGACGCCTTATGGTTGCCTCCGGCCTGTGTGCGACTGCAACCCCAAGTGGTGGGGTAAGTCTTCTCAGAAGGGAGCGTCAAGTTGTAGTACCTCATTCTTAATGTAGCTCCAATGGCGTTCCCATTAGGAGTAAGGGCTTTGTTTAGGACAACACAATGACAGTGGATTTTTCAGCTTGCCCACTCTAGTATATCTATAAGGTTTTGCTCTTCTGGAACAATCCTGATCTATAGCGGGTGACGTTGATTCGTACTTCCCCACGCTGCGACCCTGGGAGACGTTTATAGAATATCTTTACTGCACGTGTGAGCGAGTGGCACGTGTGCTCGAGCGCGTCCACGGCGTGCGCGACCGGTCTGCGTGCGTGACTTAACTCGCGTGTACTGCTGTTCGTGTTCCTGTAAAATATAGGATTTGAGCTATCGCTTTCTTGTTTCTATGACGACCTAGTCAATCGTGCACGGCCTGGGCGTGTGCGTGGAACACGTAGAGGGTCTGTTCGGCTTTGTCAACCAATGTGCCAGATCTCGCATTCGGTTTTTTTGACTCTTTCTGCTGAAAGAGACGCCAGTGCGGTAGAAGCAGTGCTTTTTGACTGTCCATAGGAACTAATTAAGGTGCCATCCAACGTCCTATGTCCTTCACGCTCTGGTCTAATGATCATACTATACATAGAGTAATTTACAAGTCCGCTTATTACACATCCCTTGTACCAATGCACGGTTAATCTATCGAAAATTCGTGCGCTTTTATTTCCTGCTCGGGTGCTCTTATGAATAGCGATAAAATATATACTCTAACGATGCTAGTGGCGGCAGATCCGTTGGTGCGAACTGGCTTATAAACCGCGAACGCTGCCCTCTCAGATTCAGCATATTGTGCCATAGAAGTTACCTCACATTTCAAAAAGACAGAATGCCTTCACACATTTTCAGATCTCGTATAGTAACAAGAGACTTCATAGTTGTTTATATTCTTAAAAAAGATCTTTTCCGTGCACTTTCGCGCGGCCCAACAATGCACACCTCACCGCTTCTCGCCGTCGTCCCGCGAAGCAGGCCAGTTTGGGCATATGTTCTTCTAGGCGCCTGTGCGGTGGCTAAATGCTTCACCCAATCAGGACTTCAGAGTTATCACTAACAGGGCAGACTTTCATTGGTCAAATACTTCACATAAATTAAGGAAGTCCCTGTTAACGGACTGTGTGCGTTTGTGATAGGAGAAGGTCTAACTTGTCTCCCAGGCACTCCTGCCAACAGTTCTGGAAAGTGGACAGGATAGGAAGGACTGCTGGACTAACCGTTCATCAAAAGTTTGATATAGTCGTTTTGGGCAGAATGCACCCCGTGGTCAGCTCACTAATTCCATGCTCTCTGAGATAAAAGATTCCGGTCTAAGGTTGTTGTGGCCTTTTCAAAAAGCGACACGACAGGTGGACTGTCGATTCTGATGAGGTCCGCAGTGTGCCCACCCATAGATTAAGTGCAGAGATGGAGCCTTGCGAGTGCGTGGGTTTAAAAAAGCATGTTGCGGACTCTCTCCGCTCAATTCTGCACCCCATGTTCAGATAGAATGGAGAAAACCGGAGACGGGAAAGGCTGCAGGTGCCTGACGCGGCGTGAACCCGCTCCTAGGCGTGCTACTTCATTCCCCATATGCGAAATTTGTTACGGAGTGCTGTCATAGTGAAAGTCGACTTCTGGGGCATCTATCGCGCTCTCCTTTTTACCGGGACTCGGTGTAATGACCAAGTCAAGAAGACCGGAGACGGGAGAAGGCGCGGCGGAAGTCCACACTACCCCCACGTGTTACATTTTATATTTGTACGCATCCCCGATCACGCTATCCGTGCCCTAATCTAGCTTCCATTTTGATCCACCACATCAACCAAGTGATTTGATTAGGAGGCGCATATCAATTAATTCACTGACGTTAATCCACGGTGTCCCAAAATGCACACAGACATTGTACATTATCTTTGCAAGAGCATTCGCGATCCGATTGTGGGAAATTTTTCTCACCGAGCGCCGGTCATAGTCATATTTTTATATCCGAACCGACAAAACAACGGACGCGTAGGTCACTAGCAGAGTGTTTGACCCAACGACCAGAGATACCGGATTCGAATAACACAGCTTCCACACCTAGGTTGCGTATGACTGGCTGATGAGGGCCAATAAGGCAGAAATGGCCATCCCTGTCTTCCTGGCCTTTATCGGCACATTACTATCTCCATGTACTACTATTCTTCTTAAGGAAACTGTAAGGCAAAGCAAAAAAAGAATTCCCCATAACCTAATCCGTGAGCGCGACGGTAAGTCCATGGCTTGGTGGTAAGAGCGTTCAAATGTTAACCAACAGATGAGAATAACTTGGAATTCAACTCCGAAATCTTCGGTCACTTAGCCTTATGTCCGGACATATGGCTTGGAAATATTTGGCTCGGTGCACCTTGGTAGAACGCGATGTACTTTAAAAACCGCGATGACCCTTGTTCGAATGTCAAGCTGCCAAACACATGCTGTCTGACGGTGGCCAATACGCTAGAAATGACAACCACAGGATTCCCTATCTTAATCGTTTTTCTTTTCTACCTTGTTTATTAGTTTTATCAAGGCCTCAGTAGTGTTGCTCGAGCGCATTTTATAATCCCAATGGGTGCGCCATGAATCAAGAGAGGTATTTGCGTTCAATGGGACAAACATGCTAAAGCTTTTTTTCTTTTCCCGATCAAATCATATTGCAACACATTTTTATCTGATTTTGTAATTAAGTTTCTCACTTAGAAAACAAAATCGAGAAATAAATCGATCCAGTTTTCCAGATTTTGAGTACAAACGTGGTCACTGGCTACATCGGTTATGCAATTGAACCTAAAATTACAGGTTGATCTGTGCTTTTGTGAGCCGAAGCGTTGACCTTAATTACTACCGCACACCAAGAGGAATAGGGTTAGGTTTAATGTTAGGGTTGGAGGTAAGTTGAGGACTAGGTTCAAGGTTTATTTTAATGTAAGTTAGGTTTTAGTTTAGCGTTCAGGTTAGTGTTAGTGCTAACTGTATGATTAGCGTTGAGGGCAGGGGTAGGGTTAGGACTAGGGTTGCAGTTAAGGTTTTCTTATTAGGAGGATTTGACTTATTTTAATCATTCTGTTGCCCCAATTGTGAAAAGCACACAGCCGTGGTGGGATTCGCAGCCACACAACAGTGAAGGCATCTGTGCAGCCAGCGCTCTACCATTGAGCTACGAGGCTGAACATGAGCCGTAAAAATTTAATCACACCTGGATCAATTTACCCGTCCAACCAACTGATCGTATGGAACCTATCATTACAGATACAGCAAGTTTTCTGCCCAGGCAGGGTCTCCTTAGCAATCATCTAGAATCCACCCAAGTGTGTGCCTCGTAGCTCAGTGGTTGGCAGCGCAGACGCCTTCCCTGCTGTATGGGTTCGAATCCCACCGAAGCCGTGAGGTTTCCTCAATTTAATCAACTGAATCTTTAAATTTACGTTAGAACTTTTGTAAGGGTCAGGGCGCGGGAATGGTTACCATTGCTAAAATTATGCACTTGTTCACTTGTATTACTTAGGTGGCACGTTCCTAGTGCTGCGTCCTGTTTATGGCGCTATGTATGTAATTATTTCCATGTAGGAGACTGCCATAGATAGAAATAGTTTGCTTCGATATGGGTACCAAACAGTGACGTCCACGTTTACGAATGCGCTCTACCACTTAGCCAGTGCGGGAAGGCTTGGCAAGTTCATTAGGGAATCGGTATTAACTTCCTAGGTCGTAAGGCACCCCGTTGTTGAAGATAAGAAGGAAAAGACAAGTTCTATGAAACAGGCTAGAACTAAGAGACCCGTTTCTAGGAATGGAAATTGTATTCTTCACTTTATACCAGATGAGGTCTTCTGCTGGAACTTCGAAGTAAATCCCCTCAACAATTCAGATAGTTATTTGCAAGGATTGAGACACCTAAAATTGCTTTCAACTTAAGCTGCTTGTAACATTTTGCTTACTGCAGCCTAGAATTGTGAGGATGCGATTCATTCGTTTGCCTACTATTTTCACATTTAAAGACGAGCGCGGAAAATACGGAAACGTGCCAGACGCATTGTTGTGGCCTTTGTGAAGAGTCGCCAGTTCTTCATCCTCATAATGACCTGTGTCCTGCTGAACACGGTGGTTCTAACTACGGAACACTACAACCAACCCATGTGGCTCAATCAGTTCCAGTGTGAGTCTCTCTATATTTTTTAAATTCGAAACATTGCCCACAGCCTGCTATCCAGACTGGAAACGACCTTGTCCTAATTTTCATACCTCTCCAAGCCATCACTCAATAACGCTTGAATAGACTTTACCGAAGTTGGGTTTTGTTTGGTAGCATCCAGAATACGGTTCAGCAACGTGATCTCTAGACTTTGTTCTAGCAATTGTGGATTCAAAACATGGTAGACAATCGAACTTAATTGCTGCCCTCAATGTGGCTAGTTGAATTATTTTGAACAATAACCATGAATTGCTATGGATAAGAGGAACAAATGCGGGTGCCTCTGATGCATAGAACGATATGTGAATTAAGGAACCATATATATATTTCCCACACAATCTTACGTAACCGTTTACAGATAACCTCTCACGAGTTTCTTAAGTCACATGTGAAAGAACCAGGTAGAGAAAGGTGTTTCACACTACACGCTATCAACCTGCGGCACAGTTTCACTAATAAAAGAACTTAAATTTTCTAATGCCCACTACTTAGTAGGTCTCTTGCTAATGCACTGAAAGTGTAGTTTGCCTCAGCTTTATTTCGTCCCGGAAACTTAGAAGAGTCTGCTAATTAACGCCTTCTCTTTATTCACGGGTTGGCTGATCAACCGAGTTTTATGACTACTAGTACTAAAATAACAAAAAAGATGGTCTATCACCTTCGATAATCCTAGCCCCTAGTCCCATGGTTACTTTAAGTTTTATTCCATTTGCTTTATTTTTACTTTAGGGTTAATGTGGAGTGTAGTTTCAGTTTAATTAGTTGAGTATATTGTAGTTATTCAAGTATATTTATCCAACTTTGGTGGTATCTAATCGGACTAAAGTAAGATAAATTTTGAATTAATAAGCTAAATACTAAACCGAAAACTAAACTAGCCAACAGCGGAAGGGGAGACTGGATGGCCATTTCAGGCTTATTAGCCATCGTCAGCCAGTTATATCCGGCGCTGAGTGGTGCACCATCCGCGGCTTGAACCGTCAATATTTTTGATCGAAGTTTAACGCTCTAACCGATGAGTCATGGGCTCATGGTCCTGCCGGTTTAAATCGGGAGTTATTGACACTCGTTGATTAAAGTTCACCGATCGCTAATAGTTGCAGCGTGAGACTTATGATCAAAATGTTGCGAGTTCTAGCCTCGGGTGGGGCGCCACTTGGAGTCGGGCTGATGACGGCTAATAAGCCGGAAATGGCCATTCCAGTGTCCCTTGTCTTTGCCAACAATGCTTTATGCCTTTACTGTACATTTCCTGTCTAAACCTAGTTGAAAGGGACACAGTGTGATAGATAGCGTTGAGAGGGTGGAAACCAAGGCCAACTCTGTTCTGCTCGGGACCCCAGATATGTACTCACTCGGAATAGTTTAAAACCAGATTCACACTCCTTTTTGTTATCAAGGGGTTTTGAGCCCCAGCGTTGGCTTAATCAGCGTCACTGTTGACAAATAGTAGCGTCACTGTTGAGATTGAGGTGATATAAGCCCAGTGCTGACTTAAATCAACGTCACTTCAGAGTAATAATTCAGTCAGAAATAGTACCAGCAACACTATCATTCACCTACACCCCTAGTTAGTAATATTAGAAATCGCAGTAGCAGCATTACCAGCTTTGGTTTCCTTGAGTTTGGCCTAACACCTACTGAAAGTGGAAGAGAATAAATAGTGCCGTATTGTCAGCACAAAAGACTACTGCCACTTAAGACTAAGCAGGCAGTGTTCTGGCCAGCATTCGTGAAAGCGGCCTACGCCTGTCAACGGTTCAAGCGGGGAGAAGGTTTGGAGTGAGGTTGACAGCTGCGCGTTTTTTCTATGAGCTTGAGCACACGATGGACTTAATCGAAGTCGATGTTCGAAATTGCACATCTGTCTCGGCTACTAGCCGCTGTGCGGCAGTTGGTGAGGTCTGAGAATGAGACCCAAGGCGGTATATATTTAGCCTATGAATGACCGGAATTAATAAGTTACTTTGCTAGAAAACACCTGACCATCTCGCTGGCAATTCTCTCGAACGAAGAGTTCAGAGCAATAATCTAGAATTGTCAAAGCTCTTTGCAGACCCTTAGTGTACTGCTTTCGCGCAAGTTTACGTCAGCTTGTTGCCCATTCGGGCCATTTAAAACCCCTCCCCCGCCTATTTGCATCTGCCTTTTTCAGCCTTTGCCAACGTCCTCTTTGTGAGTTTGTTCACCGTGGAGATGTTGCTGAAGATGTTCGCCTTCGGCCTTCAGGACTACTTCTCAGCTCTGTTCAACCGATTCGACTTCTTTGTGGTAATATGCTCCATCCTGGAGCTCATCCTCATCCAGCTGGACCTGCTCGACCCCATGGGTCTGTCGGTGCTGCGATGTGCTCGTCTTCTACGCATCTTCAAGTTGACACAGTATGCTAAGCCCTTTGTTGCCAATTACTGGAGCTGACCCCCCCCCCCCGACTCCCTCCTGTCAGCCAGGTCTTGACGGCATATTTGTCCTCTAGTGTTTTTTTTTCTACATGCGATTTTATAGGGCTACTTAGGTTGCACTTGAGGGAACTGCGGCGAAGATCTGTTCTGTAGGCTAAGTGGAGGCTCAATCGGTGTACTTAAAAGCCTGTCTGTTTAATGGCTGTGAAAGGTCGCTAGATCGAATCGTGAAAATATGGCCAAGAAAGCCTCATTTGCTAAGCCTTTTGTTGCGAGTCCAAAATGGGCCTCAGTCAGGCACCCGTAACTTCTTCACATGAGTAGTAGTAGGCTAAAATCATGGTCAATAGACGGCAAACTGCACGATATGACTTTGAATTATTCACAAACGCTCTATTATTATCCGAATGCTAATCATTTTACCTCACACAGATTTGGTGTGCAGACTGGGCGCGGCTTCCTAAAAAGCATACACAAGCCGTACTAAAGCATACTATTTACTGGCATGATTACTAGACCTAGCAATTAAGTATAGGCACGTTCTTATAGCAGCAGTATCAGTTTCCAAACCAGGTAAAACGATTACGGCCTGATGGATAGAGTTGAGAGGGTGGAAACCAAGGCCAGCTCTGCCGTGCTCAGGGCTCAAAACATGTATTTCCTCGGAATAATTTCAACCCAGATTCACAGCCCTAGCTTGGCTGAATCAACGTCATCTCCGACAACTGGTAGCGCTAGTGCTAACACCAGTACCACTACACTCTATGTTGAGATTGAGGGGGTATGAGCCCAATGCTGACTTTAATCAGTGTTACTTCTGACTTAACTACAGTCAGCAATATTACCAGCAATAACTATCATTCACCTGCACCCTAGTTTGTAGTATTTGAATTAACAGTAGTGACAGAAGCAGTTCCAGCCCTGGCTTCTTAGAGTCTGGCTAAACACCTACTATAGGTGAGTACGGGTAGACAGTGTAGTAGCACCCGCGCAAAGCCTACTGTCACTAAAAAGCTAAGTTAGGCAGTGTTTTAGGCTGCATTGGAGATAGCAACTTCCGCCCAAATCCTGCTTCGGTCATCTAGGCTTCGGTCTTGTAATTCGTTTGAGTGGTGGAGGGTTTGAGTGATGTGGACACTTGCGAGTCTATTTCACTAAAATATCATACTAAGCTCCACTTCCGTCTTTGCTCTTGAGCACATGTTGGATTTCATCGAAATCGATGATCATACAACAGTGGGCTAAAATCATTTAGATTTATGCTGGGTCTTGCTCATTTAAATAACTTTTAAATGTGTCCATTAGCCCGCAAATGGGTTCTATTCATATGCAGTTAATGCCCTAGCTTATGAAAACTAAGGAGATTTTGTAAAAAACAAGCTTCGTACATAAAAGCAGTCCAATCTGCGTCCCCCTAAAGCCTTACAGTAATAAAATAACTATGTTTTTTAAAAGGCATGTATATTGTGGTTTGGAATTACCAGCTGCTTTAGGAAAGCCGAAATTTCTGAAAAAAGGTGAAGAATCAGGTTCATTCAATAAACTTAAGTTTGAAATTTTAGGAAACCCTGCTCATTCAAACAACTGAGTGAATTACGCAGCGCCTTTGAAAATAATCCTTTTGTTATATGTTTGGCTAGATATGCTTCCATGTTACGCGCAATGTTATCTCTGGCCCAACCTTCGAGTATAAATCCCAAAATGATGTCAGGATGATTGGCGATTGTTTCTTTCTTTACACCTCATTTGAGATACACCAGACTAGGGCAATGAGATTTCCGCTTAATTTTGCCAATTGCGACGTTACGTGAGAAAGATATTTCGTAAGCTCGTATCTGGAAATGCCGAGAAGAAAGTTATAAATTTAATGGAATTTTAAGGGCCCTTACCATTTTGTGTACATTAAAATAAATTCTCTTCCGTCACATTCCTTTGTAATTATTTCTGGTGTTCGATAACGACGACGTTCCGATTTTTCTTGAAATAGTGTTGAACACTTTACTATTTTCACTGTTTCTAGTCCTTTGTCCATAAAAAGGATTACTTTCTGCGAATTTACCAACACCTCCGAAATAAAACATTTTTTAAAATAATTTATCTTAAAAGTGAGTTTTAGGTTTTTGCCCGATTTGATACCTTAATCAATTCCTAGCTGATAATAGACTTTTAAAACATGGATTTTTGGCAATAAATCATGGCACAGTGTTTAAAAGCGTCACAGAGGCTCTTTCATCACACTTTATTTGTGTTGCGAAATCCTACAGCTACCTTTCAAGAGATATCATGGTGACTTTAAATGTCTGCATTGAATTCAGTTTTCTGGGGATACAGTCCGCTATAAGAATAAAATTCTAGAAATGTTTTGCGCAGTTAAAGTCTTGAAATTTCCTGAACGGAATGTACACTTTTTGTCCAGCTGCAAGTGTAACACTGTAACAAAACTACTTGCTCACGGTATTCCAGAAAACGGTTTTTGGGGATACAATTTGAACCGCGTTTTTTCCGCTGTCTGCATGCGTAAGTGGTATTTATCGGGCAAACTTTCCCGAAGTTTCGAGTACTAAACAAAATGACGCAAACTATTGTATTTAGCTTGGGTCCCAGTACGAGCACTCTGAATAACTGAGTCCTTTGGTCAGTAATAGCATGCTCCTTTATTGCTTTTAGATACATTTGTGCTCATTCTATTTAATAGTTGTCAGTTTTGAACACTTCTTTGACATAAGTGTCCGTCTATCCCAAAATAAAATCACTTTTATTCATGGACATTCTTGGCGTACACGCATTCTTCTGCGTGCTGATTCGATAACTTGTAAACATGTAATTTTGTAAACTGGTTTCTTTCCGTTCTCCCTGTCCTCCTGCTATTCCACACTGAACAGCTACTGGAACAGCCTTCGCTCGCTGGTGAATCGTCTGCTAAAGTCTGTAAAGTCGATTGCCAGCCTCCTGCTCCTTCTCTTCCTCTTTATCCTCATCTGCTCCCTCCTGGGCATGCAGTGGTTTGGCGGGACCTTCAACTTCCCCAGCAAGGACAAGCCACGGAGTCACTTTGACGGCATCGCCCAGTCCATGATTACAGTGTTTCAGGTGGGTCTGCTTGACGTTGCGGTGAAGGGAAAACCGCGAATCTTGACGATTAAATGCGAGCAAATTAGTCAGGTCGTACAACGAGGTTCAGTGTCCTTGTATAGCCAGGGATGCTCGTGGTCATCCCGCGATACACTGTTGTTAAACCGGGGTGATCCGGCAGCAAAGACGGTGGATTCTATTCTCTTTTTCTCCCTCTGCCAGTTACTCCATTCGCCAATGCCTTCCTCCGGACTAAGTGAAAAAGAAGGGGTTGAGATCGAGAATTCGGCAAATTTATAGCCTTATTCAATTAATCAGACCGCTGACCAACACCTATGTTCTAAAGCACACGTTGTGCAGACGACGTTTAAACCACGGTCTCGTAGCTCTTGTTAAATAATTGACATCAATCTCCCTGTTAAAGTACTGAGTGACACTTTACAGAATCATAAACCACACTCAATCTAGAAAGCGAGTTTTGTCTGAAAATCGATACAGCTGCCTGCGTATCTCATACAAAGAGGAAATCACGAATGAAACACTGCCTTTTTCTTTGTTTTTATCATTGTAGAAAGAAATCATATTTCTTGTGAAAAACGCAAAAATGTTTCTTCTATATACTTTGTGGGAAATGAGTGCATTTTGGCCTCGTGTTTGTATTTTAATACCGTTTAACGTAATAGTTTATGTATCTTTATTCGAAGAAACAACTGCACTTGACGCCTACAATCTAATCAATAGAGTTTTGCAGATTTAAATAATTCCATTGACCTAACTCAGAAAAATTTGCTGCCTTGGTGGGATTCGAACCCACACAGCAGGGAAGGCTTTTCTACAACCAACTCTCTATCATCGAGCAACAAATGCACACCGAAACTTTGAAATTAATCATTCTGGTGGATTCTAGATGATTGTTGAAGCAGTCCTGCCTGGGCCGTCAGCTTGCTGTATTCGTACGGATGGATTCCATACGAGCAGTAGGCTGGCCGGGTAAAGTGACCTAAGTGTGATTAAATTAAAAGCTTTGACGTGCCTTCGAAGCTCAGTGGCAGGGCGTTGGTTGTACAAAAGCCGTCCCTACTGTGGGGGTTCAAATCCCAACGAGACCACGATATCTTCACAATTTGGTCAATTGAATGATTCGATCAATATTTTAGATGAAAACTCTCATGGCCGTCTCTGTTTCTGTGAGGCATTGTCTAGGCACTCAGCAGTAGATCTGAACAAAAGTGCATACTAAGAAAGTGAATTTGGTGAATTTTCAGCTAGTAGATTACAAGGGTATTCATGAAAACGTTTCCAAAATTTTTACCATAAAGACGGTTTTGGAATCGGATCGCTTCCTTTAAATGTAAAATCTACATAGAACTTCCCAAGAAATGACTATAATAAATGTATTCTATTTCCATTCTTCGAGATAATATGTGTGCATTTACAAAAGCCGTAAAAATAAAACGAAAATAAATACCAATTAAAAAGGAATTTTTCCCGCTACGATTTACGCAGGTGCCTGAAACTATGCGCATTGATCATTGATGAAATACTGCTCCATCTTGATCAAGTTTTGTAACACCACTGAAATCATACCTTCTGTTTTTACAAGCGATCTCAGTCCATCTTTTACAAAGGAAGGCACCCAACGTGAATGTAAATGTGTTTGCAATTTGTGGCTAAGGAGGGAATTTGTCAGTCTTACGCTGGCTAATATATTACGACCCATTTTAACTGCTACTTGGAATACATTTTATCCTTTGAGAGGCTTCACTTTTGTCACAAATTTCCCAGCAGGAATTCTAAAGGGTTTTATTGCACCCAGATGCGGTCGCTTTGATCTTTCGGATTCCAGTTCCCAGGCGCATAATCTGACGTTGGTCCGAATTGGAAACTGAGTTTGCAGCCGCACTGGCCTATTCTAAGTTCTCCACATACATTTTGTAATTCAAACACTCCAGCTACTTCTAAAACGTTCGCTCCGATTTATAAACCAAGCCGATAGCTGGTAAATTCCATCAAACACGTGCTTCGAGTATTCAAGCCTTGTTAGCTTTTCAGTATTTGGATGCCATGAACTAAGAGGGTAATTTTGCTTACTACGGAAACTCCTTTTGAATTAAAATTGCCAGTCTGTTACATCTAGGGAAAGCGCTTTCGTCGCTTTAGTTTATAAGTGATTTTCTATTAATCTGATCTCTTTCGACCGCAGGTTTCAGCGCTTCCACTTCAGCATGCCTTTTTGTGTCCTTCTTAGATGCTAACTGGTGAGGACTGGAATGAAGTCATGTACAATGGCATGAGAGCCTACAAGACCAACGGACCCTGGTTTGCCTTTGTGGTCATCTACTTCGTCGTGGTCTACATCGTTGGAAATTGTGAGTTATACTTTATATATACGTATACATGAAAGGAAAGCGAAGAAGACAAGGGAGACCGTAAGGACCATTTCTGGCTTATTTGTCGCAATAAGCTAATCATACCCAAGCCCAGAGGAGAAGATCCCAGAGGAGAAGATCCCAGAGATTCTACTCCACGACCTAGGTCTATTGAGTGCAAAATTCTACCTTTGCACCATGAGCCCGTTGTTTTTGTGGGTTGCGATCGGAAATAAGATGATAGTAGGGTGCTCACCTAACTTATGTCCAAAGGAATAATTTCAGAAAGTATTTAGTTATGGCATGAATTTAAGTGATCGCAAAAAGACTTTTTTGGGGTCAGACCGGAAATTTAAATAAACATTCATTTTGAAGGCAACCAACTACTGTTGAATAAATACGACCGTCTGCAACTGATGCAGAAGTCACGAAATTTCAACACAAGTAGTATAAATTATGTACATCAAAAACGTTACACCGTACTCCCGACATGGGTACATGCTAAAAGTCCAGACGCTATTTCGCCGATTATTCTGCTACCTCATGACGCAGTAGTTGTGTTCGACTGAACTGTTCACTGAAGTCTCGGGTTTGACCGTAAATGAAGAATAATAATGCTATATTGAGGATTTTAAAATCCTGAACTTTCAGCAAAAATGGCTCCATTCACGAAGGGCAAAGGATAAGGTAAATAAGGAGGCATTTTAAAGATCAAAGGTCAAAGGTCATGAAATACTCACAATGTAAGTTTTACAAGATATCCAAATCAACTATGGAGACAGATCGACTTTCAACTTCTCAACTTACGCTTCTTCACACGTGAGGTAGCTTGCTAGGAATGAGAGCAACGAGAGCTGATATGCTCATGTGCGGCAAGACATATGACGGAAACCTCGACGCATGGGACGGGAAGACTTCGCAGTCATTAGTTCAGAGTGGAGAGGGTGAGCAACTTAATTAAGGATGCGATCAGAAAATTGTTTGACTGTTTTAAAGTGGTGCTGTACTATAATTTCAGCTAAAAAACATAGGAAACACTGGCAGCTAGAGAGAGCATTCGGAGGCTATGCTTCAAAATGACTAGGTCTTTTTAGAGTAAGGCTGGAAAAATAACCGTAGAGCAGTAAAGAATGAGGGGAACAAACCAGGCATCTACAAAACGCCAGCTTAGGACCTGCAGTGTGTGATATGAACACAAGCGGCGCATATAATGTAAGAGTTTACGGATGTTGATAAAAAAGGCCTTTTATCTGAAGAGAAAATGTAAGGTTGGATGCTAGTGTAACACCAAGGTATCGGAAAGAGGATACTTCGGTGGGCAGAATGTCCATAATTTCGGGACTGGGAGAGGGTCACAGTCTTTTTTAAGTAGAAGGCCATTTGCTGACGACCATGTTGAGACATGGTGTAGACCATCCTCCAGTATTTGGAGATGTGACTGACTTTTGAGAGGATGGCCAACAACCATATCATCAGCATATTTTACAAACAAGCATTCTTTGGTCATGTACTTGTCACTTGCCTCCAAGTCATGTACTTTATAATTTCTGAAATTAATCCCTTGATTATGCTCGGAGTTAATATACGTGAAACCCCATAGAAGACGTCGGGGACCCACTGAGGAGCCGAACCCCTTGTTGCAGCAGCAGAAAAATCGGCAAAACACGTTTCTGGGCTATTAGCTAGTATCTATATCTCGAGTACCACATAACTTATTTGCTATGAATTCCGTCTCGCTCTCTGAATTAATCAACAAGCGGCCACCCATACTCTTAAATGACTGCGGCGTAACAAGAATTATTCATTTTAAAAACACTGTTGGGTTACCACTGTTTTCTGTGATCTCTCATTCTGTCTAACTTGGCCTGCGTTATGAGTGGCAAGGTGTTAAAAGTGTACGTCAAGTCATCCATGTAAGGTGGTATGTGCGTAGGTGGTAGGTTGCGGGGGATGTGGTTAATGGGCACACCGACGAACAAATGGCCTTTCTGCGCGGTGGAATATTCGTAAATTGGGCCTCAAGAAAATAAGATGCACTAAATGTCTTTGGTAGTTCAAAAAGCTACGAGAATTCCGAGGAATTGACATTGCACCGGACGCCGTCAGTAGCAGGTGATGAGGTCCCTTTCTGCGCTGTACCAAAAGCGCAGTGGGGATTCTTGTGGCAACTGTTCCATTCGGTATTCTTAAATTGACTGGGAAGTGGCGTGGGCGCACTCACTGATCTGACCAAACACCCTGTTATGTCTGCCGTAGTCCTGCTGTCCTATAGGTACACACAAACCAGGCTTCAAGGAAAGAAGGTCTCATGCGTAATATTAGTAGGCAGTTACTGCAGCCCGACCAGCTAGCTTGATTGAAAGTGACTCCTTTCATTTGGGTAATAGCCTTTTGTTCTACCAAATTTACCGTTTGTAATAGCAAGCTCGGTGCCCCCCCCGCTGACCGTACATCCGGTGCTGGGACTTAGCTTGGCCAATCGGGGAGCGCTTAGGTGAAAACTAGTTTCAACGCGCGTGTCAGTGAGCTAGATGGCCGACCAATCATCACGTCACACGGGTGGTGAAATTCCAGCGATTCACGACTCGAGGTCAATCACGAAGGCATTATCGCACCCCAGGGCAACCACCATCGGTGAGGGGGAGAAGAGCAGCCACTAATTGTCATAGTTATGTGATAGCATAGCAATTATACCTTACGAACACTGCCCCTGTAGGTTTATGAATTCACCCGTACCTGATGCTGATGATAGGTTCGAGCACGAATCGGACGACGTCCGGGGAACAACGTTCTTGTTTCAGTGGTCTTGTCAATTTATTTCCCGCTGCTTTCTGTGACTGGCACTTGTGCCTGCATCATCTATGAGGGTTTACTTCAAGATGCGTTGTCACCGATGAGTACACTATGCGATATATAGGCCTCGTTCTTATCTTTCTTCGTTGATTAATGCTCACCGATCGCTAACTGAACTCGCTCGTCCTGTTATACCCTGGGGCTCGCTCTCAAGCCTCTTCAGCTGCCGCACAGTGGCTACTACTGTAGGCGGATAAACAGTGGGACACTGGTTAAAGCGTTCAACCTCAGATCGACTGATCGCAGATTCAAGCCTCGGATATTGCATCACCTCGGGTTAGGAATGGTGGGCTAATGATGACTAATGAGCCCGAAATGACCATTCCAGTCACCCTAGTCTTTCTGGCAATGTTTATATCTCCATCCTGACGTGCGACTATCCAATCAGAGTGGAATTGATTAGGCCTGCGCTTTGGCACAGTGGCCTGTGTGCCATGAAGCTTTCACCCAAAGCGAGCCCTATGAATGCAGCGTAATATTCAAGGCCTTGGATCAACCTCGTAGCCTAAATTAAACAAACCAGAGGTGAATTTTTCTCCAAATTTTCGTTAACCCATCCATAGCAAGACCTAGTTGACTTGAAAACAGCAGTAACCAGCCCATTGTTGTGTGAATTATATACTCTACAGCCCTAATGTAATGCACTGCCTAAAGTTGAACTCGAAGCCACCACAATATTCTGACATTTCGATGCCTAGAGGATTTCGGCTCTTGGGGGAGGGAGGGTCGTTAATCCTTGCAAGTTGATCAAACCAAGAGCAACGATCAACTAGCCCCACTTGAGGTAAAACATGCCCAAGGCAACTTAGTTAATCACGTCCGGCCTGGTCAGCACACACCAGCTCCACGCCATAACTAGATGTGCAGATTTTGCGGATGGGTAATCATCTAGACCAGGTTAAGCCGCCAGTCGTGGTCTCATTGCGGCTCGAGGGTAAATTACCACAGGAGGCTTAGAGTGCGAAAAATACTCACATTTTCATGCTGTGTATGGGTGGTTTCAGAAATGCTGTATTCTTTAAGATGAAGGTCATGCACTCTTAAAAGTGAGTTTATCTAAAACATTGCTGAAGAAAACTTACTTTAAAGTGTCAGAAGCAATTCATGTAGGATATTTCAATGTTACCCGACTATCTTATGGAATGAAGTAATGTAAAAACGCGTGTTAAGTGGGTCCTGCGTGGGCTCAATAAAAGCACAAATAGTTCGGCGTTTAGAGGGACGTTCGAAGCTCTCGGTCTGTGAAATGCGAATGATCATTTATTGGTCGAATATTGATGTTTGACTTTTCCCCCACGAGCGACAGTTTTTCTCCTCAAAACCACGAATGACATTCCATTTTGAATTATGAGCCAGCCTTAGGAGTTTTTTCACTGTCTGCTATTCTTCCTCAGTTACACTGCTGGCTCGTGTAATCTGAGTGTGAGTTTATTACTTAAAACAAGCGAGTAGTCGTTTGAAATTGTGTCAACGACTTCTTTAAAATGTTCGGCTTTGCCGATGCATTTCTTAAATCCTATGTACCAAGAGGGAGTTCAAAGGCGTTTGCCTATATTTCCTTTAAGAAACTTGACTTGAATTGACTAAGAGTTGTCTATTAGAGGTTTCTTGAGGCTAATCAGCACATCACTGTAGAGGTCTCCTGCGAGTAGTTCAAATAAATGCATCGACGTAGACCAACTCCACTCCACAGCAAGGTACGGCCGCGTGTCACATGGATGATACTGCCAAACGCAAGAACTTGGGATAATAGACTTTATGGAATTCTTAATATGATTCCCGATTTTGCATCAACTGGCTACCATTTCCTTTTGTAGCATCTAGACACTTTTAGCCCATAAAAACCGACATGGAAGCTGGATTTAAGGAGTTCTGATTATAAAAACCAACAAACTGTTATCGAATATGTGGTCGATCAGATGTGGTATGCATTCCGATTGATATAATGAAGAAAAGAAGAGGTTTTCCCAGAAAATCGAGATGTGTTTGTGAAATTTTGAGCCCGTGACACGTGCTCTTCATCAAAGGAAATGAACGGAAGTGAGAGAGTAAAATTACACTAGACAGTTTAAGCCGACAGAACAGCTAGACCAGTGGCGTGGGAAGGGAATCATAGTCTAGTTGTTCTGTTCGCTTAAACTGTCGAGTGTAATCTTACTCTCTCTCACTGCTTTTTATTTCAGCGGACGAAGAGGTGGCATCATCAGCTCGAAACCTCACGAGTAAATCTTGATTTTTCCGAAGCATCTCTTCTTTTCTTCGTCAATGACTATTTTAATCGATGACAGACATGCTTAGATGTTCAAAGCTAGTAAATTCCATAATTAAAGGGTGCGCAATTAACTATGTTAAGGATGAATGTTTTTTTACTAATATGATCTGTATTTACGAAATAACCTAACAATTAGACAACGTGCATGAATTGAACCATATACAGTTAGGTAACAGAGCACTGGTGCGTTAAAAATTAGTGAACGGTAAAATGAAAGAGTGCTTACCGCATTTTCCCTATAAAATCAATTTTAGGCTACCATTAGTTCAGCGACAAAAGCCACAAAGTGAGTTCTTTCTTTCCCGCAACTTTGTGTTCATCAGTAAAGTCTCCTAAGGATAGGGTGTTCAGACAACGGGCTTGGAATTTGATCCACTTCTCCCATAGAGAGTCTTTTCCCAGGCGGTCAGACTAACGGCTCTCTCAGAGCAAGGCCTCAGTCAAACCAAAATTTATTCCTAGAATTTAAAAGAAAACATTATACATGCGCCAACTGTTCTCAACTTGCCTTCAACCATACTTACTTACACTGAAGATCAGTAGATTTACACTTTATCCTTGGTTGATACGATGAATGCTTATGTTTAGCGATGCTTTATTTTTTACAAAGACATTCTGCTGAACGTCTTCTTGGCCATCGCCGTGGACAATCTCAGCGACGAAGACGATGAGTACGATGAGGACGGCAGTGGAGATCAATTGGATGACGATGGTGGCACTAAACAGGATGGGTAGGCAACTTCCCTCTGTCTTTACGTATTACACAAAAACTACATATTTTCCGTATACGGCCATTTTTAAAAATGAACTTCCACCCAGTCTGCCAAGTAAGAACTCACCTTCTCTGCTATTCTAAAAACTCAGTATCATGATTATCTACTTAGTTGGAGGAATAATTAATCATAAAGGGAGAGCTTAGCGTTCTCTCATGTTGCGTATATGTAAAAGAGCATAATTTGAGAGTCCTGCTGCACGTTTATTGATTGATCTTCACCCTGGAAGAATGCATTATATGCAATGGACTTTAATGTGCAGACGTCGACCATTTTAACTTATGCACGTTAGAATGCTTATTTTTGCTCGAACTTACCGTCGAACACCTCCGAAACCAAATCATTGTGACAGTATCCTTGTCAGTCTCTTGCCATGAAATTGTTGTAACGTGAAACATATTACATGCTGCAAGTAAAGAGGCTATAAACAGCACCTTGTAAACAATATTCAAGCTTCTTCAATTGTAAATCTGAATACGCCAGGTAAATCCAAATTTGCTGTTTCACGATGCATATAGCTTTATCGGAATATAGATCATATTGTTTTGGCAATAAAAAGCTCCCTCCTACGCTTGTTTTAAATGTGGCTAACGAGGAGGAAGAAGAATTTATAGTCTGCCCGACTGTATGCGGCGCTCCGCAGACAACTGTTGTCATGAGATCACACGTGGACAGGCTACTTTTTTACTAAAACATCTACGGGATTTGTTGTGATAATTGGCCTTTGGTGGCAATTTTCCGTCGTACTTTTAAGTCGATCTGCAAATTCATCCTCACATACTTAGCAAATAATCTTCCACAACCAGGGCCTATAATAATGTGTGTAATGCCCAGGTAATTGAATAAAGGATGCAAACCGTTCTTTGGGACAAATGGTTTATTTGTCCGACGTTTTGAACTCCCACATGAACCCTTTATCAAGGTATAAATGATTGTGCAGCTCAATGCATATTAAGCCCACTTCCGCCAGGAGTGCCCTTCAGCTCTGCCATTGATTTATTCGCACAGCGCCTGAAAAGCAGCTGGAAGGTCGATATACCTATTAATAGAATCCTTGCACGAGTGTCATGCATCCTGAAGAAGGCGTAAAATTCGGTCCTCTGACTGACTCGGTCTTCTCACGCCAGCAAAGTCCAAGCCGTGTCCTTTCGAGGATGGGTGGGTATCTACCAATAAGTATCATATAAAATAATACAAAACCTTAAATAAGGAATTGCATATTTAATTTTTTTATGCTTAATCACACAGATGAAGGCCACTTTTCGTCACAAAAGATAAAGTTGGATAGACGAAGAGGAGATTTACTCCGCACATGGATTTCTCAAACAGGCAGTTGTTTTTTGTTGTATCACCCTCAAAAGTCGTTGTGTTAAGTGTCTAAAGATCATTTTAACTATCCTCTGCTCACTGATGCGCCCTATATTATCATCCCGAGCGAGCAATAGAGCGCCCGTACATATTTTTAAAACGACCGATTCCGGAACAGTTCGTTTTTTAAACTGCATAAAACTGACGATGAAATCTATGAAAATAATCGTACTAACCTTCCCGGGACCAGAAATTATCTTACCAACATTTCTGGAAATATTTTACGGCTAGAAGTTGCCGCACAAGAGTAAAAGGGACGGTCTCCTGCGAGCGTTTCCTATTCTGTTTAGATTGTTAAACACATATTTTCAATTCGCTGACGCATTTTCTTGCATATTCACGTTGATTTGTGTATGGAGGGAATTTGCAAAGCCGACAGAGGCCCCTTGACTTTTAAGTGTTGCTCCAAACACATCTGGCCCGTCGTATTTTTATCGATGAGTACCAGATGCGATGTCTTCTTTATCGAAACCCGATGTTTCTGGCGACGGTTCCTAACGCAAATTCTTTCCTTTAATTTGCAGAGCCAACGCAGCCAAAGAGAAATCCGCTTTGGAGTGTAAGTTTGCATGCTCCCCTCCTCCATAATCCCTAGTGCATATTTTATGATTAAATTTGTGGCTGTTGGCCCTAAGCTATAGTATGCATTTCTGAAATCGTGGAAGCTCCCCACCTTTTCGGTTTAGCGGACTTTTCTCAGAGATTTTCTGGGCTGGGTCTCAGTGGGAAAACTGAGGCGTTGCTACGAGTCTTAGTGATAATGCACCAGTCGACTGACCAGTTCAGAGAGTGTTTGGATTCTAGGAATGGAAAAAAAGTGACCTCGACGGCTCAGTGCAGTTTCTTCATAACGAAATATGAAAGCTATCACCACGGTGGGCGAAAAGAATCAGCTTGCGTGGTTGAAAACTAATGAGATAACTCGCTTCGCGCAGTCTGCCCAGTATGAGCTTGTATACAGTGGCCAACGAGTTGACTGAGAGACAAGTGGTAGTTACATGAGCGGATGACCGCTACAAACTATAAATTCCATGCAATATGCGCATGTATCACCCTAATCTGCGCATGTCTCACGCTATCCTCTGGTTACCTATGATTAAGGATTCTCGACAGACTCCGAAACTCGCCAAACTAGACTTCTAAATCCTCTGATGGACTCATCGCAACTCTAAAAGAATCAGAAACGTCAGAAAAATAAAATTATTGTTTCTGTGGTCGAATATTTTTCTTTTGAAGCACCTCTCTAGATGTGGCCCCTATGGCTCACACATTCCGTCGAATTGAAGCCTACGCTATTTCCCCCTCCCCAGTCTAACGTCCTCTCTATATCAGTCTCGCCATGCGAGCGATGTAAGAAACGATGAGCTTTAATTATAAGACACTTGTAAATCCTGTTCAACCGTCCTATTTTCACAATCAGTGCGATTGTACGGGCCCGATAATTAATTGCCGGAAAACGGACGTTTTCCAAATAGAATTTTCAGCGTCGCTTTTATTTCACTTTTCGGCATCCTTAAAAGGGGTTGGCTGCGCCATACGACTGACGACCTCTAGTATGATTTTGGACCTCTGAAGGTAGTGTTTCATTACCAGTACAACGAAAGAATGTCCCTTGTCCACGGACACAGGCCGAAGCCTTTTTCGACCTTGGGTTCACATAATGCATCTTGTCGGATCATGCGTAGCGCAATGTGTGACCTATACACCATAAAGACTGAAGGGATTTAGTTTTGAATAAGGCTATTCGTCTCTTTCATTAAGAATATAATTCTAACGCACCCACATCTTCTACTTTTACTGAACAGATAAATATTATCGGTTAAACACGATTCCCAGTCAATGAATTACCGGCAAAAGTCGGCACTGCGGGATACGCGTATTTCTGGCTCACTAGCCGTCGTCAGCCGCAGTTACCCAACTCAAGTATAGCCCCAGAAACAGCCGCTACACTCGAGTTTCGAATCCGCAACCAGTGAGCTAGAGACGAATTTCGTATCCAATGAGCCACCGGGTCGACGTCTTCCCGGTTGTCGAGCGGGATGTAGATTAGTACATAGGTGTACTCTGATCTGGTCCAGGATTCAGCAACCCTGGCTGCTTCACCTGGTGAGGTAGCCAGGGTTGGTGAAACCTGGACCAGATCAGAGTACACCTATGTTTAAGCTATTCCCACTAATTAATAAGCTACTTACCCACGCTCGCGACGAATTACCGGCTTTAGTGGACCGCACAAAACATTATGATCAATGAAGGAGCTGATAACTTCAGTGGGTATAGCCTTACACAAAGGCATAACAGCTGTCTTTTATAAATACCCATCACCCACTATTGTCCATTATCTTACCCTGTTGTCCTCCGCAAAATTTTCGATTTTCCTGCGCAAGCAGTCAGGCGCTGAAGTTCTGCTGCTACGATCCGCAATCCTATGAAAAGTGAAATGATTTTCACCTCACTTTTCAATGACATCACTACCTGAATACCATGAATAGCCACGCAGTCAGTGTGTATGGGGTTAACACGGAAACGGTAAGCTGCCGAGTAACTATCCTGCCCGGTGCCGACTTCGGCGATAGAATGGAGACCGCTAACAACTAGGGCTGCGAGCCACAAAACCCTCGTTACGGCAGTTACGTGCCGAAGGGGGGCGGAGGGGTATGGCTGCCAATTTTAGTAGGTGTTTTTGTTTGCGGTTGCGCAGCAGATGCATTCGTTAAATGCTTCACCTCCCTTTGCATCTGCTGCATTTTTTGTTGATGGCTGTGATGGGGTATGGGACGTTTTATGACTTCAGAACAGTCAGCAAAATAATTCCTGTTTCAGCTTTAGGGCATGCGTACGATCGCGTGCATTGTCACTCAGTGCGTGGGCCTGCGCGCTCTCCCGTCTGCGGTCTTCTAGACTCTGGCTGGACACAGGCGGGTGGGAGGGGAGTGTAACAGAGGGTTTAACATTGTGATGTGGCAAACATGGTTGACCACGTCGAAACCAGTGGTCAAAATATCCCCATCAAAGGGGTCATGCCGAGTAAGCAGACCTCTCTTCTGCTAGGGATGGATGGGGGTTTTTAACTGCTTCCAAGCTGCTCTTAAATCAGTGGAATTGGTAAAAAAGAAAACGAGGGGTACAGGGTTTTGAAAGTAACATCGCCAACAACACAATCGTAAATTTCACAGAGAGACCAGTGCCGCTAAGTTCAAAACACACGGAAGTAGAAGCCTCGCGCCGATGTATTTAAAGTTGTGTACTTCTTGAAGTTGATGGCCATTGATCCCCAGGGATGCTTTCTCTTCGTAAGTGATACAGTTCAAGAATAACTTAGTCTTTCCGATATTTATGGGCATGCCAACCGACATAGCGATCTCCTTCACCACCCTGCTGTGGAGTGCACGGTGGACCTCGTCGAAACTGACGGTCGAACTGTTGTGTTTTTACTCGATTGCACATCTCCTCATCGGCGTAGCATAAACCACTCTTGTATTGTTGACTCCTATGTAAATATTTACCATATGGGCAGAAAAAGTACTAATAAAAAGCCCAGACACGTGTTTTTCCGATGTTTTTCACCGCATGACACAGCTTTGAGGGGTCCAGTTCATAAATTGGTCCCAAACCTACCCCATGTGCTTTAAAATCGACAGCTCAGTTTTGAAAATGTAGATTATTAATCTCCTCTGCAATTAATTACTTACTTGGAGTGAATCAGTGTATTTTAAGCAGCTACACGCGCAGACCAAAATTTTATATGAATATTTTGGCAGTCATCTATCAGGCGCTGCAAGGTAATCGAAATTACTTTCTGGGATAATAAAATAAGATATCAACTTAAAACTGGAGTTTCGCTCAGAAGGCACACAGTGAATGCTGGGGTACCCACTGATTAGTCGAATTCCTCGTAGTTGAACCATGCAGCGGTAGAATATCGTCGAAACACGGGTCAGGGCTTTCAGCTAGTATCCGTGCTATCGGTATGGTAAATAATTACTTTAGTTTTACTACTGACGGCAAAATTACGTCGTTATCCCTTAGTGGCTGATGTACTTCGGTCCTATTTCACATTTTAGCGTGCATCTGTAGGCCATTTAATATACTGATACACTCCAAGTTAGAAATTGATTTTGTTTGAAAATTCAAATTCAAAATTAAATTGCATGTTTTTGATTGAGCGTTGTCACCGAAAACTATTTTCGCTTAGCATCAGTAGCTCTCGTCTCCAAATTGTCCGGCTTGAGTTTTCAATTCTCCGAAAGTCCAAGGTCAGTTTAGTTATTCCTTTTGATGGACCTTAAACATACATTAAATCACGGCGTTCGTAGCACCACTGAATCTATCCGATCAGTTCTGCGAAGAAAATAGCAGTGCCAGTTAGCAGTCAAATTTCGCATAGCCCTGTTCCTATGTTTTACAGCCGAATTCCAGAGATCAGAAGTTGAAGCTTTTTACTGCCTTAAATGTCCGCTTGACTTTACCTGGTTCGCCTCGATGGAGAAAAAGCGATCGCCGGATGCGTTTGGATTAATACGCGTCCAGACGCATTCGTAAGCAAATATGCCCCCTAGATTGGTCGCGACGGAGTGCACGGAAAGCCCTTTTTAGTTTATTGGTCTGCATTATCAATTATATGTCATAGGGTGTGTTTTTCTTACATGGGAGTGCGTAGTTCTTTGCTAAGTTAAGGTTCTTCCGGTCATCGAAAGTTCGCCTCGTGCAGGGAGCCGAAAGAAGGTATACCTGGGAATACCGGATAATTAATCTCGTTATCCAAGGAGAGTGGCGAAGGACAAGTGATCCACGTTCATACTGTTTTTCTCCTCTTAGTGCCCTTTACATCTGGCCTTAGTGGAGAAGATAAAGCAGGAGGAATGTGTCCAGCGGGATATCCTGGTTGCGGAATATATATATATATATACTTTAATCCCGAAACTCCGAGCATAAATGTAAATAACTACTTTAATCTACTAAGTAGGATAAATTTATGAGCGTCGGTCTCATGTGAATTTGCACTCGTCTGATTTCAATCAGCGGACTGGAAGCCTCCCACTGCCATATATCTGCAGTGATACGTTGCGTCAGCAAGTGGAATTGTTTTATAACTGAGTAATGACGGCAAATAAACCTACTATGGCAATCGCAGTGTCCCAATCCACCAATTGGGGCTGTGTATGACTGGCTGACGACGGCTAATAAGCCATAAATGGCCATTCCGTTCTTCCTTGTCTTTTTTTCAGTTCAGTTCAGTTTTATTAGGGAAATATAGATGAATTCCTTTAAACTCCCTCTTTGAACATAGCTATGATGCAGAACATGCGGCGTTGCCAGTAATGGAACTGCGTTAGGAGGGCAGACAGTAAAAAAACTCCTTAGGCATTTTCATAAGTCTAGTTTTAATGCCATTTGTGGGATTTTAAGGGGAAAAACTGTCGTCCGGGGGGATGGCGAAAGGTATATTTAAATCGGATTTCCTGCTGCTGAAAGTGTTTGAGTCATCGCAGGAGGAGGCCATTGCGGTTGTTCAATATCCTAATGGTCACAAGAGGAGAAGATCGCAGTGGTCATGAGAACATCACCGGGTATAAAAGATGCGCCCATCATACGCCCTTGCTGGTAACCGGGTCTGCAGACCAGATGACGAAACACTGGGGCCCACCACGATCAGCGAAAGTTCTTCTAAACAAAGATATTGCTGAAAAGTAGCCAGCTGTATGTTTTTTAAGGTAATTACTGCCAGAGAAGTCTAGTGGCAAATCTTAGTTGTTGATGGGTGGTAATGGTATTAGTCTAGCATCATTAAAGAGAACGTCATTTTTATGCTGGTCCAACTGCATCTCAATCGTGTCCACAGATGGGGACATGACAATGTATGCGGGCAGAGCATTTCATGCCTGGATTACCCTCCTAGAGAAGAAGAATTTTCGTGTGTTCAATCTTGCCCCAGTCACACGTAGTTTGAGAGGCTGTCCACGCAATCTATTAGAAGTGGCTAGCTCAAAGAAATCGTTGGATGCTAGGCAACAATTCTGACCCCGCAGCATGCAAAATGCCTCTATTAGGTCACCGTGCAGCTGTCTGTAATCCAGAGGAAATAAGTCAAGATTGGTCAGTCGTGTCTCGTAAGGAAGGAACGCTTGATCTCGCACTAACTTAGTTGCCCATCGTTGTACCCTTTCAAGAGTTTTTCTGTCTTTGACTGTCCAAGGTTTCCAGGCTTGGGTGGCAAATTCTAGTTGGGGTCGCACAGACGTGCCGAACACCTTGCCAAAGACACCTTCATCAAACTTAGCAAAGGCGCGCTTTATTAGATACAAGCTCGACATTGCGGATTTGGCCACCTCCAGGCAGTGGAGTGATGGCTTACGTGAGAGCGTGAACCATACCCCCAGATCCTTTTGGGTCTCTACTTCTGGCAGCGGCGTGTGATTTAGGTTGTACACCCTCCGATATGAAGCTTTAGTACTACCTAAGCGTTGTCTTTGTCGGCAAAGAGTATCTGCCTAAGACTAATAGCCGCTGCGGCTGCTGTAAGGGCCCGAAAAATGCGACCAAAGACAAAGTGGGGCAAGTGAGTTCCGTCAGCGGTCGGTGAACATTCATAAACGAGTGTAGATACGATACCTCTTCAGATGTAGTCGGTATCACTGTGACAGTTGTGTTTATCGAAGGCTTCGGATTCGTCCCCAAGCCCGTCATTGCGGAAAGTGGGAGATAAGGGTAACGAAAACAAAGGAGTTACGGGCAGTCTGCGCATAGGACGTAGCGGCCTCCGTATTTATCGTCCATGGTGGTACTTTCTGTGATAATTGATTGATAACCCTCAGCCTGGCTGTCGCCTGCCTCCATTTCAATATTCATGTTGTATATTAGTGTAGAAGTTAATCAATAATTTGGCTCGACGGCAATGCCGTTGGAAGGTGTGTTTTCTGGTTTTCTTCCTGCCGGATTAACTATTTTGTTCAGGCTTATTTTCATTGCTTAATTGCGATGGGGATGGTATTGTACATGTTAACGAACTGAAGGCTGGAACACCGTGACTCGAGTAGTCTGTGGGTCATACTATTGTCAACTAGAGCAAGAAATTTGGTTTAGTGAGCCGCGACATAAGACCTGCTATCCGTTCCGTTCACTGCTGCTACGTGTTCTGTCATGCGCGTCCATATTACTCATCCAGCTAGAACCAAATTGTATTGGCCTACTGGTGAATTCAAATGTGAACCCGAATCATCAGGCTTATAAACTTCCTGCTCCAGCGGTCACATTATCTTCTTCAGAATTACTTGCTATACCATCTAAAAGTTGACCATGCTAGTCGCAGCAATTCTCAGACTCACCTTTTTTGCCATCTTCCGCTCTCTTTTTTAGCATATCAATCGAGATCCACGTTTTACAAGTACAACGGCCATTGAAAAATCCGGCGCATTGGCTCATAATGTGTTATTGCGGGTGTTGAGAGCCCAATTCACCTCCTTCCGCATGCATCTCCAGTGCGACATGTGTGCTGCGAGTCTGAGACTATCACTGTTCACTGTGGCTGTAAAAGCAGCCAGCTGGTGCATTCGCCAGGAGCACCATCAGCCCAGTATGCATTGGATGTTTAGTGGCTGTTGAGTGTACTGAGAGGCGGGCAGCGACGGCTCCTTGCAATCCTCTGGTGGTATAAATCA
>JAYGXS010000004.1:7753922-7805863 GCA_036362985.1 Ligula intestinalis | reverse complement strand
AGCTACGAGACTCACCGTGCGCCGTGAATGTAATCACGCTGGGGTCAGTTTGTTTGCCCACCCTTACTGCACATGTGGAAGCCACCAATACGGACGGAGAAAGCTGACTGCCAGGCAGGATTTCCCAATTAGTCATCTAGAATCCACCGGATGGGCTAGTAGACTAACTTTGGTTGTTAGCGATTTGGCAGATGTCAATAATTCGATTGATCCAATTGTGAAGAATTCGCGGCTGTGGCGGGAGTCGAACCCGCACTGCCTGGAAGGCTTTTGTGCAGCCCACGCTCTTCCACTTATTTATGTTAAGGTGAAGATACGAGGATATGTATCCTTTCCGAAACTTTTTGTAGAAGCCACCTATTTTAAGTGGGCATGGCGTTCCTATTTCTCAGTTCTGTTAAGCGATCATAAAAGTCAGGCCTAACGCCCCCCTCCCCACTGCGAACTTATATTAGATAATTGAAATATCGTTTCCCCGGAAGAAATTTGAACAAGGTGAAGATCACAAATAGAGCACAATGTATTGACGTCATACAATTTTTGTGACCTCTAACTTATCTGCCGACGGTCATTGCCTGTTAATATAGTAGATTAACTGTCCAGTTGGAAGGGTGAAGCTTAAAAGGTAAATAGGGTACGAAAATTAATTTCAAAATGTGGGTGCATATTGAGTGGTAAAGGATGAGGAAGGTAATTATCACAGCTAGGCGGTTCAAGTAACAGTGAAAGCCTGTGAAGTGTAATTAAAGAGGGGGTGGGGCAAATTACATTATATTAGACACGCACGGACTGCAGTCGCACCCTTATAAACTCAAGACCAACGTGAGCTGTGGAGAGCCGCCCGATACCGTTACTTGAGCAGCTTGTGGTTCACGCGGTTGTCTTTTCTTGTGAAGATTTCGGCCTCGTTTAAATTGGAAATGTAGCCGGGTCCCGTCGAGTGAGCTTGGAGCAGGGCTAAAGTGAAGCTTGAGGTTACAATTAAATTCATTTATTATGAATTTGGTTTGGGTAAGAAAAGAGAATAGTTATCCTTTCTGAAATTTAGCTCAAAGCTACCTTTTAAAGTGAGGATTGCGCTCCTATTCCCTTATTATATTTAGGCGATCATACAAATCAGCCTTACTCCCCCACTGCGAACTGATGTAAGATGTTCAGAGAGTACAGTCGCATCATGATAAACTCGAGACCGATGTGAGCTCTGGAGAACCGACCGATAGCATTGCTCTTAGTGAATATTTTGACGATAAGTTTGGCCACTGCAGTCAGTTTTGCAAACAAGCAGAGACGAGGAAGGAAGGAAGGACTGAAACCGCACGCAGACGGACGGAGAGAGTCCCGGCAGGGAAAGCATACTTCTATTTTTTCAGGGGTTGGATGTCGGGGGGGGGGGGGGGGGAGTTATCGAGGTGCGCGCATGCATTCGCTGCACGGCCGTTGCTCAGACAGTTGACTAGACAACAGCGTCGGAATTCGGAGTCCTGATTTGCATATGCAAATTTCCGCGGGGTGGGAGGTTACTAAAAAGTTACCTGATGGCCGCCTATGCAACTCCTTCGGTGGGCTTCGGAAGGGTTGATGAGCAGGCAATTAAACTGATACACTTTACACTCGATCTTCGGCAAATCTGATGAATGTTACAATTACAGACAGCTTAGATTCTCTGAACCGGAGGACGGGTGGGAGCTAAATCTCAGTGGTTTTGAGGGACGGAGAACGGACACCATCGAATCCAGCGACTGTGAATCCACAGGCATTTTCCTTGTGAGAGGGCAGGGCATATGAAGGGAAGTCAGACCTCACAAATGCTCAAATTAGAACCCAAAGCCTTTGTGGGTCGATGTGGATGATTGAACCTTTAGGCGCGTCTCTAGGAAGGGGAGAAAACGTGTTGTATAGGAACAATGCATTCAGTCTAGAAACGTTGAGCTTACTTATCTGCAGATCTTCTTCAAATCACTGCATATAAGAAAGATGCAACAACTTTTTAGGGCTCAAGATAAGGAAGGGATGTTATGTGGCATTTAAAATTAACAGTTTGCTCGAAAATGGGATACCAAGTCTGTGTGAGAGCGTAGGGCTTGGGAGTTTACAAAATTTGCGATCAAAAGATCTGACTCACTCCAACCGAGAGCTGATAAATGTACATTACCAGGTCTTATGCTGTGTGCTTAGATTGGTTTTACTTAAGTATAATTCAGTATATATAAGGAAGATAGGCGTAGCCTTTAAAAACCCTATTTCTATATGGATTTTGGTAAATCATGCACATGCTTCAGAGCCATATATGTACATTATATCAACCGTTGGCGTCTACCAAAGGTATGAACATCAAGTAAAGTTTTAGTAAGTGTTCTTTTAAATCTGCCAATGTTTTTAGCAAGAACAACTGAAGAAGCTAGTTTGTACCAATCTTCAATGAACCACGGGGAAAATAAGTTGGCCCGCACTTGTGGTTTGCTATAGTGTTGCTTTAGTTTGCATGAATGACCTCAGAGATGTGTAGTTTTTGCCAATTTACAGTCTACTCCTCTGACGAGTTTCACGTCCGTGATCATGTCCCCTCTTTATTGCCTATAAGAAATATGAAGATCTTTTAGCCTTTCTAGGTGACCCTCATATGATAAGCCTTCCAAGCCACTGATTAATTTGGTCGCCCTGCGTTGAACTTTCTTGAGCACTGCGTAATCTTGCTTCATCCAGGGGCATTATGCCTGAACGCAGTATTCTAACATCGGCCGGACAAATGTTCAAGAGACTCGCCCAAACCGCTCCACATCAAAACAGAGGAAGGATTTTTTGATCGCACCTAGGATGTCCATAGCCTTCTTTGTGACTTTGGCGCAATTAGTTCACGGTTTGAGGTTTGGCGTCATACATATGCCCTAGATCCGTTAGTTCGTTTACTCGCTCGAGTTGGTAACGTCCGATGAAGTAATCATATTCTAATCCTATCACCTTTCTGTAACTAAACTGTAGGCGGACGAGTTGGCATTTTTTTTTTCAATTGAGTTGCAGTAGCCACTTATCACACCACTTTTGCAAGTGATCGAAGTTATTTTGTAAGCTCTGCCCATCCTCCGTGCTTTCGAGTGAATTCCAAATAGTTAGATCGTCTGCAACATAACTTTCTTACAGGTGAGGCACTCAAGACAGTCGTTCACATATATCGGAAAGGGAATGACACCCAGAACACTCCTCTGTCAACTGTCGCGTCCGAGGCCATCGGAACAATGCGGGGAGGGTGGGGGTTAGTTTACAGCAGATGCTGTACAATTCCGCCTGCCTATAAACTGATTAATGCATGTCACTAGGGCTGCACCTTCCGGGTGGGGCTAACGGTTGACGCCCATCACTCGCGACAGTCAATCCGTCAATACGCCTGGTAGTTAGCAGTTTAGAAAAAGACGTTTTGATAAAAAATAAAAACGACGGTAACTACTGTCCAATCTGTTGACCTTGATGGCCAGCTAGATGTCCATGTACTCGAGTAACGTCGGCTTTTTTCCTTCCCTTTTCAACAGGGGCAGTTTCATTGAATACGAGTATGGCGTTCCTGCTGCCGTGATTCCACGCGTGTGGGAGCATTCGCCGCTCAACTTTGACAACGTCCCCAACGCGATGTTGACCTTGTTTGTGGTCCTTACGTTTGAGGGTTGGCCTGGGTAAGCCTTGTCTACTACTCAATCTTTCCCGATTACAGATTTTCGTAGTCCTCTTCTTTTAGAGTAGATTAGATGTCGTTTAGATCAAGCAAAGTTGATGTCACTCTGATTTTTCTAACGGATCAATTACTGAATATGTGGGCATCGCCGGTCTGGTAATGGAACGATACAGTTCTATTTTCGCCCCGGAGCTCATATTTTCCATTACTGGACAAGAGCCCAGTAGCGTTAGGTTCTAATCTAGAATCTCTCGACCTGAGTGATGGATTCTTAATAATAAAAAAGCCTAACTCAAGTGGTTGTGTATATTTTGCCTGAAAAATCGGACAACAATACTCTCAATCTCCATACTCGGAGTTATCTTCACACTAAGACAGACACTTAAGACCTTATTACAAAAACTTTAGAAGTGCAGTTTTTGCAGCATACTTAGGTCAACCGAGACACTGGCGGACGTAGAAGATGCGGTCGCTGGAACAAAAGGTTTGTCTCCTAAAGTTTTCGGTTTCGGACATTCGCGTCCGGAGTAATCCTCTGGTTTCTCCGGGAGATTACTCCGGACGTGAATGGCCAAGCACGCAGTAGGAGTGAGGAGAAAAATCGCTAGCTCTCCGGTCGTAGCTCAACCGACGGGACCCGGTCATATTTTAAAATATATCGAGGCCGGAATCCTCGCAACAGGTGACAGCCATGGGAGCAGCGAGTCGCTCGAGTCATGGCTCTTAGACCCGCAGTCCACCAGCAAGCGCGATGACCTGCCGTACCCCTATCCCGTACTGAGATTTTCCCTGAGTAGGGCGAATAGGTACGTAAGGAGGGCGCTGACGAGCAACAAGTTTTGGATGACAAACGGCCCAATTGTCGCGTAACTATCACACCGGCACCCAATACGGATGATGAACTGGCGGCGATTAATGACTCGGTGCCGACTGCCAAGCCACCATCGCACCAATAACAGTTGCCAGCGATAATCACGATAACTGTTGATTTTATTAGGGCTGTGGTCGCGTGCCGCTACGGACTATAAATATCGTGTAACCTGTGCCTTTATTACTTTTTTTGCCGCCATCTCTCATGATGGGTTCAAACCGGAATCAGAATTGTCAGGCAAATAAACTTGGTTGTCCAACGATGGCATCTTCTATTTGACAGACGTTGACAGACATCAGTCGGGCGAATAAGATTGCTTGAATAGTTTCAACTCTAGTTGGCCCGAAGATTTTAAAAATCGTCATGAAATAGACAGATTAACAGCCTCCTTAATTGTTCCTCTACTAGATCGGTGAAGCACATATATTCATCATATTTCCGATCTCAACCGACAAAGCAAGGAGCCCGTGATGCCGTGGTAGAGTATTGAACTCATTGACCAAAAGTCCCGGGTTCAAATCTCGGGGTTTCAATCCTTGACGTTGGGTATGAATGGCTGATGACGGCTAACAAGCCAGAAATGGCCATTCCAGTCGCTCTTTGCTTTGTCGAATCCATTTCATCATATCACTATAGTCACTATATGACGGTCTGGCGGGTTCACGCTGTAAGCTCCTGAGCAAAGCGGAACTTAATTGTTCCTCTACTAGATTGGCGAAGCACATATCTTCATCAATAGCCTTCTTATAAAACGTCAAAAGCAGCAATCAAAAAAACCTATTACGTAGAACACTAGATGTGTTGATGGCAGAAACTGAAAGAAACGGCTGTAGTTTTTGTTTTCATCTCCGCCTCTCAAATCACACGATGACAGGAGTGCAGCTGATAATTGGTGTTCTGTTTTATGAATTCGCAACTCTCAGTCAGTTCTAGATGACCATTAGACGAGTCGACACTTATTGACTGCCTCAGGAGGGAGTTGCTTACTATAGGGTGTCTTGGACCCGGTTTTGACGCGAAGACAAACAAAATATTATCCAAACATTCGCTACGCACAAGAACAAGCACAATCCGTTGCTCATCAACCCATAAGGATGGAGCTTTGAGCTGCACTCGTTCCCAGACAATCATATCCCTTTCGTTTCTGTGAATTTTATCATTTCAAAAAATCGAATATTATGCCTCTTGACCTTATGTCAATCTTTATTGGAACGTGATCAAAAAACCCCTACCGTGAAGCTCTTAATTTGCTGCAATCTGCTGTTATTTAGCTTTGATTCCCACCTTGTCTGCGGAACTGGAGTGTATTGTAAGTAGAAATAGGTAGGGCGCAGTTACATGAGGAAAAATGACCTGTTTCTAAACGCAAATGCTCTTGATTTTTAGCATTCTCTACGCTGGAATTGACTCTAACCTGGAGGATCACGGACCGCTGCAGGATCATCGAAAGATAATTGCACTGTACTTCATCGCCTACCTGATTGTGCTGGCCTTCTTTATGGTTAACATATTCGTCGGTTTTGTCATTGTCACCTTCCAGCGTGAGGGTGAGCGGGAGTACAAAAACTGTGAGCTCAACAAGAATCAGGTTCGAAGGGCGCGTCCTCGCACTATTTTCGTAATGCGATCAACTGTTTCTACTTATTTACATTTCAGTGGTATTTATTTTTATTTTAATAGCGCAAATGCATCGAGTACGCACTGAAGGCTCGACCAAAGCGGCGTTATATCCCCAAAGGACACTTGCAGTATAAGATCTGGTCCGTTGTCGTTTCGCGAAAGTTTGAAGTCCTGATCTTCACCTTCATCTTCATGAATACTGTCACTTTGGCCTGCAAAGTAAGGTTCAGTTTTTGGGGAGCCAATGACCTTAGTAATAGCACAACAGACTTTTAGATTGTAACGTTTTAATATGCATTAGAAGGCTTAGAGTTAAACGTATTTGGTTGTATTTATGACCATAAAAAAATCTACGAAGAGTTTGAAAACGTCCGTAAAGTCAGGTTTCGTTCTGCTAATGTCTCTGATGAAGGGTCCGCGAAGGATTTCGAAACCTCGGATGAATAAAAATCTTGTCCCAGTGATCGCGTCTTCTTCTTCCTGATCATTCACTTCATACTTTACATGGCAAAATGTTAGAGTACCTCAATCATTTTCTGGCCCACAGCGCCTTACACAATACTGTATGTACTGAACTGTAAAATCCTTTTTACTAGGTAAAATTTTCAAATTATAATTGAATAAGTCGGTCTCTTAAAGGGTAATTTTTAAATCCCACCCCTAAATATACGTATATTGGCATAATTATTAATAAGTTTAAACACAAATTTGTCAATACTGGTCATGGTGTTTCTTCACACCAAAGTTAAACGCCCAAAATCCCGACGAATCTTATGATTTAGAGGCCTCCTACCGTGTTTTTGTAATGCGAGACGATAATTCAATTTAGTTCTTCCCCCGAGACTCTCAGTGTGTCCATAGCTGCGGTACAGTGGGTCCCAGTGCTCTCAGTACCTTACCACTGATAGTCTTTATGCCTAGGCATTTTTGGCGATTTCGTTCGGTACATAAAGGGCGGTTATACTCCCGTTGATGTATCCCATCCAGGCCCGACGGATAATCTCAGTGTGTCCGGAGCTGCGGCACTGTGCACTACTGCTATCAGCGCCTTACCGCGGACAGTCTTTGTGCCTAGGAATGTTTGGCGATTCCGTTCGGTACATATACGATGGCTATTCTCCCGCTGATTTGTCTCATCCAGGCCCGTCAGCGAAAAAGTTCCTGTCTACAAAACCCGGGTCTACTGTGTCTTTGCACGTTGGCTTATCGTATAAGAAGCCTATAATCCGCACACCGCTTGGTTTCTTTTTTTCTCGGGAATAATGCCTACGCATGAATGCTCACGCGAGCAGAGAGGCGGAAGGCAATGCCAATTTATTGACTAAAGCATCCCTGCAATCCCCCTGGGAGAAGGAAAGGCAGAGAGGGAGAGAAAATGACGGTCTTGGCTGTCAGGCCTGTTGGTTCACAGTCTGCTACGTTAAATTCCCCCAGGGCAACTGACACTCTTTCCATACCCCCTATTATCTATTTTTTGCGTTTGAATTGTGCAGCCAGTGGAACAAGAGTCAACTGGTCGTATTTTGACAGGCCAACGCTACATAATAATCGAGTATTACTTGCCTACCGGACGTGAACGCTCTTCCGGGTGTCTTACAAGTCAGCCCGGGTGATGTTAAGGACGGTGCGTTAGCTCGTATTCCTATCTGTTAAGCTTGTTGCAAAAATAGGATGCATGTCAGATATTGCTACAATTATAGGAATATAGTTAGAATGAAATTACCGGTGAAGACACGGGACACTAGAATGGCCATTTCTGACTCATTAGTCATCGTCAGCTATGATACCCAACTCCATTGTTGCCGCTGAAATTGCTGTCACACTCGAGTTTCGAACTCGAGTCTCTCCGGTCAGAGGCAAACGTCCTAACCCTTGAGCTACGAGTTCGCAGTCTTGCCGGAATAAAATACTACAATATAATATCTGCCGGTCTTAGGAAGTATGATTACTAAAATTATCATTCTTGGCAGTGGCATATTACCTCTAGCAGCAGTGTCTTATTCCAAACTTAGTAAAATGTGATACAACTTTTGGTGGACAGATGTGAGAGGATGGAAACCAAGGCAAGCCATGATGTGTTCCGGGCCTAAAACCGGTATTTATTCGGAAAAGCTTAAATACAGACTCACTCTCCTCGGTAAGGTTGATGGGATATAAGCCCCAGCATTGACTATAATGAGCGTCAACTCTGACCAATACAAACGTTTAGAAGTAGTGCCCGTATTACTAGCTGTCAACTACACTCTTAATTAGCAGTAGCAGTTGAAATAGCAGTAGCAGTGCCAGCCTCGTTTTCCTTGAGTCTGTCTTGGCACCTACTGATGTGCTCAGAGCCTCAAACATCAACCTTACTCGGGATAGCATAAATCCAGGTTCCAACTTCTAGTTGCGACCGAAGAAACACGAACCCAGCACTGACTTTAACCAGTGTCATTTCTGACCAATTATTAACGTCAGTAATAGTACTAGCACTACTATCACTCAGCTACACTGCTAATAAGTAGCAGTATCAATATAAATATCAGTATTAGCAATATCAGACTTGGTTTCCTTGACTCTTTCTGGACACCTGCTGAAGGTGAGTGAGTGTAGGTCGTGCAGTAGTACCAGCGCAATAGGCTACTGTCGCTAAAGGATAAGTTGGGCGGTGTTTCTGGCCTACATTCGCAAAAGCGGCTTACGCCTGATTCCAGCTTGGTTATCTAGAGTCTGTCTTGTCACCGGTTCCAGCAGAAAGAGGGTAAAGAGGTTAGTAGATGGTTGCTCGTCTACTTTCTCTGTACCTTACTACAGTCACCATCCCTGCTCTAGGGTATATGGTAGATATCATCGCAATCGATTGTCGAAAAATCACCGTGTCTTCGTAATGCGAGACGATACTCTACTTTAATTCCGCCCCGAGACTCTCAGTGTCCATAGTCGCAGCACAGTGGGTCAATGCTCTCAGCGCTTCGGTACATTTAAGGCGGTTATTCTCCCGTTGATTTGTTCCATCCAGGTCCGACGAATAAAAAGCTCCTGTCCGCAAAACCAAGGTCTGCTGTGTCGCTTCACCTTGGTTTATCGTATAGTAAGCTCAGGCTCCCCACCCCGCTTGGTTTCTTTTTTCCTCGGGAATAATGCCTACGCATGAATGCTCACTAAGCCAGACAGGCAAGCAGAAGGCAATGCCAATTTATTGATAAAAAATAGCCCTCCAGTCCCCCTGAGAGAGGGAGAGACAGAGAGAGCAAATAACAGTCTTGACTGCCATGCCTGCTAGTTCACAGTCTGCTACGTTTAATTCCCCTGAGGCCACTGACAGTCTTTCCATACCGCCTATTCTCTATTTTCCGGCGGTTGACTTGAATAGCCAGTGATCCAAGAGTCAGCTTGTCATATTTTGACAACCTAACGCTATTACTCTAGGGTAAATGACTGTAAGGTAATATTTATCCCCTCACCACATTTTGGCGCACAAACAGTTTTTACCCTTGTGTTTCATTTGTCTTGATTTTAGTACGATCGAATGGACCCAACCTTCAGCATGGTGTTGGACAATTTCAACTACTTCTTCACAGCCGTCTTCACGATTGAGTTTATCCTGAAACTGTCTGCCTTTAGCTTCAGAGTGAGTGCTTCGAGCCAGTCCGACCTTCTTTCTTTATTTGGTGCATTTGACTTCAGTTCTCGTCTGCTTGCCTGCGTGAATAGGTAAAGAAGATGAAAGCACATCGATCACCGGTATCATGGTTTCATTTATCAGAGTTTCTGAACCCTTACTGGAGTCCATCGTCCGAGATAAAAGCGTGAAGGAAAAAGCAAGCAACAGTTATAAGGGGCAGAGGAACAATCCACCAACAGCGACATCAGTCCGGAGATGCACGCGCAGGGCTATGTATGCCGGCGCCAGATCGATAAATCGATTGACTGAGTTCTCATCAGACGCCCAGGCTTCAATCAATTCTCGGCTTGCCTTGCTGACGGTGTGGTTGTTTATCTTTGCGACTGCGTAGGTATGGGTAGCCATTTGTGATAATTCGTTATCTTGCCCTACAGCCAGCTTATGTCCTGGTATTCGCGAACCAAGTATGTCTGAAAGTATGTGAATCAATCTCGAAGGTTATTGCCATTTCAGCTGCTTCCAGTCCTGCCTCGGCGCTTCCTGGAAAAGCGGTATATTTGACTTTTAAGTATCTTCTTAAGAGCGCAGACGGTGGACGCTTTCGTATTTGCTGACGAGAGCGCGGCTTTTCATCGGAGATAAGGTGAAATATGTGTTTGGTCAACCTGTAGTCCAACATTTCCAGTCGGGTAAGAATGTCCAATCTTGATCCGAAACTTTTGCAACTACGAGTGCCAGTAAGGACATGTAAAGCCTACTTTTGTGTTAATCCTTTCAGGTTTTGGTTTATGAGTGGTCATGTTTGAGGGTGAACAATTTTGTCACGGCCTGGAGGAGCTTAGATTCTGAAAATCCACGGGCGTTGGCCTTTGAACGTGACGGTATGTGGGGTCAATAAATGAGTTCCTCATAAACTTGTAAACATAGTTTTTAATACATTTCAGGAAATAATGCAGCGCTAAGAAACGCACTTCGAATTATCCAAAAAATGATTCCTACTAATCAGCTCGTACTGATGCTATTGGCGGACTGGAAACTAGTCCCTTGAATGTCATTGTGATAGATAATCCAGTAGTATGCCGTTGGCTTTTGCACAGAATAGAAGACAGGTGGGAAGGGCAGCAAACAACCTCACTGCAACAACCACTGTGCCTGTGTAAATTCACCGATGCCTCTGCGCGCATTCTCATTCTTGATGAGCGCGCCTTTGTCTGATTCGCGTGTTTTCATTGGTTGACCGCTGAGCGCCAGCGTGGGGAGATCCCTCGCGGGATGCCAGCGGCAAACGATCGTATTGGGTCCGGCGGTGTGCTAAATGCTAATCGCCCAGTCGCTCTCCTAAACGGGTTGCGCGGTAAATGCGCTGGATCAACATGCGGGCCCAATCAGGGTATGGCAGGCGCTATCGGGGTTGCGCTCCCATTGGGGGAGGGCAGGGGAGGAGGCGTGGTGACACACATAGGAGCGGCTTCGACCGCGCCAGCCACCTGCACCCTCTCCCATGGGGGATACCACAGCAGACACGTCTTCGACCGCGTTCCCACCCGCCCTCACGGCGTCCAAAGTCTTCTACACTACGGTGAATCTATCTCCCCTCCACTAACTCTTTGTTTTTGACGACGGAGCAGCCTCTCCCGACCACGCTGCTCCGACTTCCCCTCCTCCACGCCGCCGGAATTGAGGCCCACCCGGCGGGGCTCCTGATCCAACAAGGGCTACTGGCCAACCCTCTCCCACCTCCGGTTTTCTTGACTGTGGCTTGACACCGGGCTCAGGGGCGTGACGGAAGGGAGAATGCGGTAGATTCAGCGAAAGTTTATTATCACTTAAAACCTAGCTACGCCTGACTCACCACCTCTACACCACTAGGTTCTGCAACAGACGGGGGACATCGTCAGTCGAGCAGCTTTTGAATGCATTAAAACGAGAACACGACGTAGCATGCTTCCTCTGTTAAAATTCCCCGATTATTCCTGTTCGTGCATTACGTGTAGCCTTGTGTCACAGTTAGGTGAGAGGAGAGGGGTACCTGTATCCGGTTTTGATCTTCGGCTTAAAGCGTACATAAGCATGACCAGTCTTACCCGCTCCACAGTGAGGATAAGCATAGCCTGGTCTGGCAAATTAGCAGCCGCCTCCCATCGGTGCCTGGTCTGTTTTCGGCCAACGAACGAGTCATTCGCAGTCCGACCCCGCGTCTCCCCCCCCCCCGTGTCCCAGGCATGATAACACCCGACAGTTGCCGTTTTACGTCACAGTTTCGGTTGCTCGTGGGACACGATTGCAGACCCTGTTACTTGCAGACTCTATATTACATGCAGAAGCTCGCACAACCGTGTGTATATGTACCGTTCGGGCTCGTCATGGACAGATCTGGTTATGTGTGTGTGACTCATACGCCATCGACACGGCAACCCCCTCTCCCCCACCCCCCGCGTGACACACAAAGAAGGAGGGGTCGGAGGCGGGGTGGGGGAAGGGCGTAGCGGAAAACAGAACGCAGCTGTTTAGGCTTGTCTGGCGGTTTGTGCGGATGACCAGCTGACATGCTTTCTACCACGGCCAATATGGCCCGGTGATGGTGTGAGAATAAATTGTTGGTTTGTGTATGTGTTGTGTGCGCGTTTTTATACGCCCGAACGAGCCCCGTGATAACTGCCCCGGACCAAACGCGGGGGCCAGATCAGGAGACGGCAGGCATTATTTGGATTGCGCTCCCATAACAAACGCCGAACCTGGCAGGGGGGGGGGAGCTTCGGCTGCGCTAATCCCGCCTCCGCTCCTCTTGACTCCAGGTACAGGTGTGGGAGGGAGGAAACATCGTGGCAGATGCTGTGTAGGTTTACTACCACGTAAAACTAATCCACATGCAAGTCACTGTCCCTGTGCCCGAATTCACACACCGTAAGCTCGAAATCGACGGCTCTCGCACGTAAGTGGGTGATATATTCTTCGGTTCATTTTCATGTGACGTGTGATCAGAGCCTGCAGCCAGGCCCCTGCGCTAAAATTCATGACTTAGAAGACTGCCAATTAGCTCGGACCTCGCAGTCAACCCAGTGTGCGTTTGTGTATAGTGGCCGACGTGGAGTCAGGCTGTAATGGGTACTCTTTCGTGTGTCCTCTACAGCACTCCCACACGCGTGTGAGATCTGAGTCATTTCGATGCAACTCTGTGTGTTTTTAGGGGTCAGCGTTGTAACAGTGGCCGCTGCGATATTCCCGTCTGACTAATGCCACATGTGAGCCCCAGGGAGAGAGATAACACAACAAGAAGTGTGCAGAAGCAGAGGTCTTAGTGCAAGGCTAGTACAGCATACTTAAGAGCAAGCAAACGCGTATTTACAAGGTTGGGCCAATTAGATGGTAGTCACAAGAAGGACATGAATTCATTGGCTAGTGAGTCACGAGAGTTGACGTGCTAGTCTGAGCGAGACGTCACACAATGCACTTGAGTGCTGGGGCACTTGCTAATGTGGCAGCTGCGTTATATTCCTGCGCCGGCCGCACCTGCGTGGCGTTATCGATTGCGTTGTGACTGAGTGAACCGGTCGGTTGCTGTGGCAACTCTTCGTCAGGGCTGTTTGCGCACGCCATTGAGTCGGCCCCTGACGGTCAGGTCATGTGTGTAGCACGAGTAGACGAAATCATCAGTTATGTCGACCAGACAACTGACCGGCTCAGACAGTGGCTGAAGGAACAGATGGACGTTCCAGCGCATTTTCCTTAGCACAAATTACCTGACACGCTGGAAACTATCACGATGCACTAACAGCCGGGGCTTGGAAGGTTATCGACTGGCAGATAACTCGGACCCGCCGTCGATCCAGTGTGGCCTCTACAGCATTCTCAAACAGGTGTGAGATCTGAGTCGCGCACGCCCTTTCGAGGGAAATCCGTGCGAGTTGTGATCAAAGGGTCAAATCAGGTGTGTAGCACGAGCTATATCGGCCAGACAACTGACTAGCTCAGACAGTGGCTGAATAGGAAAAGGTCAAGGTCTCGGTGCATTTCCTCACTAGAAACAGTTTGATGCGCTTGAAGCTATCACGGTGGGCTAAAAGCTGTGACTTGGAAAGTTACCAACTGACGGATAAATCAGAGCCGCAGTCGAGTCAGTGGGTATTTTTGTGGTGTCCAACCGCTGGACTGAGAAGCAGACTGCAGTGGTGGCTTTTCCTCAGTGGAATCTGGGCTGGTATGCTAGCAGCTTTATTTGCGGTCTCCTCGCGTCAGCCTCCTCTGCCAATCTCCATCTTTCTCTATCTCTTGTTCACTCTTTATGTTAACACAATCTCTTGTTAGAAATGAGTTTAGTCCTATTACTCTGGGCCATAAACCTTATTCATGACTGGTACCGGATAAATGGGTAAAATGTAGAGAAGTAACCAATAAAATAAGCACGAGAAGCATGCGTTACCTTCCACTATTTCATCCGATTATGATTGGAGAGGTTCTCTGTGTCTAAATATGACCTTGTGACGTCAAGACCAGTGAAATCAAGACCAAACCTCCCTTTGTCTCAGTGAACCGCACCTGAAAATTTTAAAGACGAAAAAATGCAGGCAGTTGTCCTGAACCCGCGTTGGAACCTACACTCAAATTTTAGCCTGTTTGCTATGGACCATACTTGACATGACGCATATACTTGACGTATATTGCAATGCAGCCTTCACTAAAGGACTATTTTCGTTCTCCCTATGATTATTTAGTGACGTTTTTCGATGGACAGCCCCTAGGTACATTGAGCACTTAAGTGTACTGAGCTATACAGTAGTCGCCGGTTATTAAGCCCATGGCTGATGAGCCCAGCCGCCTATTAAGCCCAAGTCAGCTTGGGACGGACGGCCGGCTAATAAGCCCAGTCGCCGGCTACAAAGCCCAGTTTGCCAACATAATAGGGTAAAATTCTCATCTCTCTGCGCGCGCAACTGGTTACGTGTCGCAAATAATTTGTTTTTTTGTTATTACGTAAAATACAGACAAAAAGCATTCTTTTCTTGTACCTAACTAAGCTCTACACATAATACAGTACGTATGTAATGTGTAGTGCCTATACTGTGTTTACTGATCAAGAACTAGAACTCTCCGCTTAATGCGCCCGCCGCTTATTAAGGCCAATTTGGTCTGGACACGAGGTGGGCTTAATAGCCGGCGACTACTGTATGAAGAAGAAGACTGCTATATTGAGGATTTTACAAACCTGAATTTTCAGCAAAAATGGCTCCATTCACGGAGAGCAGATAGTAAGGTAAGTAAAGGATCATTTTTAAAAGGACAAAGGTACAAGGTCATGTTATACTCACAAGTCAAGTTTTTCCTGACATTTACATAAAGTATGGAGACAGATTGGCTTTCAACTTCTCCATTTCCGTTTCTACACACGGTTTTTTCTTCGTGTTGTCATCCTACGGAGAATTGTCGATGTTGGTGTTGTTGGTGAATTGCTTAGGCGACAGATTGTCCGCATTTGACAAATATTGGGATGTTGATATGTTGTAGATAAAATAACTTGTTTTCCTGCATTTAAAAAGGTAGCAGTGTACTGCAGATATGGCCTCATGATCACAAATGCAGACAAACAAAGCAGAGGATTAGAGAGGATGATATAGGATAGTAAATTCCCACGTGAATGGAGAGCAAAAATGGGTGGCTCGAATTCGCTTTGGAAGTGTTCACTTTTCTAAAAGACAGTTGGTATTTCTAACCCACGTAAAATAAATTTGAATATTCCTCTTCGCGTTTCAATTCACTGAACGTCGTTCATTATTAATTTAAGGTTTAGGCTGATTATTTTGTGCTAGTCTGCGAGTGGGTAACAATATTTCGTAGGTTTGGGCACTTTGCATGAGATGGGGCACAAGTGATGCTGGCGGTAAATGAAAGAGTGAAGACGACGGCTCAGCGCATTTTTCGCGCTATAACCAGTCTGACGCGCTTGCAGCTATCCCACGGTGGCTTGAAAAGTTTCCAAGTAATGGGAAATTCGGACTGCGCGGTTAGCCTAGTGTGTGGAGTGGAGTGGAATGGAACGGTTGACTAACGGAATGAGAGTCAGACTGCAATAGCTCCTTCGTAATGGGGCCTTTATGGCACTCCGACACAGCTGGGATTTGAACCAGGCGCGGCGGCACGCACAGGGATGGCTTCGGCCGCGCCAGCCACCTGCGTCCGATCTCGCCTCTGGTCTTCTTGACTCTGTCTTGACACTGGGCACCGGTAAATGAGCGAAACGAGAATGCGGTAGATGCTGCGAAACTCTGCATTCCCTTCAAACTAATTCAGGCGTAATTCACTGCGCTTCTCTTCGAGTGGGGATTGGTCAGTAAGTGTTTGAGGCAATGTACTCCCTGGAAGGCGTGCTGCGCAGTCACCAAGCCGTATAGCCTATGCAAATTTACATTAATTTTCTTGCCAGATATTAGAAATAACCCTGTTATTTCCTTTTCCCTTATTCAGCACTACTTCGGAGACATTTGGAACGTCATCGATTTCATCATTGTTCTCGGCAGTTATATCGACATCATCGTCAGCAAGGTAAGGTGCTTAGACAACTACGATTTTCGTGCACATTAAAAAATTACTAAAATATCACAGAAAATATAGTCTTGGGTGTCTTTCACATAAAAGTAGACAATTATCCCTCTCTCTGTCGCTCTCTGTTCTAGCGTGATTTTTGACGGTTCTTTCGGTACAACCTGCCGTTCCGTTCAACTTCCAAGTCCGCCTCGGACATTTTCATCGCTAGTGCACTAGCTTCTGTACAATCATATCAGCTGCAGGACAAATGTGGACTTTGCGGCGTTCCCAAATAAAGACACGCAAACAGAACGTAACAGACAGTTTGTAATTAGGCAGTGTGTAAGTACAGAAAGTCTTCACACCCATCAATTCAGACTGTAGAGGGAGAGTGACCTCACTAATGATGCGATCAGGAAATTGCTTGACTGTCGCTGTATTATAATGTCAGCTAGAATACATACGAAGCACCGGCAGCTGAAGAAAGCATACAGAATATACGTTTAAAACTGACCAAGTTAATGCCAACTAAATTTTCGAGCGGAATCACACCGCATACAACGAGCCTCCATTAGCGACGAGCAAAGACAATTTCGAGTTTATAGTGTGCATATAGCTACAGGTAGTTCGATGAGGAACGAGTTGGGCACTAGAAAGGTCACCAGTGCCACAGTAGTTGCCGAAGATCACACAACGTGCCGACATATGCGAAAGATTGATACTCTGTCGTTGGCATTGGCTCAAGTTGTGCTACTGATTATCGTGTGGTCTATTCTGAAGTCATTTCAGTCATGATAGAATGCGGGCTTTTTAACGAGCTTCGTTCTGTCTACTAGCAAAACGTATATTTTGTAAAAACTGGCAACTTAAGTACTATGCCGTTTTAGCATTTATTTTGACGGCCTTTATAAATTCAAATATGTTGTATGGAAAACACGCAGGAAAAGATATTTCTTGTACTCGTTAGGTGGCAGATTACGCCTCCTTCAGTTGCTGCCTCTCATTGCGTAACGTGAATCACATAAGAGAAAATACAGATGGAATTCATACAGAAAAGTCGATATAAACACAAGGTCATAAGACGTGGCCAAGGGGCTAATCAATAACATAAGAAGTTTAAACCCTATGGTCAGCGAAAAACCGGGAAAAAACGTCTGAGGTAACAATTTGGGAGGAGAAATGTGTAAACGGGGAGCCAATGATACCAAGGCAGAGTTAGGTTCACTACATGCTCCAACTGTTAACATAGGTCGGGTTTGAACCACCGTATGTGACATTGGCTCCCTGTTTACACATTTCTCCTCCCAAGTTGTTACCTCAGGCGTTTTTTCCCAGTTTTTTGCTAACCATAGCGTTTAAACTTCTTATGTTATTGATTAGCCTCTTGGATACGTCTTACAACCTTGTGTTTTATCGATTTTCCTGTATGAATTCAATCTGTATTTTCTCTTATGTAATTCACGTTACGCAATGAGAGGCAGCAACTGAAGAGCTCTCTCAAAATGATATGGATCCAATAAATCATTTTGCTGTCATTGCTATTTTTAAAGTCAGGCATTAATCGGGTTAAGGCATCACGGCCTGGAGGAAGCCCTTCTCGAAGGAAACTGCCTTTGGTCTTAACTACACCGACTCGTGTCATGTAGGTGCTTCTTGGGCTATATTATCATCTAGAAGGGCAATTATTTGTTGGTTTTGAAAAAAAACCGTTAAGCTATTTGGCACCGACTAGCTAAAGAGGAACTGCCTTTACTCTTTGGAAGGATAGCCTGCCCGATAAGAAACAACGACCGACTTCGGGCTTTCAAATAAGGTCATCTAGCTTGGGTTGTCAATAAGTCAGGACAAAGCGGGGTTTAAAATGCGTTTTTTCGACCTCTTCTGCAGTAGACGCCAAAGATCACGCAACATTCCGACATGTGCGAAAGATAGATGCTCTTTCGGTAATCGGCATTGACTTAAGTTGTGATACTGATTATCGTGAAGTCTATTCTGAAGTCATTTCAGTCATGATAGAATGCGGGCTTTTTAACGAGCTTCGTTCTGTCTACTAGCAAAACGTATATTTTGTAAAAACTGGCAACTTAAGTACTATGCCTTTTCAGCATTTATTTTGACGGCCTTTATAAATTCAAATATGTTGTATGGAAAACACCACATGATCATCAGTATCACAACTTAAATCAATGCCGATTAGCGAAATAGTATCAATCTCTCGCATATGTCAAAATGTTGCGTGATCGTTGGTGACTACTGTAGGATAACGCACAAGACTGCCTTGGTTAACCGTAGGTATCCGAAAATGCTTGGCTGACGTCTACCCAGTGCCGCTGTCAACCATGTGAAGTGTTGTTGTACTAGAGCTCAAATTTTAATGTCCTTATCTAGCCAGGCAGGATGGTGCTCCGAGAAGAAGTTGAGACGCGATCGCTCTGGCAATAAATTTATTCGTCTCACCTTTCGGATTCCAACTTGAAATAGGGCAATGTAATGTTTATAGGATGTAATCACTAGGCTGCCACATACCTATAACAACTAACGGCTCCCCCCTCATCAATGCTGATTGGCCTCTGGTGACCGCTAATTATTCGATAGCCGGCATGTGGACCATTATCTGCTGAAATTGTATCACTCACCTTAAAGTTTTGTGTGATGATGGCTCGGCCACCTGATTCACCGGCATCGACGTTGGAAACCCAGTCTCAGCAACTCACAGCTCACGCGATTGGCACCTCCCGCAAGAATGCTGACCTTGAATGTGTGAATAATGTTCTCGCATTCGCTGGAACAGGCTTCACAGGAGCAGGTTTCCGGATTAGCACCATATGTAAATGCAAACATAAATTTGTATAAAGTTGTCACAGTCTCGAGTCATCTAAAATGTGCCCTCGCCAGCGGATGTTTTCGACGGTAGAAACACTGGCTTTACTGGTGGCTAACCCAGCCGGCGTTTATACAGTCCCTCAGCCGCCTCTATGTTAACACGAGACCAGTGTGTTCAGGTCAGGTCAGGTCAGGTTTTATTGAGGGAAACATAGGTAAATACCTTTGAACTCCCTTTTGGTACAGGAAAGTTTTTTCAATGCATTTGATCTGAAGAACATTTTAGAACAGTGGCGTTGCCAGTAATTTAAATTTGGGTTAGGGAGGGCCGCCAGTGAAAAAACGCCTTAGGCATTGTTCAGAATTCTAGGGGTTTGAATGCCATTTGAGAGATTTAAAGAGAAAAACTGTCGCCCGGGGGTGGGGGTGGAGGGGGGGGTGCAGAGTATATTCGAAGCGGATGGCCTGTGCTAAGAGTGTTTGAAGCATGTCAGGGAGAATCCATCGCAGTTTTCACCATAATACGAAGGGTCCCATGAAGAGAAGTTTGCGGAGGTCACAGGAACCTCATCGAGTGTCAGCGATGCGCCCATCGTGCACCTTTGTTGGTTTAACGAGTCTGCATAATAATTGACAGAAGAAATGTAATCGGTAGTTTTCTAAAAAAAACATATAACTGAAAAGTAGCGGGTAGTATGTTTTTATAATCTGATTATTCCGCTATTTGCTCTCGAAAACTGGCAGTTTATTTTCGGGGGCTCAGTGGCTATTTGGTCTAACTTAATCGTGTCTTAAACATGTTTACAGATAGTTCTTACTAAATCGTGAACGTGTGCTCAGATGGCGACATGACAATGTCCGCGGGCAGGGCATTCCAAGCCTGAATTGGGAAAAGTTTCACAAATCCGCGTAGCCTCGGATCACAACGTTTCGTGGACTCGACGCTTGCCATTCTTGTAATTCTTAACTAACATATTACTGAAAATCAGTGAGTAGTATGGTTATATACATATAAATTTCAGTTTCGCCAGGTCTAAGGTCAGTGGGCATTTCGGTTATGCAAATCTTAATTTCTCTTGAATGCATCCACAGATGGGGACATAACGATATCCTCGGGGAGAGCATTCCAAGCTTCAACTACTCTATTACCAACGAAGAACTTGCGTGTGTCTAGTCTGGCCCCTGTTATGCGTAGTTTGAAGAGATGCCCTCTTAAGTTCGTCGTTGTTACTAACTCGAAGAAGTCGCCAGGTAGAAGACAACAGTCCTGCCCACGCATCATACGAAATACTTGCATCAGATCGCCACGTAGCTGTCTGTAACTTAACGGAAATAGATCGAGATTAGCTAAAAATCTTTCGTAAGGTAAAAAGCTCTGACCGGTAACCAGTTTGGTCGCGCGCCTTTGGACCTTCTCGAGGGAATTTAGGTCTTTCGCGGTCCAGGGTTTCCATGCTTGGATTGCGAACTCCAACTTTGGCCGCAAAAATGTTCCAAAGACCTTAGCAAAGCAGTCTTTATCGAAGGCACAGAAAGCTCTTTTGACAAGGGCTTAAGAGACGTAGAGATCCATACTCCCAAATATTTATGCGCCTCCACTTCTTGCAGTTGGATGCCATTTAGGCTGTAAACCATGGGGTTCCGAGAACTGGGTCGGCCAACTCGTAGGATACTGCATGTGTTCTCGTTAAATGGCACCAGCCAGTCTTGAGACCACGTTTGAAGACGGTTTAGGTTTATCTGCAAACGTTCTTCGTCATCTGAATTTCTGATGACGTTCCAAACCTTAATTTCATCGGCAAACATAGCCACATCGCAGTCCAGTTCACGGAAGGAGTCATTGACGTATATAATAAACTGTATAGGGCCAAGGACAGAGCCTTGGGGGACACCGCTCTCGACTGCAACGTCTGCCGACTGCGGGTCACGAATATGGACAGTCCAGCGTTCCAAACAATACAACAGGTTCGTCACGCAGGACCTGCTTCTGCGGAAACCATGTTGCGTATCCGATAAAAAAGTTATGCTGCTCTAAGAAACGCATCAGCTGTCGCTTTACTCCTTTTTATAATCTTGTAAAAGATCAAAGTGAGGCTGATTGGTCGTTAACTGTTTGCAGAAACCTTTCTGCCGCCTTTATACAATGGTGTGATCCGTGCGGATTTCCAATCGGCGGGTAAACAACCTGCATTAAACGAGGTACTGAAAAGCATATAAAGTGGTTTGGCTAGCTCCTCAGCAAGTTCTTTCAGTAATTTAGGCGGGATGCCATCGGGACCGGATGATTTCGAGTTGTTTAGTGCCATTTACTCCCGAAGAACGGTTGCTTCGGCGAAAGCCGCATTTTCAATCTTTGGACCGTCGTCTAGGCCATAGTTTGGACGGATGAATCCGATTTCAGTCGTAAAGTTCGATTTGAAAAATTGTGAAAGATGCTCAGCTTTTGCTCCATCCTCACTCATTTCTATTCCGTCGCTTGCCTTCAGAAGGGGAACTGGGTCCGTGTTTCGTGTGGTCTTTCTTAATTAGCCATAAAATAGCTTCGGATTTTTAACTGCCCGGTTTAGTAAATCTTTTTCAAAGTCTTTGCGTGCTTTGAAGATAAGTCGCTTCATGAGGTTCCTCTGCGTTTTGTATGCATTTAGGGATGCCGGATTTCTATCTGCTCTATACTTTCTAAACAATCTCCCCTTTTTATTTATCTCTTTCTTCAGCGCTTGAGTCAGCCACTGAGGTTTGTTGTTTAGCTTCTTCCGTGTAATCGGACAGTGGTTTCTCAGGAAGGTATGCAATGAATCACTGAACCGTCCCCAATCATCAGCTATATTGCCGGAAAAAACCAATTCCCAATTCATGTTGTTTATTTCGGTCTTCATTTGATCAAAGTCACCACGCCAAATATTCCTTCTAAGCTTGGTGGGTTGTTCTTGTACCGAAAATCTAGAATAGTTCCAATTAAGTACGATGTGATCACTGTTACCTAGAGGAGGTAGAGATTGCACCTCGTCGATGCTGTCCAGCGATTTCCTAAGTACCAGGTCTAGGCAGTTTGATTGCTGCCCATCACGCACCCTGGTGGGAAATAGAACGTGTTGACTGAGAGATGCATTAAGTGTCAGAGCTAGTAAACGCCAGTAGAATGCTTGCTCTGGACCTCGTGCGTATGTTGAACCCCAATCGATAAGTGGGGCATTGAAGTCTCCCATAATCAAGACGTCGAGCCGAGCAGTTAATCTCGCTAAATCTTCTTATAGACCAGTGTCAGCCTCGTGATCATGTCTAGGCGGACGTTACACGGTCAGAACCTCTAGGCTGGATGATTCCGGTACCTTTATAGTAAGCCAGATGGCCTCGGTACTGCAATGAAACCGCTCTGTTTTTTCCGAGACTAGCAGTCCATGTTTGACGTCAACTATAATTCCTCCTCCTTGGCGCCCTCTTCTATCTCTCTAGAACAGATTAAAGCCAGGTAGTGCCACTTCGCGGTCATCCACGTTTTCAGACAGCCAGGTTTCTGTCAGAGAGATAATATCGGGAGAAAGGTCAGATATCTGCACTTTCAGTTCATCTCACTTGGACAACAGACTCTGTGCGTTGGTGTAGAAGCATCGTTCTCGCATCCTGTCCTGTCACACTGGGTCTGCGAAACAGAGACATCTGATGAAGAAGTGGATCCGACAAAACAAAGGGAGACCGGAATGGCCATTTCTGGCTTATTAGCCGTCATCAGCCAGTCATGCCTAATCTCGAGGGTTGGCACCCCCGAGATTTGAACCCGGGAACTCGGTCATTGTGTTTGAGACACTGCCTTTAGTCCACGGGTACCCTGCTTTGTCAGTTCTGATCGGGAATATGATGAATGAATGCAGGTGTTTCACCGATCTAGTCAAGGAACAATTAAGTTCCGCTTTGCCAAGGAACTCACAACGCAAACCTTCAAGACCGTCACATAGTGACAAAAGTGATATGATGAAGAAGTGGATCCGACATCGGATTGGAGACATCTGATTGTCAGCTTCCCCCCTCTTTCCTGCCCCCGCTTTCCTCCCGCTACGCCTCCCGGGCCCCCTCCCCCCGACATGTCTGAACGCCATCAGCTCTGTCCCCCGATCCAGAGCTACTGTTTATTGGCAGCTTGATATTCCTCCTCCTCCCTACCCTAACTCATTTTACTGCAAATGCCAAAGGATGAATTCGAAGAAGGAGGAGCGTGAACCGGGGAGGTCTATTGTGTGTCTGATGTTTCGGGTAGTTGTTTCGTCCATCCATCTTCAGAAACTAAACAACCCGTGTTCTATTCCGCTCTATTCTTCGTATGCGTAGCATGCCAATACCGGCCAAGCCGCTGCGTGCGGTTACCGTCTCACTCTCCCCTGTTTCCCGCTGACGATCTTGTCATCGACCAAAGATAGTGCTTTGTCTATCTCCGTGTCACTGGCAGTTGTTTGCCTCCCACGCGCGTTCTTAGGGCCCGGGAAACGCATTTTCATTACCTTTATCATTTATTTATTATTATTTATTACGCATTTCTGCAGGAGAATCAGTCTGTTCTGCGTTCCCCTTAGATCGTGAAAGTTTTATTCGAACTCTAAGGTTTTGGTCTAAGTGGATTTAGATCTGCTGCTTGATGACTGTTTCAGGTAAGGGCTTTCTGAATCATTTGCACTTAGCATGAGAGCTTGTCAAAATAGGCGTTGGGATTCCCACTTCATGTGCTGTTGTGTCACGTAACTGATAATAAAACTGGGGCATACTGTTGCGGCCTGGACAGGAAATGGCTACTCAGGTCCCAGCTAAAATTTGAAAGTCTAACCCGAATGGGACAACTGCATTCCTTGCAGTTGATCTTAAGTCCCCTTAAGTCGTGTCTGACCAGATGCGAGAGGGAGATAGCGTTTATTTTGAAAACGTAATTCTAATATGAGTGAAAACATTCGCGTTCCAGTTATTTGCAAGGATAAGGAAGAAGGGTTGTCGAGCACTGGATCAATTCGTTTGGCAAATTTGGTTAATTTGAGTTGACCCAATTGTGATCCGATTCTTCATTGCTGTTTCTTACCCGTCACGACCTGACGACTCCTGATAGTGGATTGGTGTACGCATACTATAATTAGCCTCCTTTTTGTTCCTGTTTCTTTTCTCTGACGATGGACTCCTGTAAGAGTTCGAAACCTCCGGATAATACACAAATTGATCCAGTGCTCGACAGTCCTCCTTCCTTATCCATAATTCCAATAGCTTCAGCAAAAAGATAATCTTTTCAGTTTCAATAAAATCAGGCACACAAACTGCATGACACCGGAAGATCAACAATAGTGCATAATGACCAAGTACTACAATTGCTAACATCATGACGAATCGTCCTTGAATGATTTGGCCAAATTATACTTCGTTCGCAACGGTGCTAGCATCCTACGCTAATGAACTCATTTTTCTAGTTCGAATCAACAAAGGACGCCATAAATGGGTTTATAATGGGTAAAATAGTACATGCGAATAGAGAGTAGAACCCAAATGTTGACACAGTTTCAAAACCTGCATCTTACTTGCTGAGAGTGGTTTTGTGGAACGAGAGTTTTCTGTGGCCTATGTCTCCACCCAGCGCTCTGTAACGCCATTTCAAAGCTCAGCACTGAGTAGTCTTCTTCAGAATGTAAGCTCCCCATCACCTTCGGTCCGTTTTTCCAGGTCGCCGCCCGACCACGCCTGAAAATGTTATCGCAGCATTGTCTGAAAAGGTCTAATCATCAGACAAGACGACAGTTTTCGCCTAAGGTCGTTTCGATAACTGCAAGTTGGCGGATACGCTGCGTTGGCCGCAAGCAGCCAAGTTATCTGAATTGCAATCAACCACCGTACTTGCCTGAATAGAAACTCGAGCGTTGGCTTTGATAGGAAATTCGGCTTGCACGAGGACGCCAATGCCACCCCTAGGCTCTGTTCTCGCCTAACACACATGCTGTGTGCGTCCTTGGCAGCGATATAATCTCCACCCCGAGATTCTCAGTCACAGACTTTTTAAAAGTGCAGCTTCTCTGTGGTAGCTATGCCTTTACAGAGTTATTTTTACACTCCTTGATGAACGTTCACAGACCGCTAACGGAACTCACTTGCCCCGCTTGTCATTTTTACTACCACCGCTGTTATCTTTTTCCGTCTCTTTTGCCTCCTCCCTTCACTGTCTGCAGGCAAGCACGGAAACCACCCTGAAATTTAACATAAACTTCTTCCGCCTCTTTCGTGTGATGCGACTGGTGAAACTGCTGAGCAAGGAGGAGTCGATCAGGAAGCTGCTTTGGACATTCATCAAGTCTCTTCAGGTGCGTATGAGTTTGTGTGTCTGGTAACCCAATAGTTGAGGCTATAGATATATGCCTAATAGCAACTTCTGTCTGTAGCTTATATGGAAGCTCCTATTCAAGCGGAATCCGAGTCGTCCCAGGGCTATGTGAAAACCTGGTTTATGTCTGTGCGACCACAGTCGATGGGCTCTGTCTGGCCTGGGTCTGCGCCCACGTCCGGTCATTCTGGTGTTGTTTTGCCGTCAGAGCAAGATGAGTTGGGAAAGAGGGGAAGAGCTAGTGTGATAGAAGCTATGCAAGTCCCTGTGCTTCATCCTCTGCATGGCGGGGTATGCAGTAGCTCGTGACGTTTGAGTTATCGTACGCAAACAGAATCTTTTAGTTAATTGGCCTTACTCCACGGATGGAATCGTTAGCTGGATTACAATGAAGGCAAGTGATATACGCAAAAAATAATTTCTGTAAATATTGTCATGCTTACCGTGAAAAGTCTATGTGGCAAACACATGTTTTCTGCAATTTATTACCGGGCCGCTACAATTGCATGGATGATGCAATCAGTACAGTTGGACAGGGTTAATAAGTGGCTTACAGAGAAGAAGATGACTCGATCACTAGGCCAATATGATTATTCGCCTGACGTTTCGTCATCCATCGCGGATTCATCATCAGAGACATGAAAGCAGAAGCAGAAATGGGTAATGCATACACAGAAGTTTGCAGTATTTATAGGATACAGTAATTACTGCAAACATGCAGCGACAATTAACGTTAATTGCGTTCTTGCGCGTGGGTAGTTTGTTGGACGGCACGCGGGCTCTGACCTGTTGAACTTTCATCACGGGCTCGGGCGTGAGGATTGTTTGGCCATCTGGATCTCCGTTGTTGGCGTAAGATGATGTGGTGGCCTGCCCGTTCTGCAAACTTCTGTGCATGCATTTCCCGTTTCTACTACTGTTCATGTCTCCGATGATAAATCCGCGACGGATATCGAAACGTCAGGCGAATAAACATATTGTCCCAGCGATCGCGTCTTCTTCTTCTTCTTCTTCTTCTTCTTCTCAAATGCTTCCTGGAACACGCATGTTTGCTTGAAGTGACTTACAATTACAACTCATCGTTTTCAGGCCACCCGCGTGGTGTAGATATCACTGCGCTGGGGGGAAAAAGTAGGATTGGTAATGAGTCGGGTACGCGAATTGAGAATTACTGTCACCTGCATGAAGCAAACAACTGTCACCAGGACTTTATTTGAGTGATGATTGTTACTCACGTTCGTTGAGTAGACGTCTGAATACAGTTTTCAACACGAAAAATGTTACTTTTGACAGTATTTCCATCAAATTCAGTTCCACAGTTGACGTTTAACTACACACCTAAAAAAATATGTACTGGAAAGTAAACTTGTCTTTCTTGGTTTGCCCGATGACAGCCTGCATCATAATCTCATTGGAAGAACAAAAACGCTCTGCTCTCCTTGCAGGACGTTATGTAGTTTCTGTGATAGTTGCAGGCCATTCTATTTAATCATAGTTGTTTACGGTTAGGCGGACAAGGTTTGGTAGGAAATACAGATTCTAGAAATGTGCATTATTGTGAGTTGATTCTAGGCTTTCCAGATAATATTGCCGGCAAAGACAAGGGAGACTGGAATGGAAGTTTCTAACTTACAAGCCGTCACCAGCCAGTCATACCCAGTACCAAGTGGTGCACCACCCGGGGTTCGAACTCGCGACCTTTCTGATCAGAAATCTAACGCCCTACTAGGCGCTGTGAGGCTGCTGTGGGGGCAGGAGAAATGAGACCCAAGGCAGAGCGGGACGAGTGCGTTCCGTTTGCGATCGGTGAAGGTTCACCGACCAGTGTCTACGTTTCCCTTCTCACAGGCCTTGTGAACGTCACCCACCAATGTCGCGACCTTTGGTCAGTGTCTAACGCCCTAACCACTGAGCCACGAGCTATCAAGGCAAGACAGTCACAATACCTTCAAAAATGCCTATTTGAAGTCTGCGCAAAAGATACCTGTCAGGTTTTTGTAGCTCCGTACCACAGTAGTTGTCTTCTAAGGAAGGCTAGCATATAGGCTGGCCCGTAGGTCTGCTTTTTTATCCGCTTTAGCTTCATCCGCGAAAAGGCAGACAAGAAAACCGATTAAAACTTTCATTTTGTCGAAATGATTGTGATAGGGCCTCATGTTTTCCTTTTCCGTTCGCATCCCCAGGCATTGCCCTACGTCGCCCTGCTGATTGCAATGCTCTTCTTCATCTACGCCGTCATCGGCATGCAACTGTTCGGCAAAGTCAGCCTGGATCAACCGGGCCAAGAGCCAGGACAAGATGGGGTTATCCATCGGAGCAACAATTTCCGCAACTTCTTCTTTGCCCTCCTGGTGCTTTTCAGGTGGGTTTGTGTGAGAGCCTTGTGCAAAAAGAAAGTATCTCATAATTTCAGCGATTATACGTACGTTTGCGATAATTAATCATCAGGGAAATGAAATATGTGTGGGGGGAGGGATAATGTGAATAACCCCTTAAGCAACCAATCAAAAGTAAGTAAGGGTATCACTTAAAATCTCATTCCTCACTTACTATCGATTAGTTCCTTAAAGATTTGATCACTCTACCTCCCTTATGTTATTGCATTTGTCTAATAATGCATAATCGAAAATGTACGTTCGCATAACATGACTTCCTGCATCTCAGAATATCAACCAATCGATGTGACCTATGCATAAGTGATAAATGTGTCGATATGGCAGAAGAAAAATCTGCAATCACTGAAACTTGAAGTTTATTGGCTAGAATTCTAATCTTGACCATTTGACGAACGTAAAGCGTTCTTATCCTGCCAGGAAATGCTCGCCTGAACTACGTTTAAACTTCAACAAAAAATAAAGCCACCCTTATATTGGCCGCCGCTAACGGCGTATCACCAACATTTTTGTCCAGCATCATCTATTTCTCAACTAAAGAAAATTGCAACTCGTGTCGTACTAGCATTCTAGATTCAGCCTGAGTACAGGCGTGGAAGATGAAATCCCGTCTGCCTTACGGATTCGGTTTATAGCCCTCGTAGACAGTAATGCATTGAAGAGCTATGAATACTCGAAATGCATTACGGACAACAGCAGCGAAGAAAAGGATATGCAGCCCTATCCTGTCTAGCGTTAAAGGGCCTGCTTTCATCCACTCACGGGCTGACTAGCTGAGACAGGCCAAGAAGCCTGAAGTGAAAAGTCCAATCTCTGGCGATTCCCGGTTACTGCCTGTCAGGAAGAACTTTCAACTTGTTGGCAGACCGTGGGAGTAAGCCAATTGTCTGTTCATTGACGGAATCTCGCAAAGATCAATTTTAACCACTTTGCTGCCAAAGCCAAGAGGAGTGTCATCAATGAGTGAAAGAGGATTCTGTCAACTACTACTGTGTCATATCTTCTGCTTGCTACCGGAAAGAATCATGGCGAGTGTTGGTTATCGTCAGTCAAATACGATGTGACAGCTATGTTTTATAAAGGAATCAGACTCCTATTTCCGGAATTGGTGGCAGTAGCAAATAAATAGGAAATTACTACTTCTCAGTCTGGGTGGGATGACATGACCTTGGCAGATGGGATTTTCGTCCTTTTCGTGAAAAATGTCATTTTTGTAGTACGCAGTTTGGCTAGCAAACAAAAACGCGAAAAAGATCGAAAAAAAACAGTAAACAAACAACAACAATATCCGAGAGCATGCAGATTTGATCTCGACAAGCGCATTTGGCGGCTTAATGTTGTTTAGTTAATGAGTTTCGAATTAATAACTTGCGTAATATCACTTAGCTACATTACACTCAGGCGATCGGTTGGAATACTGTTTTATGTTTCGGCTAAAATGTGTGAGGACAGCAGAGTATGACACGTACTGCCAAGAATTTCCTCCTCTCAGTAGGATCATTAATCCATTGAGTTGCGAGATCTATACTGACGTTGGTGTCGAGTTAGAATCCAAAACGCCAGCCCAATAAACCTTTTTGTTCCATCGATCGCATCTTCTCCCTCGGAATTGCCTCCTGGAACTCGTCTGTTCGCTTCTATCAGAGTAAAAATCTACTTAGTTGAATATCAGTCAAGTGATTTGAGTAGTCATGGTAGCGTACGGGGCTATTTGAGCATGCCGGCGACATGAGGTAATGAAGGAGCCCCTTGGGCCTTAATTATACAATTTATTATTATTATAATAATAATTATATGCTTCTCGACTCAGGCAGCCAAGTCAGGTACAGAGAGTTTGGCTGGGACGCTTGAGAGGTAAGCGAACGGAAAAAGCAGCCTGGGTGTTATTCGTCGGTTGACCCAAAATAGCATAGGTCCGTTTTAGTCGTGCTTACACTCGAGCATGGAAGAGGCAACGCGAACGAGTACATGTAACCTACAGGGCCAACTAGGAAAACAACATTCCAGCTCTAGTCTTCAGATTCTTAAAACGTTCAGATCGCATTTTAGCTACAAAAAGCCAACAAAATAGGATCCAACATTCGGTTAAGCCTTTAGTATATGCAAATCAGTACCGCCTCTAATCTTACACAATGTAGTTCACGTTACATCACATATACATTGTTAAGCCAATAAAACACGAAGTTTTGGTCGCAAAAGTCCCACACAGTCCATATTCTACACTACCGTAAAGGGATGACGCCCGTTCGCTTTAGCGGAATATACTGTATTGCGTTACATTGAACAGGAACGCAACGTATTCTTGAAAATTTCGTTTTTTTACAAACTGCTCGCAGCACAAACTACCTTAGATCAAAACTGGCGTGCGTTTTGCGGATACTTTGGATGCTAATTAATTTTCCGCAGCAATAACTTCACAAGTTTACAAGATAATAAACGGTCTTGAGAAAGGAGTACGCTTTGAAGACATGTTTCAGTGGCACCTCTCGCCTCATATCCGTGGGCACACAATGAAGCTGCGCATGAAGATGTCCAAGCTAAACATCCGCTCTGAATTCTTCACGCAACGTGTCATACATCAGTGGAACGACCTTCCACAGTCAGTCGTGGAGGCCACTTCTCTTCAGATGTACAAACAACGCTTGGATAATTACATGCGTCCCCTCTCCTCTCTCCAAGTCTGAACTCTAAAAACCAGACATATATTGTAAAAAACAATGCTACTCTCCCCCTCCAACTCTGAACTCTAAAAACCAGACATAAATTGTGTAAAAAAAACAATGCTACTCATTGTTTGCCAATACTATGTTAGTAGTGGTACATTTTTGTAAGTGCTTGTACACGTTATAAATAGGGTTTTCAAAGGCATTGCCTATTATCCTCACCAAATAAACTGCAATGAGCCGCTCTACCCCATTTGAAACGATGATCTGATATGGGATCCGAACGCATGGCTTAACATATGAGCAGTTCATTTTATTATGAAACTGTTAATCCCACCTTTTCATCTCACTCTGTTAAATATCTTTTAAATAAAACATACCGCTATAGGTCGGCTACGGGAGAGGCCTGGCATGAGATCATGCTGGCGTGTGTACCAGGTAATAAGACCGCTCATGCACTTTTGTTGACTGTTTGCTCGACATCTTACTGCATATGTGTGCATACATGCGCTAATTTTGCGTCAAAAATACTGCTCTTCTACTGGCCAGTTGCATGCGGATATAATTGAGTATCATATAATTGACTCTACTGTGGTCGCTGGCAGCAAATTTATCAGTCATTAACCAGGTTGGTTAAGCAGTCCATTTTCTGGCGGAACTAGCTAGTGTATACCATTTGAACTGGAATGGACGCAACCTGATCCGCGTGTCGTTTTCCAGTGTTTAGGGTCTACTGAAGGCACGTTGGAAACAGACAATATTCTAGGTCGGGCAGACCCCCCCCCACCATTGAATTCAATTCTAGTTGGTCGTAAGACTAAAGCTTTGCCATCCAATCAAATGGTCGCGGTGGGTCCGACTGACGAAGACAACTGACTACCTAATTGTGATCCCTTCCATAACTGAAGGTCGGGATCGTCACCTTTGAAATTTCAACCAGCCCGATGTATTCCAGGCCAGTTTGGATATATAATAAACCGAATATGACAGAGTATGCATGGTGTAAAGTTGACTTCACAATGCCCTCAGCCAATCTATTTTACTGAGATCGTCGATCGCATGTGGCCTTTGAGGCATGTACGGGTTCATTTTCTGTGATAGCTATCTCTGGAGGTGCGGTTGGATAAAGAGAATTAGTATAAGTCTAAAAGATAAACTGCCTTTGTCTTAATGTATTCTTTTTATTTTATTAATATTATCTATATAATAAATGAAATCAATATCTATATATTGTTTGCCAAGAAAGACTCGTAGACTTGGCTGGCCTTGGTGCATATTTGAGACTTTTCCTTCGTACAAAAATCCCACTTAGATGCTTGCCAGTGGTATGAATTAGTCGCATGAAAAAAGCCTATTGACATGAAATGTTTTTGAACTGATTAAAACACCCCACCGTGTGATATGCACTAAACACGTGACTAAGCTGACATATCTAATTTTCCGTAAGAAGTTATTAAGGTGATAGGAGAGATACTAAATTATGCAGAATTTAATTCTTTTTTGCTAATGAAACCTTCTTGGCAAGAGATCATACGAATGGAGACGAAGAACTGATTAATCTAATCCACTGAGTGAAGGGATAAAAAAGAGTTTAGCTACTGTTCTAAAGTGGAGTCTCATTGATACTTTACTGGAAGGATAGAGTGACTGCTGAATTTAAAAATTCCGTTTTGAGATGAAGCAGCGGCCATTTATACAAGAACTTCAACGTTTGAAGGTGAATTGACAGGTCATTGAGTCACATAATATGATAGATAGGATCTGATTCTTCGTTAATAACCTCAATCATTTCATTTAATTTCCGGGCCTCATCTTAAAGGTCACATGAGCAGTCTTCATTGGTAAAACGGTAGATGTGCTACCTCAAGTAACTTGAACACGAAGTGTGAAATGTTGTCGATTAGTAAAGATGACCTGCAGACGTTTGTTATATTACTTACCGTACAACAAAATCCCAAAGTATTTCTGTCACGTCAGGATGTCGTTTGTAGTCTGGAAATCCTGAGTACAATAAGCACATGTCAGGTGAGAAATTATTTAGGAAGGGAAATAAAATAACTTTATTGATCGGTATGCTTCTTTAGGGTATGAACGTTAAATGATGAGCGTTCACCGATCGTTAGCAAAACTCATTCGTCCCGCTCTGACTTGGGTCTCATTTTCCAGCCCCACCATCAGGCGTAAAGCGTCTGGAAGTTTGAGCCGTGGCTCAATTGTTAGAGCGTTAGCCTTCTAGCCAACAAGGTCACGGGTTCGAGACTTAGTGGTGCACCATTTGGCGTAGGGTATGATTGGTTGACGATAGCTAATAAGCCAGAAATGGTCATTCCAGTCTCCCTTTTGTTGTCGGCACTGCGTAATTATCTATCCAGTGATTAAAATCAAAATCCCTTTTAAGTAATGCTTCCTTAAAATATATTTCGATTTCTAGGGAGATTGAAAATCGATCGAAAAAATCCTAATAATTGGGCAGTCTTTTTAAGTGTGTCCTTTTGCCTGCGGCCGCAGAGAAGCTCCCCGAATGGCTGACATACTGAAGCAAATGAAATTTCTCGAGAGTTTTCTGCATGATACTTAATATATTTTTTAATCGGATATTCATTTCAGATGTTTGGTTAACCTTTCCTGAGACAGTAGTTCCTTAGCGGTCAGCCCCTTGAAGAAGCATGCCTATGCCTGAACTGCAACATCTGATGGGCACCCGCATACTCTTTAACTGATAAAGTGATCATTTAAACCTCTATTTTATTTTCTTTGTTGCAGGCCAAAAATGTGCCGTTGACTCCGAGGATCGTGATGAGGGTTACACTTGTGGTTCAAATCTGGCCTACCCCTACTTCATTACTTTTTACCTCTTCTGTTCCTTTGTGGTAAGTTGACAGGAGAGATTACTTTGACTATTTTCATACTTTAACGGACATTTTAATAGCATAGAACCGGTCGCGCTGACTAAATCTTGGCGATAAACCTTGTACATTGGTGATGAAACAACTTAAAGCTCCCCACTCCCTAACTAACCAGAGACCAATTTTTGGATGGTGAAACCGGCTGACCACTTCGCTTCTGAATAGTATTCTCCCCGATTAAACTTCTGTTTTTCGAAACGAATATTTCTGTTGTGTATTAAAGCAACTTTCTTTCGTTCGCTCAAGCTCTGTAAATGCATAAGAACTAAGCCGTTGATAAACCTGGAAAGGTAACAGAAGCCTGTCCATTTGGGGCACAATTTGACGGGTGATACGAAAAACCTGCATGAGTTCCGTCTTCTGATTGTTCTGTCATATCCAGGAGTCGTTCAAGGACAGGCACAAAAAGTCGAAGACAGAATACTCAAGGCGCGGCGCGCCTTAGGGGAACACACTAGAGCTCATTCGGCTGTTCCACTGGAAGGCAGAAAATATGTTTTCGTCAACATTCCAAACCCTCATACTTCTTGTCGCAAATCTAACTGCGTGTGACCAGTTCCGCCTCAACTCCGCCACACATTGGGCTGTCACTGATAGATTGTGATGGCGTCACTCTCACCTATCATTCCTCACCATCTCCGCCCGTCGCTACGTTTCTTCAGATTAATCGTTCTCTCTTCGGAATGGCGCTGATAAGCTGTGGGACAGATGTAGCCGGCCGTCTGTCAGTTAGAGCCAACAGCCCTGGCCACAAATGCTCCCTCCTCCCCATATACAGGCAACTTATCATGACAGGAACCCCGAATGGCACATCGGCGCCCTTGAGCACAGGAAATAGCGAGGGGGTGGTACTGTCAGCTGTATTCTAGATTTGCTCAAGGGCTTCGTGGCCTAGTAAGAGGCTCAGTCACGCCAGAGATTTGAGAAAACTACTTACCATGCCTTGGGGGAGTCGGACACAATTACTTATCTGAAAACAATGAGTGCCTACTTAAACATAAATTACCAGACAGCCAACCGTTAGGATCGTTAAAATGAGAACATCATAGCTGTATCTTTAAATTTAAATGACTTATAAGACTGCTACCCCGGAACCTCATATAGTACTCCAGAAGAACTGTGGATTGGAGTCGCAATTGCGGGCTCAGCTGCCGCCGTCAGCAGGTCGATATATACTGATGTCAATAAGAGCAAAACTGCGAGTCCCTGGAAGTCATTTAGAAGAAACGTATGTGATTGTGGCGAATCTATCATTAGAGACAATAACAGAAACGCGCCTGATGATTGAGCCGCGACGGATTTCAAAACGACAGGCTGATAAAATTCTTGTGAAAAAGACGGCTTGATTGCTAGGATAATACTTTTATTCGGCTGGTGTTTCGAGATACGTCGCGGATTCATCATCAGAGACATAGTCAAAGAGCAGGAGCAAATACGGGAACCGTATTTGCTAAAATCCTTGTCTCTGTGATCACGTCTGCTTCTCCTAAACACCTGATTTTTGAACCTCAGCTCACCTGCTCATCTGGTGTAAGGTTAGGTGAAGATTCCTCTCCCCTCCCTCCCCCTGTCAAGATATGGGCATGGGGACCGTCCGTCATACAGGTGGATCTGCGCTTAATTGGAGAGGTAGTGTTAAGGTTAAGGCTTTGCGTTAGAGTGAGTGTTGAGTTAAGACCACAAAAATATTTCCACTTGATGGAATTTAGGGCTATGCGACCTGTACGTCGTGGGCGGGGGGCCCCTTTTGCCGAAGGAGGGGGGGGGGAATCCTAAGCAGTTCCGACGGATTCCTGCTCGGTTGGCTGTCAGGACTATTCAAAATCATACAGGACTTTCATTGGCCGATCTGTTATCATTATTTGAGAGAATACCGTTGCTGCGGCTTGCGCTCTGTCCAGTAAATGGGCACACGGCGATCCCTAACCCGTAATTTAGAAGTATTTCCGGAGACGTCGAATTGGTATTATAAAGTAGAATGATTGGGAAGTTCCCAACCACCAAACCCGAACAAAAAATCAAAGTGAATTTAAAGAATGACAGGTTGAAAGAGAGAGAGAGAGAGAGAGAGAGAGAGATAGAAATACATCTTTTTTTCTCCAGCACTGTAATTTGACTTGTTTACTTTTTTAATGCTGCCGATCTATCATAGGGCCGTCTGATAGTCGCCACTAAGTGCCAGTTAAGCAAGTTAAAGCCAGAAAGACGAGAGAGGAGAAAGTAAGCTGGTGTCTGGAATCTAAATGGTTCGTACAAACTAAACGAAGTCTTAACCCCCATCCAGATGGATAATCCTAATCGATTTAGTAGGGGACAATCTCTCTTTACTTTGTTGCACTTTATTTTAATTTTAGATTATCAACCTGTTTGTGGCTGTCATCATGGACAACTTTGACTACCTCACACGCGATTGGTCCATTCTAGGACCGCACCATCTCGATGAGTTTGTCACTCGGTGGGCAGAATATGACCCGGAAGCAAAGTAAGTTCGAACAAAACTGACCGATTACGGTATACAGGATGTTATTTCCGATTAGGACTGCTGCATCGTGTTAGGCTGAAATGTGAAAAAAAATGTGGCCAGCTCCTCGTTGCTCGACCACTTTTCTACTTTAACCTCACGTCTAACAGCCGAACAGGCAGTGGCATCATACTCTAAGGCCTTTCGGTATCTGTGGCCTGCCTGATTTGATCAATGTCCCCAAAGGCTTTCTACTTGCGTCTATCTACACCCACGTAATCCTTGGTCACTCAACTTTGATATACGGTCGAAAGGCCGTATAGAAGGAAATCATAGACCTTCTTCGTATTACTGGAATTAACTGCGGTCAAACCCCTTAAATCAGCTACACCCTTTCAGTAAGCTCATTTTCTTCTGAGTCACCTGACAGTCACTGCAAACTCATGCAAGCACCTGGACTTCAGCAGCCATGCCCGCCATGTCGAAAAAGTAACAAATATTCTTCCAGCATATAAATTGGCGAACATACGTTTGTTTTCGATAAATTCTCGTCAGGCCTTTACATTTCTATGATAATAAAAATAATAAACTATACTGGTTGGCCGCCGGTCCGCCTAAACACTGACATTTTGATCTTAATTGCCACAACCCCCCTCCCTCTACAGACCCTGACAAAAACAACAACAACGCTTCATCTGTCCATCAACCAGCACAGTTTATTTATTTCATTACCATTTAAATGTAATGACCTAATGATAATTGATCGTTAACAGACGTATGTTCGCCAATTCCTCTTCCGAACTTTTCAATGGGAATTTTCGCCCATTTACAATATTCCTCTATTAGTGGATGGTCATCCAACGATCGGTTACGGGACTCACTCGACCTGTTTTGCCTTATGACCAACTCTCGATTCCCGCCGATTGCCATTCAATGGCTAATTTACATTACAGACAGAAGAACATTACCACCAAAGGTATAATATACTCGAATAGTCGCTTCTGGCTTAGTAGCTGTCGTCAGCCCGTCATACTCAGCCTCAGGTGAGTTACCCCCCGACGCTCGGGTTGCGGGTTCGAGCCTCACGTGGTGCACCACTTGGGTTTGGGTATGACTGACTGACGATGGCTAAAAAGCTAGAAATGGCCAATGCAATCTTCTTCGGCTTCATCGAGGATAAATACACTCTTATATTTCAGGTCAAGAGGACCTCCACATTGTGTCCTTTTACCTGAAATATCATCCCCTCGACTAGCATGGTGAAGCAACTTCCCCCCGAGAATTGGCTGTACAGGGTAAACCTTCTTCATACCCCACATCAGTTTTAACAAAAAATTATTTTAGAGGGGTTGTGGCAAATTTTACTAATTTATCAGACCCAAGTATGAAAACTCGGCGACTCCGGTGGGATTTGAACAAGCAATGACGACGGTAAACCTTTAGTATAGCCAGCGATCTAAACACCTGATCTAGGAGGTCCCTTAGTTTTCCAAGGGAATATTTACTAATCATCGCATCATCCATTGTCGAATGACACTTTTAGAAGGAGACGCTATGGTTGAAACATGAATTTTTCCCACAAGAACAGCGATCATAACCTGTTTACCCTCCTTTGGGTCATTACTGGCCACAGTTTGATCACCAGTGCTGAGTACGGGCGTGAAAATTATTCAACACTTTGACTGACTAGTATGGCCATTGGAAACAGTGTGCAGTCGCGCGCTCCGATGACCATGACCCCGCAAGAGCAGGTGAGACTAAATCCTGTTTCAACAACTGTGTCTCCATCTTGTCAACTCTGTGGACTCCTGAAATTCATCGTTTAGGTTTTATCAAGATACCTCTTGCTTTTTTGTTGGACATGCGAATAGGTACCCCGTGTTGCATGCGACCTTGTATGAACTTTCAGGTAGGGATTATCTAGTCCCGAGCCCTAACCCATAGCCCTACTCTCCAAGGATTAAATTCCTGTCCACCTGGGCATGGTAACCGTCCTCATATTCCATCGTTCTCTTCCGTTCACCATTAGCGTATAGCCAGGGGAATGTTATTTTGCCTGTTTATACTTGGAAGAAAGTCGCTGCTTATGCGGACCTCACCAGCATCCTACCGGCTATGCTATCAATAAGTTTAGTGGTTAAATTGTACCCAGTAAGAGAGTTTAGATAAACCTACATCATAGGGTTTACTATCAATTGTTCATTCGGTTCAGATATTTAATTCCTCGGTATAGATCAGTAAAGTTAAGGTCTAGAAGTATAGACCGAAATTTGCTATTTATATCTGGGTCTAACCCTATTAGCCTCTGCGCGATAACTGCGTAATATGCACATGCTCTCAATGGTTATTTCTTTATTTAAACGGTTAGATAGATGCGTATTACACCAAAGACACTCTTGCTATCATAAAAACTAATCAAACGCCTTGTTATCCCGTCACTCACTATGCGCGCACATTCTCAATACGTGTCATGGTTCTTCCGAAATTTTAATTTAAAACACTTTAATTTAAAACGGAATCAGCAAGGAGCAGAACTATTCACTAACTTCAAAAGTTATCGACTTTTTAATGTCACATCATCTTACAAATAATCGTAAAGAACAGTTGCACAGCATCAGTTCAATGCATGCAGACCCAACATTCCCTGTTGTGTCCAACTGCAAAGTGATAGAAAAGAAATTGCTATTCGCAATTATTTAGAGGGATCGATTATTTCAAGACAGGGCTTGCGCCAACGTCGACTACCCCCTCCGATTTTCTTAGATCAACATGCTCTCGTTCTAACCATGCATGCGTGTGTGTGTGTGTTAGTTCGACCATCACAAGCGAAGATGTCCACCATTTACTCAAGAGTAGAGACGGTGACTGTGGTCAGGTATAGTGATAGCAGGCGCGCCGCTACCTACCCCACTCTAACCCTCTCAAATGTGTTTAAATGGTGACAAGACAAGTCGAGATGGCCGCACAGAGAGAGGGCGTAGGCCGCAGCCGTAAACACCGCCTAAACTTAGTATATAGTGACAGTAGACTTTGCACCGGTACTACTGCACTGTCTACTCTCACTCACCTATAGTAGGCGTCTAGCCTGATTCTAAGAAGCCAGGCCTCGTTCTGCTAAACAACCACTACTGCTATTTCTAGTGTTACTGCTAGGGTGCATCTGAGTTATATTGACGCTGGTTAACGTCAGCGCAGGGTTCATATCCCCTCAAACCTAACAAGAAGTGTAGTATTACTGGCGCTGGCACTGGTGCCACCACTTGTCAGCGTTGACGCTGACTTAGCCTTCGCTAGGGCTTATATATCCTTGATCTGAACAAGGAAGGTGAATCTGGGTTTAACTTTTTCGGGTAAGTAAATGCTTGGGGGCCTGAGCAAAGCTGTGCTGGCCTTGGCTTCCGCACTCTCAGCTCGATCCCTTGAGCTGTACAGAATAAGACGCTGTTGCCATAGGTGCTTGCAAATGATGTAAGTGCTAATTCTAGAAAGTATGTTTACTGAGGCTATTAGATAGTATACTATAGGTACTGCCTGTGTATCTTCTATTTAAGGAGATGCACTCAGTATGCACTCTCCTGTCTGTATGAGGTAGAAATGATTAGCATTTGGATAATAATAGAGCTGGGTGTCCTGAGCAAAGATGCATACGCCTTGGTTTCCGCACTTTCAACTTGATCCATCGAACTGTACGGACTAAGAAGCTGCTGCTGTAGGTACGTGCCTATGCCAGGAGTACTAGAGCCAGCACGGGGTTCATTTCCCCTCAATCTCGACAAAAAGTGTCGCTAGCACTGATGCCGCCATTTGTCAACGGGACTCGAAAGCAACCCTGACATAATCCGGTTTACTTTTGGTAGTTCCATTGATTCGGCGAAATATTCAGCTGCTGCTACCTTATTATCGATTATCGATTATTTTTCCTATTTGGCCCCCTTCTCTCCCTTCTGCTCCCCCTGTCAATGTCTGTCGATCTCGGCCTGCCTCTCCGTTGTACACTTATCTGGGACGGCCCTGTCGGACCTTACCGACAACTGCCATCTATGTCTCTTCGCCTTGACATCTCCGTTCTCTCGTCCTCACCACTGCCAGGGGTCGGGTCAGGCATCTGGATGTGGTAACGATGCTGGGCAAGATCAGTCCGCCTCTGGGTTTCGGCAGTATGTGTCCGCATACCCGTGCCTGCCATGTAAGTTACTCCTTTTTCTGAACATGCATGTGAGATGAGGGGTTTTACATCTCGTCAGCAGCCAAATTGTCTCGAACCCCCCCCCCCTACCCCCTTCCTCTAGTCGACTGATAGTCTTCAACAGGCCATTTGGCGCTTGGGCAGGGAAAAAAGACGGTGTGGCGTTACTGTAGCCCAATCCTCGCTGCGCTTAATCTGACGCCATTAGTAGAACTTACTATGCAGCTGAGTTCACAGTTTGCTATCCAACTAAGGTCTTATCAAGCTCTGATGCGAATGATGCCTTACCATTGCACACCACTTCCAATTTTGCTTGTGAATTTACATGCACTTGCGGATGCAAGTACATAGGGCGAACGCAAAGACAACTGGCAGCCAGAGCTAAGGAACACTTGCCTAGTTGGTTTTTCAAATAGAAACCTAGAACACCTTATTCCTCCATCACAGAAAGTTTGTTAGATATGGGCCACGAATTGAGGCAAAGGCTCGCATTCCAGGTATGTGTATAGAGTGAGAAGAAGTAGTTTCGATTACCGGAATCGTAGTTTTATTCGTCTGAACTCAGACAAATAAAACTACGATTCTGGTGATCGAAACAACTTCTTCTCAAGATACGGGTCATTCCGTCGACTCTAAAACTTCCTTCCGAGTCCATGTTCGAGCACGAACAACTCAAAGTTTGCGCTAAATGGAGGCAGCCTACATACGGTGGTCAAAATCCGACCTATGTAAACAGTTGGAGCATGTGGTTAACCTAGCTTTGCCCTGATGAAATCCGGCTCCCAGATTTACACAGTTCCCTGTCCACCTTTTTGCCTAACTTCTTTTCCGCTGTATTTCTTCCCACCTCGTTTTAATTCGCTAAATTCAGTAATTAGCCTTCGTAACCTGCCATATGACGTTTTATGACCTCTCCGTACCAATTCAATTTTATATTTTTCTGATTCGCTACTCTCACCATGCGGTGGAATGGACGCAACTGATGAGCTATCCCGAAATTTTATGGATCCAATAAATCTTGCTGTTTTTGAAATATACAAACTTGAAACTATCCTAATAGACTCAAGTGTGTGGCCTAGTTGGTTGCAAGCCGACACGATGTCTTTGTCCTATGTAGGACTGGGTAACAGATCCGGAGAATTCTATCCTGACGTGACCTTTGTGAAGCAACTGCTGCGCCCGGACACATACTTGTTTATAGTATCGTTGGCAAAGACAAGGGATAGAAGAATGGCCAGTTCTGGCCAGTCATAGCCAGACTGAAGTGGTGTCCAACCCGAGCCTCGAACTCGCGACCTTTTTTATCAGTGTCACATGCCTTAACCATTGAGTTACGAGCTCGTCGTCTCGCCGATTTAAGTCAGGCGATATTGTCACTCATTTATAAACGTTCACCTGACCAATAACGAGACTCAGCTGTCCCGCTCTGCCTTGGGTCGTGACAGAGGCCCTGACAGCCATATAAACTGGTAGTTTAAGCAGATAGTATTATCGGGAAAGACAAGGGAGACTGGAATGGCCATTTCTGGCTCATACTTGGTTACCTTTATTCCTTTTACCGTGGAAAGATTGTGGGCGTGAGAAGAGTGGAGTGCGGCAAATGCGGTGAAGGTCGACGCGTTTGGGTGAGAGTTAAACTTGGAATACGTAAATAGGTAACGCCCTGGAATTTAGAGTAGCGCCACCTTCCCTACGTTTGGGTATGTACTCCCTTGTCCAAGCGAAATCACTGTCCTTTGCAGTTTGGTATAGCTAAAATGGTTTCCATCGTGGTTTTCATGCGGCCAACTGCGGTCGTCAACGCCCTTCGGCTTTCCCCGCCCCCGTTATCGCCAGCAGTCCTACTTAATCAGTTCAAACAGACAAGAAATAAGCAAAACCGGCCGCGCGTCCACTCATTCCTCGATACCCTTGAGTGACTTTCGCATCGCAGTGCAACCATAGCCAGCAGAGGTGCGCTCAGGAAAGCAAAACGTTTGCGTGACTGCCTCTCTCACACACGTGCAACCTCCTCAGGTCCGGGATGCTACTCGAGCAAAACTTGATCCCTTTTTTCCACTGATTCACTGTGCTCTTAAAACAGGACTGTCATCGAGTGCCTACTGTTTCTTCGTTCGCTCCCTTCATCTACGAAACTCCACCTGAATGATTTATGTTCAGATGAGCGGTACGATTTCCACCCCTCGCATTTGTGAATAACCAGATTAGTTGTGGGAACTCCTTACTAACAGCTGCAGGGTGTACTTTGAGTGTGTGCTAGGGACCAGTTAAATTAGCAAAAGCTGCAGCGGCCTGTCGGATGTCTCTGTCGGAATACGCAATTTTAGTTTACTGTCAGCTGGCAGTCAGCAATAACCCGGATGGAGAGGGCCGTACTCCGAGAATATAATTTTATTAAACCAGCTGATGCTGTACAATTCCAGGAGACGAATCTAAGTGGGTTCGAGCGTCTCCCCTAACGGCTGTATACACTGAGCTATGGTGGCCAAATATTGGTTGTACTGCTTGTACTTAGTGCACTGCACTCATCAGGTCAAATCCCAAGTTATAGGTAAAAGGCTGAAGGCACCAGTGGGAGGGGTTTATTGTCTACAGAACCCTGCATTGCTGTCTCAGGTAGCAGTTGTCATTAGCGAAACCATGGCTAGTGTTGACTGCGTCCAGCGAGGACTGAGAGAGCATCTGTGCGCATAAGAAAGATAAAGAGAGAGAGAGAGCGATGGCAGTTGCTTTTAAATGATTCTGCGGTAAGTCAAAGTGGTGTGTGATTTGCGTATTGCACTGCCCGAGGGGTTGTCGCCCCTGCTACATCCGCCGAGGAGTAGTGTTTTCAAGTGGCTCTTTTGCAGCCGCAACTATTTGGAAGCGCGTGGGTGTGCGCGGAGAATTCGGTCAAGGCCAGCGAGTCGGAAACAACTACCTAGGGAGTTCAAAGGTATTTACTTATATTTCCCCCAATAAAAACCTGACCTGACCTATGAAGTTGCATGACCTTGAGGTGGCGGACATGAAAGGAGGAAGTCCTACAACATTGCTGGCTCTCCCTTGCAGAGTTGTCTATTTCCCGCACTTACACAGCACAGCGGCTGACTGCGGATTCCAACTTGAGGTTGGGCCAAGCAGCTTAGTAGGCGACAGTACCTATAGGATCGATTCATTACCTCTGAAAATGATGAGCCCTCGTGTTCCTTTTTAGCTTTCCAGGGACGCGTACCTCCTCGCTATCCTATTGAACCTACGATAGTTTGTTTAATGATAACAAATGTACAGTAAGTACTAAACCTCGAGAAATATTACCTCAAATCAAAGGTAGGGGTGATCACTAGGATGCTATGCGTACGATCCAGACATTTTCATAGTCAACAGCCATTCATCGTCAAAAGCTACCTGTGCACGCTGAACGCATTTTGTGGTTAGTTGACAATTGTCTACCTTTAGTTTTTTTCAGGCGAACGAGGAGACTCCATGAGCGTCCCGTGTAATTTTAATTATTTCCACCTTTTTACTTTCATCCTACCTCTAGAAATTAGTCCAAATGAACATGCCTCTCCAAAGCGACGGAACCGTCTTCTTCAACGCGACTCTCTTTGCCCTGGTTCGCCGAAACCTGCGCATCAAAGTACCCGAAGGTAGGTATCTCAACCCCCCTCTCGCCAAAATACAGTGTTTCGATTGAGTGAACTAGCTGACTTGATAAATTGATGCACTTAATATGTTCTCCTGCTGTAAAGGTTGTTTACAGGGGTCCTCTTGTGTTCCTCACTGACTGACACGGAATTAATAGCTAGCTACCAAGGAGAAAGCTGTTGGGATAAAGGTATTGATCACGAAAGAAGACGGAGTGAAATCGTTTTTTTGATAAAATATCGACATGTTTATCACGCCTAAAAGTCAAGAGTACCCTCTAAGTGCCGTTGAAGATACTTAAGTTTTTCGTATATTCATTATGACAGTAGGTTCTAAATGCACACGAACCGAATTCCAAAGTTCGGCTCCTCAGATGGCCCATCGATGAGTACCCCCACTGTCCTCGACGTTGCTTCTGACATTCAAATTTCATAACTCAAGGTTCAGAAAAGAGGATGCGATCACTGGAACAAGAGTTTTAGTTGCCTGATGTTTCGGATTCCCTCGGGAATCCTTAATTCTTAATCTTCTTCCTCTGAACTGCCTCCTGTGACTCGAATATTCTCTACTATTGGCAAGTCAGGGTTAAGTGACACGGAAAAAGACTTTTAAGGACTGATATTAAGTGATTGATTGACAAAAGTGAGATACCATTTCGTTGGCTCTCGTCTGTCGATCATACCGTGCTAAATCCAACCCATCGTGATTCTAAAACTCAGAGTTGCTGGACGACTGCGAGCATGGAAAGCCGGCAGCTAAATTTTTCATGCAACCCTACCTTCAGAACTGAAGGTCAGGGAACAGTGGCTCATTCGTAATGTGGTATTACTGACACACTTGTCGCGAGTTGCTGCATAAATACGAAGAAGGCTCCCCAAATCACAAGTCTAATAAGACAATGTTGTAAACAACAGCTTTACTGTAGGAAGATGAACTGTAAAAAGGCTGTGACCAGTCATTCGTCAGCTAGGTCTGCACGCCAGCTGTGTCTGTGAAGTTGTTGTGTGTTGTGTAGCTTTGCCTGCGTGGTGAGTACCCTGCTGATTACAGCCAATCAAACGAATCGGGAGTATTGATTGACTTAGAGCTTAAACGCTTACCAATCAGCGAGTGGATCGATAGCGTGCGAAAGGCTGATAGCAAACGGAGTGGATAAGGACGTATGGGAGAAGGGCAGGTCAGAGCGAAGGCAGAATGATTCAGGCGCAGTTACGCTAGGCGGCAGACTTCTGGTGTGAGTCTCGAACTAACCCCCCAAATGCAGCGTAATACATTCGTTGTAGACACCAGTACGCGTATGGTATGCGAAGACGAGCTGTTAACTTCGTCACCCACTGCGATTACATGTCTACTGTTCGTCTTGACTTTGTCCGGCAAGAGAAGCGTATGTAAACCCACTCATTAAACCCTACTCTCTGCATGTTTTCCTACGGAAAGGGTGGTTATAGGGTTTTATGGGTGGGGAATTAGGGCACGCAGTGGAATATACTTTAATAAATGATAAATGCATTTTTATTTTACTGCATTTAGAAGTGTTGTTGATTTACATCCGTAGATTTTCCTAATCTGTATTATCGTTTCACTTTTTGCGAAAAAAGCCCATTATCAAATTGCAGATTTCTTGAATTTCCCAAAAAACTGAAATGGTGGTTAGGAGGTCGTCTACTTCAACTTACCTGAGGTTCAACTTACCATTCTGGAGTTAGATTAGTATAGTCAGCTTTGCGAAGCGCCGCGCACGCCTTTAATTGACATGCGGAACAACTTACTCCCAGCGGCCGCGGGAAGCAATTCGACTACATTTTTTCACGTTGCACTTACCTCTAAAAATTTCCTTTTCTGCTTATCCTATATCCCCACCCCTCAAAAATGTATAACCTCCGCTTCTGCAGGACAAAATGCTGGGACTGGGGGTATATGAGTGGACGTACATAAACTACTTTTGCCGTCTGTCCATGTTGTCATTGCACGGTGAGTGTGGGAAGAGATAATGGGATAGATGCGGCATAAGTCTGTGCCACTATGAGAAAATGGATCGATTAAGAGATTGTGGACCGACAAAAGAATCATGTATGCGGTGGATGACCGGAACCGAAAAACCGGAGATAGTACATACGCATACTATATCCTATCCCTGATTAGAATCCATATCCCCAGAAGGCCTGATTCCGGAAAATGAACTTCAGCGGCAAAAACCCTTTTATCTGTTTTAGTCGAAATCTGTTGTGTTTCTGTTACTTCCCGGTTTGTGGTTCCATGGGGCTTAAATGAATGCTGGTGAAAAATACATATTTGATTCATGATTTTCGGACAAAAGTGCTTTCTAAAATTGGTTATTCTGCCAGACTGCAGTGCTAACTCTGACCAACAAATTTGCAATAGGCCTTGTAATTGTTTGTGAAATTGCTATCAATGGGCTTTTCGGAAAACGGCCAAATCCCCTGATAAGATCTACTGCAAAAACTCGGTGCCCTTCAGTTTCTTATATAAATTTTGATAATCCGACGAACCTCAGCAAAAATACTGCTATTCCAACTTGATCTAGTCCGTAAATCACTCGTCAGGTATTAGATGCAATAATCTCACACGAAAGATTCTCAGATGGCTATGTCTCCTTGAAATTTGCACAACTATAACCTTTCTTCTAAGAATTATACCCCGATCGCAGAAGCAGCTACTGAGATTTTAGGTGCTTGACTAGAGAAACACATTTCCTGACCGTTTTTATAAGGCCTCCGGACAAAGGTAATGTCCAAACTCTGGTTCATATTCGACGCCCGACGACGACAGTTTCACCGTCGATTTGGATGAAGTCCGTCGTGCGCTCCACAAAAGGCTGGTGCAGGGACTGTTACTTGTGTTGGATGATATTAAGAGAAGACTTGCGATGCATCCTTATTCACCCTTTCCCTATTCCCTCACCTATGTCTGGTGTCATGACAGAGTCAAGAAGACCGAATTGGGGGGGGGGAGGCGTCTGGCGCGGTGTGAGCCTGCACCTGCGCGTGCCACCGCGCCTCCTTCCGTGTTCGACATTTGTTATGGGAACGCAACCCGAATAACGCCTGCCGTACCCTGATCTGGTCCCCATGTTTGTCCAGCGCATCGACTGCGTGGCCTGTTAGGGGACAAAACAGCGACATCTACCAACAGTGTCACGAACAACTACAGTTAGATCATTGCCTCCAATGAAGATATCCAGTACCGAAATAAAAAGACAGTATTAAGCGCTTGAATTGATCTAGGCCGGCCTTACTGGAAATTCAGCCTGTTTGCTAATTCTGCCTGTGTTGGCCGAGTGTTGCTAAGACTACGTGAGTACGCAGCTGTTTCTATACACACTAGGCATTGTGAATTAGCCTCAACACAAATTGGTGGAAAAGGTTGGAAGGTTAATCGGTTCGTGGGGGGGAAGGTGAAAGGATAGGTGATTTCCATGATGGAGGACGGGACTTATTTAACAAGGTATGGGACATTCGGTGACCTGACGTTTCGGATGCATACCTGAACCTATTATTAGATAAGAGTAATGTATGCGTTAGGGTAAGTGTACTTTTAAAATGCATTGACTATGACACTGCCTACCTATTCACATCAGCGCCCCTGCAGACAATCCTGCTTTCTGTGAGACCTATTCTCTCGTGCGTTCAGTGGTAAAAACATTTAACGCTTAACTAAACTAAAACGTTAAAGCTGAGAAAGAAGAATTAGAAGGCAAAAGGCATGGAGCAGCAAAACACGTGATCAACGTCAGTTAGCTTATAGAAAGCGAGATTGGATAATGCACCCGATTTAACATGAAGAGACCGGGAAATAGTAGGTGGTAGGTATCGGCGAGCTATGATGACGCGGGCCTAGGTCCCCATGTGGTATGAAGGAAGTTTATTCTGTGACTCTCATTCACGCACTTTCACTTCGGTAAAAGTATAAACATGATAGCGTACTTCCTGTACTAGTCGATTCGTCATGAGACTACCACCTGCCGCGTCTGCCATTGAGCTGTCTCGAATGCATACCTACGGAGACGTGCGGAGCGCCTATAATAATTTCGTCCCTGCTCAACAGTTTTACTAATCGCATGGTTCAAAAGAGGCGGCCCTTAAAGAAGAAGAAGCCAACCGTAGACGCCTCGAAATTAGACCACACGCAGCAAACTGTGAAAGGCGGACAGGGGAAGGGTTGTGTTGAACGGCCACTGTGCAGGTCAGTCACGCGCGGAGAGGCCATCCTCTACTACCGGACAGTGGCCGAGGTCGCCAACCCCCCCCCCCCCTCCTTACATCCTCTCCTTCTCGTACCACCCTTGACTTTTACTGGGGTAAGCTGCTCAACCATACCTAGTAGGAATTAGAGCATACTGCCCCTCTCCGACTTTCTCTGGCTTTTTGGTTTGCTGTTACGAAAGCAGTCTGAATTAGCAATGAGCATTCGATGGAGGTTCATTCTTCAGGACTATCGCCAAGGGCTTTGGGTGTTGTTTTGAGTCTCTAGAATCGCGCAAAATGCACTCATCCCGAATCATGCGGAAGTTTCTGATTACGGACAGTGCTAGTGTGCCATAACTGGCCCTCTGCTTTCGGGAAGTGTTTCCATCGCAGGTTACGAAATGAAGCTCATTCTCTAGCCTCACTGTCTTCAGTGTCTACGCGAAATTGACAAGTCGACCTGTACAGGCTAGAAATCCCCCCAGGCTAGGCTCGTGTCCCACGGGAAGAACACGCCCCAGGTGCTGAACTCTTTCAGATCCGTGTTCCTAAACTGCGTTTTGCGCTATTAGCTGCAAACTTCATCCGTCCCATCAGCCGTACACCCACATGACAGTTAAGATGACTAATCGACACGATTGCAGGCTCCAAGTCGAATAGGCAGCCTACAAGCAGTGCCTGTCTCAAGTCCTTGTTTTCTATAATAGTGTCCTCAAAACGGACCGCGTCTTAGATGCGCAGAGACCAGATCGGGGTACGGCGGGCTTTATTCGGGTTGCGCTGCGATAACAAGTGCCAAACGTGAAGGATGGGGGGGGCGTATGCTGACACACATAGGAGGAGGAGGGCTTTGGCCGCGTCAGTCATCTGCGTTCCCGGTCTTTTTGACTCTGTCCTTACATCTGACACAGGAGAAGAGAGTGCGGTAGATGCTACGCAAGTAATCGTCCCCGCAGCATCGTGTTGTGGAGCATACGATGGACATCATCGAAACCGGGGATCAAACTGTCGTTTTCTTATACTCTCCATTTTGTTTCCGCGTGGAAGGGATTACATAGACGGAGTCGTAAGAATAATTATGGTTTAGCATAATCCCAAGATAGTTCAGCCTCTATCCATCTGCCTTTAAAGTCTATACTCAGTAGAAATGACTACTAAAGTCGTTTTTACAATTGGATTAAATAGTTAATTCAACCGTGCAACGTCCGTCACCCCTAGTAGTGGGATTTCAGCCGCTGTTTAGGGGGTCATTAACGTACTCTTTAACAAACGATTCGAATTTAAACTGACATCAAAAATGACTACGACATGCGCCTCCTACTTACTTTATAATTTTTGCTGCTTTAAAGTTTCGCAAACTGCCGAAAGAGGCCCATTCAAAGTGTATCATCCTGACTTGACTTACGATAAGTAGCATCACAGTTAACCCGGAAACTATAACCAATGTCCACTTTATGTTGACTCAGCAACAATTTTACGATGTTTAGCAACATTGGTCTACCGAGAGGGAGAGAATTTTGAGCAACAACCTTACAAGGCGGTGTTTTGTTTTGTTATATGGAGTGGAACCGACAAAAACTAATTAACGATACGAATTCGATCAAAACCTATCAATGCCTCCTTCATGTCATGTTTCTCTTCTGCGTTCTTGTCTTTCATAGTGGGCTGTGATGTCAGAATAAAATGACTGCGCTCGAGCATTTAGCTAAATTTATGCATTTTGAATTTATTAGATGAGAAGGACAAATCCTTGGACCAACTGAACGAAGAACTCCGAACCGTCATCAAAAAGATTTGGAAGCGTACAAGCCCAAAACTGTTAGATCAGATTATTCCACCGAAAGGTAAGAGCCACCGATCCTCTGCTCTTCTTTGGAATAATTTTTTCTCCCTCCAGGCAATACTTAAAGACACGGGTTAGCCTTACAATGTAATATAACCAGAAAACGTTGTAGTGGCCATGATCATCTGGTCAGTTCATGAGTAACGGACTAGAAGACGAGACATTAAAAGTTACTGTCTAAGGTGGCAGTGGTCGGTGGTACGATCAGAGAGTGTGCTAACGGGGTTATCTCAAGTCTACACTATGTCATCCATTCTTATGACAAACTAGCGTATTCCTGACGTGTTCGAATATATCATGAGATGTTAGCAGTCGTGATCTTAAAGGATATTCGTTGATGGGACACTGAGGCTAGCAATAGTGGTTACTTCAGAATGTGGCTATAATAAGATTCGTGCAGTCCGACCCCTTTTTGTGAAAACCTAATGTCCTGTGTTGGTGCAGATTGTGTGTGGCACGCGTAGACGGGTTGTTTAACTTTCATATACTGTGTGCGAACCGACGTCTGGTTCATCAGACCTTGCCTTGCAAACGGAACATGATAGCCAAACAAGTCGGTAAAACTGACTTGTAGGGCTCTCCAAATATCTTTGGCCCCCGCCCAACTGCCTATCGTATTTGACGGTAAAACATTACATTCTTGGCTAGTGAACTTAAATGAATATTTAATTATGGTGGAAGTAATAAAAAAATATTAAGTTAAATAAGGTTATATTTGTTTCAATATACCAAACTAGAATAAAATTCCATCAGCGTAAACTTCTGTTCCGCAGGAACGGAGGCCAATCGAAGTAAGTTCGATCTTATGTTGGCGAAATTAAACGAAAATGGAAATCTGACCTCCTATTGCTAGAATTTAACAAAAAAGGGAAAGTCGGGTTACTGAAAGTGTAAAGATAGGTTTTTGTTATAAGTCGAAGGCAAATAAGACCTCTAGAGTCAATCCTGTCAGCAAGTTAACAGTGGGGAAGATGGTTCGGCAGTCAGGCTTACCATAAACTATTTCAAGCACAAGTGACTAGAGCCACGTCAACTCCTTGACACACGCAGCGGATGTCATCGTCTTGGAGACTCGGAGTGCTAAGAAATGTCTGAGTGGAGGTGGGAGGAGAGTGAGAAAATACTCCGTTAGATGATCCATAAACAAGCCTTTTATGACCTCTCTATCTGCTCCAGTCATAATTAACCATGCGGTTACGCCGGTGCCGCTGAGTAATAAATTATCACTGTTTTTTCAACAAACGTGGTCAAAAACTGGGAGATCTAATGGCACCAAAGTCTGTTCAGTTTGTTGAATAAGTCTGCTCCGTAGTTTGCTGCTTCGCACCATCTAAAAGAGCGCTAATACCAATTATGAAGGACAAAGTGCGCATATTCTCTGTGGTCGTTTGTAGAACAGTAATTTCTAGCATTATTGGAATGTTTGGCATATCGACTGCGCTAAGAAATAATCCACTGCAATATTTTTCTTGAAACCTGGATCTTGATAGACCTGTTTTTTAGCATTTCGTCGTACCATATGTCATTTTTTCAAGTATTTGCTCTCTTGACATTCAATTCTCGTCGTGTTAATGCCTACTGAATGCGTAAATGTTAGCTTTAATTGTCATGTGCAGGCGTAACACATATCTTTCACAAAGAATTTGTCATTACGTGCAGCTGCTACCTACACCTCTATCAGGCGAGACTCTAACGTGAATGCCACAAGATGGCACAGCGAAGAACTCGCTTCAGCAATCGAGTCTTCTTCTTTTGGTGTAGAATCTGAAACTCGTTGTTTAACGCTCATCGATGGCTAGCGGAATTCGCTCGTTCCGCTCTGCCTTGCGACTCATTCTCGATCCCCGTCAGCAGCCGCAGCGTTCGAGGGCTATGCTTTTATCAAACGGTAGCGAGCTCGAACCTCAGGAGATGCACCACTTGGGGTTAGTTGTGACTGCCTGATGAGGCTAATAAGCCAGAAATGGCCATTTTAGTCCCCCTTGCCGTCTCCGGCAATGCTATCTGCCTAGATAGCTGGAAAATGGTAGCAAGAACCACATTTTCAACCCCTTCCGCTTCTAACGATGATGGTGATGATGATGATGATGATGAGGATGATGATGATGATGATATGACTACATAATACGTGCCCTAAATCAGGCTGCAAGCAGAGCAAGGAGGACAAAGACGCCTCAAGCTAATATTTTAGCATGCCACAATGGTAGACGTGTTTG
>JAYGXS010000004.1:7694029-7721251 GCA_036362985.1 Ligula intestinalis | reverse complement strand
GGCATCCTGAGGGATTCAAGCGCAATCAGTTTGACACAGAAATGGTTTCATCCAAGACATGAGACTTGATCGTTCCTTCCGCATGTATCAGTGACATAACCCAGCCCGGCAGACGAATGCTGATGAGCTGACGTGGAGTGTAAACCTCTGTCCAAGCCGTGCCACGTGCATGCACAGGAGGTGCTAAGGGGTCCTGCAACTATAAAAATGCGTGTCGTTTTGGTCTCAGGCATCTGAGCCTCATTCTGTTTGGAGAGATAACACCGATGCCGTAGTCACAATCATTAACGTCATCGAAGATGCTGACACAGAATATAATGTAGTAAGCAGGCAATGATTTGAAAGCCCTGATCACTCACCATCCTGTGGATGCCATGGAGTCATGAAGATCACAATATATTTTCAAGCTGTGGCTTAGTCCTCGGTGACCAAGTTCACGTTGGCGTTGCTATAAATCAAGAATATATACAAGTTTAATGCAGGAGAACTCAACTGAGGAATTAGCGTTGAGCACTAGTTGGTAGGTGACACGTTTTTTTCCTTTTGACAGAGACAGGAATACGCTTTATTTTGAAAATACCATTTCAAAATCTTCAGCAAAACGTCCTCTATTCACAAGGAATAAAATTGGGTGCGAAAAATCACAAAACAAGGAAATAAAAAGCAATCAATTATCGTCCATGGCTGCAATTGTTGACATCGTGTATAAATGTCCCTGAAAAATCCATCAAATATAGACCAATTGGACTGCTTTCAAAATGACGCTATCGTCGTGCTCTGATGACCTCATTATAGTTCAAATTAACAAAGAGAGATAAAAAAGAGTTTGTAGTGGGCCAAGTAGGCCAGCTGACGTTTATAAAAGAAAATTAAAATGAGAATTTAGGGAGGAAAAATGCGAAGAAGAAGACTCGATCGCTGGGGCAACAGGTTTTTTCGTCTGACGTTTCGAGATCCGTCGCGGATTTTTCATCAGTGACATAAGCAGAGAGTAGTAGCAGATACATGTAGGGTATGTACAGGAGTTTGCAGTATTTATAGGATACAGCCATTGCTGCAAACATACAACAACAATTCACCGTAATTGCCTTCTGGTGAGTAGGTAGTCTGTTGGACGGCTTGCGGGCTCTGACCTGCTGAACTTTCATCACGCGTGGTGGACCCGGGCATGATGATTGCTCGGCCACTTGATTTGGCCAAATTAAGTCTCAGTACTGCATATTAATTGGGCAAATCGTTGCACTTGTTTACGGATTGGGGGCCGTGAACCATGTCTCAAGTAATTTTCGGCTCACCCGATTGTCACCTCTTGCGAGAATTTTGGCTTCATCAAATTTTAATGTGTGACTGGGTCTCGTCGAATGAACCGCAACTTCACAATTGGCATCAATTCGCCGCACTGCTTCGGCATGTTCGGCACTTTGCGTCTCGAGAAGCCTGCCAGTTTCTCCGACATGGTTGCTTTTCCCGCAACTGCATCAGATCCTGTAGACGAGTCCAGGTTTTTCTTGCCATGGCAGTGGGCCCTTCGGTTTCATTAACTGACGCCTTATGTTTACATCCGGCCTGTGTGCGACTCCAACTCCAAGTGGTGCGAGAAGGCGACCGACAGCCTCCGAGACGTTTTTGACGTACGGGATCGCTCGCCAAATTTTGGGGTCGTTGCAAAATTGTTGGTCATCTCGCTTACGCAAGCACTGGTTGTCGAAGTTGCGCCGGTAGCCGTTTTCTATGAACATCCGTCGAAGGTATTGTACCTCGGCAAATTTGTCTTCTGGTTAGCTGCAGTGCACCTCAACACACTGATAGATAGTCCTAACGCAACTGCTTTTGTGGGCGACTGGGTGATTGCTGTTGTAATTCAGTACTTGCATCGTGTTTGTCGCTTTCGTGTGCATATGCTACCTGTATCTGCTACTACTCTCTGATGACGAATCCGCGACGGATCTCGAAACGTCAGGCAAATAAACGTATTGTCCTAGCGATCGAGTCGTCTTCTTCTCAGTTACTTCCTTGGATTCGCATGCTCGCTTTTATTGGAGGATAAAATGGCAGCTCAAGTTGAAAAGCCCGTTCAAAGGAGATGGACAATATCAGCCTGCAAAGACTCAGCCGTCTATTTTCACTCCTAGTCGGAACAAGTGTCTCGCAGTGCAATCAGCTAATATCTCCCCCTCTCGCCTCGACTAATAAATTTGCACACCATCATACTGCGGGGGGTGGGTAGTACACAATCCCTAAAGACGAAGAACGGTGGCCACATTTTTTAATCTCATTAGCGAAGGACGCAGATGAGATAGAATCCGCCTTTCTCGCTAGCAGGCATTGGATAGCTAGAGGGGAACGGGAGAGATCTAAGACATCTAGTTTGTCGGGTGGAGAACGAAGATAGATTTTGCATCAAATTAATGGGAAAATGCACATCCTAGACGCAAATCTCCTTTTGGCAGTATTCGAGGGGGGGGGAGGGTTAATATTTGTTCTTTTGCAAACTGTCGCCACACCATTTAGTCATCAGCAGTGGAGTCACCCTCATTATTTCTGCAAATATTCCCATGTTTAAATTGGAAAGTTTATTCGGAAAACATATGCTCTCAGCAATTCGTCATCAGGCCAGTACAATTGCTTATCGTCATTAGATGGCAGTGGGGAAAGAGGGCATCTTTGACGAACTCCACAAGTCAGTGAGAAAGAATCTGACTCTTCAGCAAGCGTTCTTACTCGAGCTGATGTTGTGTTATACTAGGCTTTGATCAGATTGAGCAACTTTATTGGGAGACCGTCAGCAAGAAAGATTTACCATAAAGCTTCTCTGTCAATGGAATCCAAGGTGGTTTTGAAGTCAATGAAACAGGCCTTGTCCACTTCAGAAAGGTAGCCTTGCGATAAATTTCAAGAAAAGTAAATATTCCCTAGCATAAAAATAAGCTGTAACCATTATCTAAACCCGAAGCGATGAACAGTAACCCAAACCTTAACTCACAACATACTCTGACCCCAACGCCAAGTCTGATGTTAGTCCAAACTCTGAATCTAAACCTAACCATAGACAGAACCTTCATCCTGGGCTCAATTTACCCAGATTTCCTTGCAAATCCACCTGTTTTTGCAGCCGATTCCTGTTTCAATGCCTTGTTTACGCGGTCATACCTATCATCATTACCAAATTTCAGCTTCTTCTGCTATTTATGTGGAACGAGCGTTCATATTTGGATCCATTTTACCCGTCCAACTTACTGCTCGTATGGAATCCAACATAAGGGAACAGCAAGCTGACTACCAAGGCAGGATTTCCTAAGCAGTCTCCTTGAACCCACCAGAATGACTGCAGTGCTCAGTTACTTAACGTGCATATCCTAATTCCTACAAGGATGCAAGTTTTCTAGACTGCTGTCTGACACAGACTAAACCTCACTACTCTAGTAGCTCTAAATGACTTTGCCAACTCGGCCGATTTCTGGCGTTCTCAACCCCACGAGGGAACGAAATTAATATTTTTTCCGTTCTTTGTGATTTAATCCAGACCAAAAAACTGAATGTCAATCCACCCTTTGTCTTTAGATGGGGCCCAGGACTACGCCTTTTTCCTGCTGCAACCTCCAGGCCGCTGACGAAAAGTGGCTGAAAGTTAGATCCTCCAGACCGTCTCCACATTCATCCCTCCCTCCCTCCGTCCACGTCAGTGCCACTGTGTTGCCTCTTGCCCTGTGCTCAAGCCTGTATTATTATCATCACTACTTATTCCTTGTTCCGTCCCATCCACCGCAGTTTACCGCCCCCCCCCCCCACGCCTATTACTTAGCCAATTGTACATTTATTCGCCCCGCCCCCGCCCCTCCCACATCGTCCCCTGACCCCAGTAATTCCTCCACGTCATTTTAAAACTTTCGCTATCCCCCCCGCTCCCGTCTGGCGGGGAACATGCACGCGACTGTCTGTGCCGCCCCCCTGCGGTCGCCTATTGGTTACCCTCTGCCCCCCTCCCCCTGCATGCTTATAGATGACTCTCGAGACGTAAACGCGCGCCAGGTGAGGTCCGCCTGGTGTCCCCCCCCTCCCGCCCTGAACGAACAGCGAGCCTCAAGAAAGTTGAGCGTAAGAGGCCTTCGCCTGCGTCCACTACAAGCCCACTCCCCCTCCCTCTACGAATCAGACGGGCGCGAGGGCGGAGGAGGGGGGGGGGATTTTAGACTGATAGCCGCTGCTGCAGCATTTAATGCCAAAAATGGATAATAAAACCGTGACTGCCAGCAGAATGGGCCCCTCTGCTCCCACAGATTCTGTTTATGGCCATAAAATGTGTGTAGTTGGATATGTTGCAATGCAGAACGAAGGGGCGATCACTGGGACACCATTTTTATTTGTTTAAGCTTTCGGCTTCGTATAGGGGGAGCTATTTTCAGACACAGTGAGTGTGCAGCCAGAATTGACGTGTTTTGTAGTTCAGCTAAGAGAGGAAAGGGGGAAAGGGTAGTAGGCTGAGTCCGCGGAGAAGTTGTTATACCGTACTCCCGACAAAGGTACTAGGTAAAAGCCCAGACACGTGTTTCGCCGATGTTTCTGCTGCTACACGATACTGCAGCGAGGGGTGAGGCTTCTCAGTGGGTCCCAAGCGTTCCAAATAGATGACCTCCAGATATGGAGCAGTCAAAACCCTTGTTGGCGCTTGTACTGACTAGTTATCATCATCGCAGAAATAGTATTCAATTGTTGGTTTCTCAGGGATGCAAGAAGATGGATGCTTATCTCGTTGGTATCTTTGTCCCTCCTTGCTTTTTTAAGCAACATGTTCGTAAGCTCCAAAAATGGAATGCAAAAAGGACCGCCTGTTTTCAACACAAACTCACACCTTTTCCTGAAACCTAGAACGAACGCGAGGTATCAAGCGTTGGAATTAAAACAACTTTCCACATGATCTTCTAAAACTGGAGGTGAAATCGAATGCGAGATCTGCATCTGCTATCAGCGTAAGGTTCTGGGCCTTAAAGATGATAGTCCTATTTTTATAACTTCGTTGTACGACACAGTCAACAGCGAATATTCATTCAGCCTGTAGCGCTGAGCAGAACAGTCAGAAAGGCAATTATTTTTCGTGAGGGATAGCCCGATAGTCGGCGAAAGTCCGTTAAAGTTTTTCGGAAGAAGATGATCTGAATCGGCAATCGCGATCCGACTATCGGTTGGTTTTGACATGAACCGTTGATCTCTTTCTGTCTCCAGGGAAACTCTCTAATTGTTAAAACCCCCTCTGACAGCAGTCCACTTTATGGTAATCATTTTGATGGCAATAATAGTCTAACACTCCCGGAGGCTATTACGCAATCACCGAGCGAAGGATGAACTCACAACAAGTCTGCAACAGCCACGCAGTAGGGTGGGCTCTGTTGGCGGTTAAAAAAGGCAAAAATGACTTTTGCAGGTAGAAAGAAAAGGATTCAGAAGAGAAGAGGCGTTAGACGCAAATCCCAAAACTAGCTCTCTGCTCCTGGGTGGTCAAAGGTTTTCTCAAACAGCTAAATCCGCTTCTAATGGAATTCCAACTGAGAAAGAGCAGCAGAGAAACGTAGAGGTGTCGAACACTGAGACTTTGCCCTGCTGCGGTTGCTGCATATCATGGAAAACAGGCAAAAGCTGTGAGGAGACAGGGTCTCGAACTGCGATTCCTTAGAGTACGCCAAAAATTGCCCTTTAATGCGCTTGGGCTCACGTATCATGTTAACTAATCGATAATATGTCTCTCCTCACATGCCACCCAGGAAGCTATAATTCCATGAGCTGATACTTGCGTTTCAAAGACCAAAAAAGAAGTAGTGAATTTGAACCGAGACGACCTGAGCAATTTGACATACTTCGAGCAATCTTCCTGTCACCATGAAGGAAATACATTTTTCCACCGTGATACCGATTGCCTTGCAAAGATCACAGCTTATATACTAGTTCAAATGAACTAACTCGGGAAATGATAACAAACATTACAAAATATATTCAAGAGGACATGTATGGCTACCTACAGAGGACGTTGGAGTAGATACTGCCTACAAGACACGAAGAATTGCATTAAAATCGCGGGCAATTAAGCTTAGAATTAAGGTAAAGCTTTTAATAAAATTGAGGTTAAATTTAGGATCGGGTTCAACGTCGGAGTGAAAGTTAGGATCAAGAGTACGCTGGAGATTAAGGTCTGGGCTCCTGGTACGGGTAAGATTTAGGGCTAGGGGATTAAGAAAAATTACTTGAGTTTACTATTTTATGTGAGGGTTAAGACACGGGAATACTTACGCTGCCTGAAGTTTATTGCAAATTCATTGTCGGGGCGTTCCTTTTCTGGTTTCCTGCTTAGGCAGGCAGTGAAGTTATCCTTACCGAGAAGATAACTCAACTGGGTTGTTTATGTTAATAGTCATGCAGCATAATCCTAAGCTTTTTCAGTTATATCAGGAAGACGGCCCCTGACTAGCTTTTCTGCCAGTCTACACAACCTACACTCTCAATACATGAAAACTTAAGTACAATGAACTGGCTTTGTTGCTGTTCGATTCTCTGATAAGTTATAATTTACTTTATGGAATACATCAACAAAATCATTCTGTATTGTACTTATCTGACACGAACTTAGGTTTTTAAGTGTTACACTTAAAAAGGACTATCTTCTTGTCTGAGAAAGTTTATATCATGGAAATTCCTTAGGAACGTGAAATGTCAATTCAAATAGCACAGTATCATTTCCTTTTTCTTAATGCTCCTTATGGAATATATATCGTGGTCCACATCCACCGCAAAATTGTAGTAACAAAAGGGGGAGTTACTTCGACAAAATTTATTCAGCTTATAGACTGGAAAGCCTTAATGTAGCCGAAAGGGTAGGTTGAGTTCAAAATATTTTGAGAAATGAGAATTGTTATTTTTTACACTGAAAGTCGTCTCTTTTTCAATAATAACCTCTCAGAGTGACTTAGTTTTCTTTGGATTGTTTAAGGTCAGCGATGATACCTGCGTTAACACTCAAGAAGTCAAGTCAAACGAATGAACGATTTTGGCTCAGTTGGTTTATAGTGGTCATCGGGTAGACGTCAGTCAAGCATTCCAAGTGTCGGCCAATCATTCTAAGTTCCTGTGTCAGCGGATACTTGCGACGACAAAGGTGGTCACCATTCGGCCAAATAATCCTATTTTATGCGCGGAGAAGGCTTTTGTGCAGACACTAAGGCTCCCATGGCCGAAGACCGACTCAACATGTGTCTGCATGAATGACTGAAGGTGTTTTACCAATCTAGTCAGGGAACAATTAAGTTCCGCTTGCGTGCCTCCACTTGCATGCCTCCACTTGCATGCCTCCACTTGCATGTCTGCATGCCTCATACTACGCCGCAAGACGGCGAAGAGACGGAGACGGCAGGTGTCTCAACGCCGCGTGACGGGGACTAGGCAGTGGCGCTAGTCATGCACATGCTGTTCAAGCTGTCGCGAGACCGTGACACCTTGCGTCCTGACACATCCCAAGAAGACGCGAGGCAGGAACGACGGGGTGACATGAACTCATTGTTGGAGCTCCTTCCCCCATCCTCTCCTCCGGTCCAAAATAATGACTAGAAGTTGACCCTTTTAATCCCCTAACATATCTCCCTATCTCCCCTCTTTATTACTGATTACTTGCTTAAGTTTTTGTTAACTCTACCCTCTCTTATATCGCCCTACCAGCCTGATGATGAGCAGTCGGAAACGTTCATTCGCATAACTTGGCTTCTTGAATACTTAATTTTTTTTACTAAATTAATATAAGAAATAATATTTTGAGGCCTTTTTTCCTGAAACTTTCAGTTAAATGTCTGGGATGATCGAAAATCATTTTTGTGCGTACCAGTTGGAATGAAGCTCGTTTAGAAACACGTATTTACTTGATGACCGCCTTTCAAATAGCTTTTAGTCTTGCCGTACATCGGCATATCAGCAATCTATACTCTCAGTCCTAGCACGCTATCTCACGCCTGAAAAAACGGAAATTCAGAAGCTGACAGCCAACCTGTCTTCATAGAAAATGTGAATAACATGGAAACCTTTAAACTTTGAGTATTCTATGACCTGGACGAGGAAGAAGACGTATCGAGCACCAGATTAATTGATTAATTGTTCTGAGCTTTCGAACTCTTATTCTATAACCTTTTACCTTACCTTATCCCTTGCTCTCCTTGAAGAGAGTCCTCTCTTGCTGAAAATTTTGGATAGTTATCTTCAACAGAAAGCATAGTTCACCCTCTCTTAAATGCCTGAAATGATCGAAAATCAGTGAGAAGCTCGTTTTAAAGCAGTTATATAATTTCAGCGATTATACCCATGTAAGCATTAACGAAGTCAAGTTAGGCAAACGAACTTTTTTGATTAATTCATCATCAGGCAATACAGTAATATAAGGGAGGGTAGAGTTAACGAAAGTTTTAGGCAAACCAATCAGTAGTAACAAGGGGGAGAAAAGGGGGAGAGAGGTGTAAAAGGATCAAGGGGTTCAGATTCTAGTCTTAATTGGGGACCGAGAAATGGGGGTAAGGGGAGAGGGGAAGGGATCAGACAATTAGTTAATGTCATCCAGTGGTCCTCGTCTCGGGTTTTGTTGGGTTGTGTGAAGACGCAAGGTGTCAACGTCTTGAGACTGTGTCGGTGGACTTTGGATGCTTGATGCCGCTGTCTCATCATTGTTTCGCGACGTAGTAAGAGGCGTGAGGGCGGATGTTGAAAAGGCTTTTGGCCACGGGAGCCTTAGGGCCGCTACAAATGCTTTCTGCGCACATAAAATTGGGTTTGGGAGGCGAATGGCGACTGCTTCTGCCGTCGCAAGTATCCGCTGACGCAGGAACTTAGAGTGTTTAGCCGGAACTTTATAGACGACTCTAAATGCTTGGTTGACGTCTACCCGATGACCGCTGTCTACTAAGTGAGCCAGAATTGCGCTTGATATCGACTTAGTTTCGCCTCTATTTAACCACGCAGGGTGATGCTCTCGCATGCGCTTGGATAGACGTCTAATCGTTCGACCAATGTAACTTGCCCCACAGGAGCATGTAAAGTTGTAGATACACATTGATGTGGTCTGGAACGGCAGTCTATCCTTGCCTTCAGGGCGAATAAGTGGAGTGCTTGAGAACAATAATCTTAACTTTGCTGCTGGATATGTACGCGCGATTGCAGCGTTCAGACGAAGCTGTAGAAGTTCGCTTGCTGGATCACCTTGAAAAGGCAATGTAAGAAATACGGTTTCCTTCTCAGCCGTCGGTACCTCCGGTCTTGGTGGATGTTACTTCATAAACTTATCGATGAACTTATCGGGAAACCCATTTTCTTGTAAGGTATTTTTAAGCAGTGTGAGTTCGTCCTCCAGTGTCTCTGGAGAACATATTCTCCTAGCTCGGTTCGTGAGGCAGCGGACGAGGCCTCGTTTCTGACTTAGTGGCACAAAACTGTAGAAGTTAGTGTATTGCCCTGTCCAGGTCTTCTTACGAAATACACTTCTAATTATTGATCCATCAGATCCTCTTCTAAGGAGGACGTCCAGAAAGGGGAGGCACTGTTTGTCCTCTTTTTCCAAAGTGAAGGTTAACGCTGAGTGCACCTGATTCACTTTATCTAAGAATGTGTCAAGCTCAAGTCTTCTGTCTGCTATTATAAATATATCATCCACATAGCAAGCATAGGCTGGAAGGTCTTTTATAATAGGAGAAAGTTTGTTTCTCTCCATTTTGCCCATGTAATTATATAATTGATGACCACCTTCCAAATAGCTTTTAGTGAGGAAGTACTTCTGCCATTGGTCTTGAACTTACCACAACCCCCATCGTACCCTTTAAAGGTACTTAAACTCCCTCCCGGAAGTTCTTTCTAGCTGCTTGTAAGCTCTATTTATTGTACAACAGTCTCATAGCAGTAATTATATGGTGTTTTAAAAAACGCAGTATAAATTAATGTGACCTTATTGTGGAACATTGAGCGGCCCCGGCGGGACTTGAACCCAAGACAACAAGGGGAAGAGGCCTTACTAAAACTAACTTACGAAGCCCCTACTACCGGAAGCCGTCAGTTTGCTAACACTCGAGTCAACTTACCCGCTCAGCTTGCTGCACCGAAAGGGATCCACCAATTCTGCCACAATAAGTCGACTGTTGACTGGTAGTTATAGCTGAAGTAAACCTCCTTCGAAGTGCAGGCCAAATTTGAAGTCAATTGCTTTTAATTTTTCGATTAAAACTTATCGGTAGGTATCGAGGCGGACTCGGAAACTCAAGGGGGGGGGGGCAGCAGTATTCAGTCGCACCCTTATTAATCAGCAGGCCGCACCTTGATTACTGATCAGTAAACAGCCATCACCGGTGCTCAAAGTCGGTGTGTTAACGGCTTCGCAGTCCTACCACACTCCCCCGTTTCGCTCTCTCTCTCTCTGAGTAATGTTCGTCCGCGTGTCACCTATCGAGTAATTGCACTGGCTGGGCAAAGCTTTCACGCACTACTAAACGGGTGAGGTCGAGTATAACTTACCTCCGTCAAGGGAGTAGCCTGTCTCGGATTCTTCGTGACTCACACTGTTATCAAGGAAACCAGCCACAGAGCAGGCTAAAGGCGGATAAAACGCGAAAATGAGTAACTTCATGCTACATACATAGGTGCCAAATCACGGTGATTCAGAGTACACGCATATTTTCTAGTCCAGAAAAGTATTCCTGTCGATGTAGTATTATCGCAGACTGTCGTAAAACAACTCTACAGGGGGAGAGCAATTAGCTAAACCCTATCTCTGAGACATATCCAGGTGATTGATTCGAAAGCAGGACAGACTTTAATCACTTAACAGGTGAACACTTTGTACAACAGGTCGCAGGATGTGCTTATGCAAGGGAGATGCGGAGACTCTCAGGAAATGACCTACTCTGTTTCATCGTAGTCTTGAAATAACAGCAGAGAGAAATCCCTCTTCGTCAGCTTTCGTCTTTCGAAACACAACGAACCTGACTCGATTTAACTGATCAATAGGCACACTGATGAAGCTTTTCTTACAGATGTTTCATTTCGTTTTAAACTCCTGTCCTTTTATAGTTGCCCGCCCGACGTTATGGCTGAGAAATCTATCGAAAGCCTAAACTTGAAAGAAACACTTCACGAAACTTAAGGAGCATCTTAAGACGGTTTGGAATAATTGCAAAATATTCGCAAAAGGCAAACATGTTGGGTGCGCGAATATACATGCACGCAAGTATCGTTGTGCATGTCACTTGTTGGGTTAACTTTAATGTGGAGCATTTTATTATTGGTATACATTTAAAACAAACACAACAGTAGGATTTATCGCTACTTTTATCGCTGCTTGTCCACTTTTTGTCGGTATATAACGAGGATAACAAAAATGGATACTTGGGAGACTGACTATATTCATAAAGTCTATATCTGCCTAACAAGGATACATTTTAGGAAAGACAACCTGGCTGATCTCACTTAAAAACGTGGTTCAACCAGGAAAAGAAGGCAAGATAATGCCAAAAAGTATAAAGGCATAAATGAATAAAGAACGCTGAGAATATAAGGGGAGCTCTGCAACGTCGCCTGACTATTGGCTCGGGTGATTTTTCTCAGTAGCATCGCGTTCATGTTGCTCGTTGTTGAATCTTTTGGAAGCTAACGAGTTAAAATTTTTCAAATTGAAATACCTGAGAGCTGACATAATACTAATTAAACAGCTTTGTAAAGGTCAAAATAAATCCTCTGTGTAAGCCAGTCATCTATAACAATACACTAGCCTTTAATGGAACATGTTTTCATTGAAAGCGTACATAGAAATCGAAATAAGGTCATTATTTACGCAGTTTTCAGTCATTTTCGCCTGCAAGGCACACGAGAATTGACCTTTTTTCCCTCTTTTTAAGATTATGTACTTGAGGTAAGGAAACATTTCGCTGGCAAAGCACTCATATGGTACTTGGATGTCTGGAAACCAAGTCTTAATTGCAGCTTACAGTGGCTGTGTTAACTCATGAAATAATAAGTAAAAATAAAAAAATGTGTTTTCAATCAGAACTAATGACTATCACTGTGTTAAAACATCAAGTATCGTGTAGCAAAATCTCTGGACTGTTTGAAGGTCGCAAACATTCCCATCACAGAAATCCGAAGAGCAATTGGCGAGCATACGCATACTTTCTATAAATTCTCATCAGGCCACTACAGTTATATGGGAGGGGGGTAAAGTGTAAAAGGTTAAACTTATGCTCAAAGTTACAAGCAAATTAGTCCAGGGGGATAGGAGAGGGGCTTGGGGTAGCAACAAGCGGCTAATTAAGCGGCAATTAGGGAGAGGGGGAAAAGGAGAGAGGAGGCTCGGAAAAATGCCGGTAGCTTGGCCACGCTTAGCTTGGGGCCTGCAGCAGGTCCTTTTGTGCACACAGAATCGGCTTTCTCAACTGGATAGCAGTTGCTTCTGCTGTTGCTAGCAGTCGCTGACCCAGTGACTTAGGGTAGTTCGGTGGAACCCTGTAGATTACCCTGAAGGCGTCGTTGGGGTCCACGAAGCGACTGCGAGCAACAGCAGAAGCAACTGCTAACATGTCTCTGATGATGAATCCTCAATGGATGTCGAAACGTCAAGCGAATAAACATATTGTCCCAGCGATCGAGTCTTCTTCTTCTCAATTGCTTCCTGGTACACGGATGTTCGCTTGTACTGCTATCCGGTTGAGAAAGCCGATTCTGTGTGCACAAAAGGACCTGATGCAGGCCCCAAGCTAAGCGTGGCCAAGCTACCGGCATTTTTCCGAGCCTCCTCTCTCCTTTTCCCCCCTCTCCCTAATTGCCGCTTAATTAGCCGCTTGTTGATACCCCAACCCCCTCTCCTATCCCCCTGGACTAATTTGCTTGTAACTTTAAACATAAGTTTAACCTTTTACACTTCACCCGGGAGCTGCTCGAGTCATGGTTCTCAAGCCCCCAGTCCATCAACAAGTGCAACGATTTGGCGTTCCCTTACGATGTACTGAGAAATTTCCTGAGCAAGAGAATCAGTCACGTGGGAAGGACTGGGTGCAACAATAAGTCCGACGACTACGGGCATAATTGTCGCGCAATTACCAAACCCACATCCGACGCGGACAGGAACGCCGGGGCAATTAATGAGCAATCACCGCACAAATTAAGACCTCAAGCGGTGGCTACAAGAACTGACAATTACAGTACGCATGCAGGTGATCGCTGTGAACTATAAATACCGTGCAATCTGTGCATGTATCACTCCTTATCTGCGCATGTCTCAGACCTGTTTACGATTACCTATGACTAAGGATACCCGATGCAATCCGAAACGTCAGGCAAATTAAACTCATGTTCCAGTGATCGCATCTTCGTCTTCTGAACTGCTTCCTGGGACTCGAATATTCGCTACTATTGGCAATATTTTTAACCTTTTATACTTAACCCCCCCTCTCCCATATAAATGTAATGGCCTGACGAGAAGTTATTGAAAGTATATGTATGCCCACTAATCTCTGGACATTTCGGTAACATCAGAATGCCGGTGTTTGAACGGGTTTCTTTTTGGATGCCTGCAAATGGGTAATAATGGGTATTTTTTCACACTGACTTTCGACACTCTTACAAATTTATGAATTCATGCACGAAAATATTTTTAGTTAGACTCATTTGAATCCTCTTTAGAAGTTATGCTCATCCGCCCATAAAAGCAGCCACTGTGCGGCTGCTGAAGAGAACCGAGAGTGAGACCCAAGGCAGAACGTGACAATTAAGTTCCGTTACCGATCAGTAAGCATCCATCCACTACTGTTAGTATTCCCAATCAAAGCAAGCCCTTCTCTCAAGAGGTAGAACGTTGGACTCCTAACGAACAGGTTACCGGTTCGAGTCCTGCGTGGTGCGCCACCTGTAGTTGGGTATTTCTGACTGAAAACGCCTAATAGGACGGAAATGGCCATTCTAGTCTCCCTGGTTTTTGCCAGTGCTTGTCTTCGGCATATATAAGAATTAACAGCAGATATCAAAGTTTAAGGTGTATACTAATGCACGGATGTGTGAACTTCACAGAGAACTCGAAATTTTAACCTCCTTTGATCTAGCCGATTTATTTCTTCTCGCCATGCGACAGGCTGTGTGGTCTCAAAAACACAGAACCCACATGAAACACAATCAACAGACACCAGGGAGCGCGACTGTCATGGCCGATGCTGTGTGCTAGCAAGGGGCAGAAATTGGCTACTGCAAATTAAAGGTAGGGCATTTGATCTGCCGGTGTCTTTGGGCAGATCTTTTTAAAAGTTGGCGGACTGTTTGAGTAAAATAACAGGGAACGGCCGTTTCGCTTTCAATTTGGCCCTTAAAAATTTCGAATTTGAAATATCAGGGACGGTAGATTTTATCGACATCCGAGCCTTCGTTTTCAATAAGCTGCCGATGCAGTAGGAGTGTCAAGGAACAGCTGTTTCACCTGTGATCTAACACACACTTTACCTCGGCCTGGTTTAAGGTTAAGACTGAGGACGCTGCAGTTTACGCTTTAGCCTATTCCGGCAGACCGAATTACAATAAGTGACCTAACTCCATGAAACGCGAGGAAAGAAGACCACATGTTAATTTTAAACGGCCCCAAATAAACTAAGATTTATTAATTTTATTTTGCCAGGCAGAATGTGTTCTTAGTACTTTTATCAAATATAAATCTAAAATTTTCAGCAGAAATTCACAATACGAGTTCCCACGTTAACCTTTGTTTCACACCACATCTATAGATCCCTCCATGTTTATATAGTGGAGTGTTTAGCCCATACATGAAAATATTCCCTAAAGAGCATTATTTTACTGTAAATTGACTTTTTTTCTCCGCGAAAATCCGTTGAGGCAGAATGTGAGCAAGCACGTTGTTTTCAGACAAACAGATGTTATCTCTTTTTGAAAAATTCGGATTTGGGAGTCGGTGCATGGTTTTGTTCTAAAAACCGGCAACAACGCCAACAGGCAATGTTCTCCTTTGATAAGCCCATATTTTTACTGGTATTTGTAAATATTCCAAAGAAAGAGCGCAAAACCCCAAAATAAAGGGTAAGATTAACGTGAGCAATTACTTTTGGCGCGGTCTAGTTGCCCTCCACCTATAATGCAGAAATTAAACGGGGAGGCCAATAGCAGTTTGCTCAGCATTTAGGTATGCATATGGCTAATGATTCCTACACGAGAAAATGAAAAGGTTAGCGTTCCAGGTGTCCGCCTCCCTCCCCCATCCCTTTTGATAGCTGTTTCTAACGCCCTGACAACTTGATTATTTCTGATAGTTGATTGGTCTATGGCCACTATAATTAACCTTGTTTTGTCGCTAGTTCTCACCTCTGAAGATGGACTCGTGCAAGGGTTCGAAAGCTCAGGACAATAAATCTATTGATTCGGTGCTCGACAAGTCTTCTTCCTTATCCAATGATTCCTACGTTCATTATTTTATATCAAAGGTTAACAGTACGTGAAAAAAAGTGACTTCACTACTAAACGGGGATTTTTTTCGTTTGCTGTAGAAACTCTATAAGTATCTATTGGGACGATGCATAATCAGGCTTAACGTTCCACTTTTATCATCATTTTTTTAAGAAAGGTGATACAAGATAACGCTTGTCACCAAACGATCCCCCAAAACACTATTTTGGGAGGTAAAATATTCGGGAAGTTTTTTCAAGTGATAAGGAGCACATCAATTGATGGCCTTTTTGTGGATTTAAATTTTTCTCGTTGATAATTTTTCTTTAGTACATTGAATCCGCGACACAAACTTCGATCAGCAAAAACAATAAGCCCAACACATCGTTAGGTACGCAAATATCTTCGCAAATTATGTCTATTTCAAGATTTTTAAAAACACAAATTGGAGAGCCCATTTTTCGGAAAGTCGATCTACAAAAGCAGGAACTTTAAATTATTCACAAATATTTCAAGGAAACTCTGGAACTCAGCTCATTAGCAAATAGTCTGAAAAGAAGAAACTTCGACCAAAGTTTCGATATCCGTCGTGGATTCTTTACCAGAGCCATCAGCAGAAATAATCATGATACGTCAGCCAAAATTCTTAAGTGTTATATAGATTCGAACATATAAATTAAGTATGTTTGCAAGATTTATTAGCCTGCGAGCAAATTTAAGTATATTTCAGTCGACTCAGGACGCCGGCTTTTGAGTGAGCTCCCTTTTACTCAACAGCATGAAGTAAGTAGTATACTTTTTTCTCATCGATTTTCACTGCCCTAGTAAAGTTAACTATGTATTACAGAAGAAAATGCTCAAAAAATATTCGTTCCTTTACACATTTGGTAATTGATTTCACCATCTTCGATTTTCACACTCGAAGAAAGAGTATCTTTTCGCTTAAAAAACTTCCTAAATTGGTGAATAATTTTGTTATCTATCGGCCATTCACTTGCATTTGCGTTTTTCAAACTAAATATATCTTCTTCTTCGTTTTTATTACTTCCTGGAACATCCATTTTCACTTGTGTCGGGGATTTGGTTGTTGGTCATGCTTTGTAAGGCCAGACACAACTCCAGGTACTCAAAGCTTGCGTAGAACAGGTCTCATCATGTTTATTAGCCAATGTTCTTCTTATAAACAACCAGAAGTCAGTTCGGTGAGTTTTCCGATCATGACCCTTTCCCAGTCCTGAATGCTCAGACATCCTGCTTAATGAAGTATCCTGCATGGGGTACCTTTTTGTTACTCTGACATCTAATCTTTCATTTACTCCTCATATTGAAACCCTCTTCATTAAAATACGTAAAATGCTATATTATATCCGTTGGTTACACTCATATCACACATTTTAAGCCGAAGTCGGCTATTTGTAGACCCCTGCATTTTCTCCCCCATTGTCTACTCCTCACCGGTTATTTCTCTAGTCTTGCTTAAGAAAGACCTGTTGATGTTTAAATGTATCCTTCAAACGGTTCCTTCAGTTACCGGTGTTTCTTACGTTTTTTTAGCTGATATCATACAACGGCAACACTTTAAAACGGTCAAGCAATTTTCTGATCGCATTCTTGACGAGGTTGCTCATCCACTCTATTCCGAATTAATGGCTGCAAAGTCTACCCATACCATGCGCTGAAGCTTTCGACATGCGTCCTGCTGTAATTCAGCATATCAATACGCTGTACTCCTATACCTAGCAGGCTGCCTCGCATGCAAAGGAACTGAAATTCAGAATTTGAGAGTAGATTTGTCTCAATAATAGATTTCAATTTCTTGTAAATCTGTAGATTTTGAGTATTTTATTAACTTATCCCCTGGTATAAACGAATGGAGCAATTTTTACTGAAAGTTTTGGATGCTCACCTTCAAAATAAAGCGTATTCTTTTTCTGTCCACATTGAAGACATGCTTAGCGAGGCTGGGCATGTCCAAAAGAAGGCGGTAAATGCAAACACTACACGCGTTTAATACCCTCAAAAGCAGAGAGCATGATATACTGGATTCCTTCTCTCCCTCCCCCCGCAAGCGACAGACACCCTCTTACTCCGTCGAACTTTCGCCATTAGTGCTGGCCAGCGCGAAAAAGCCCATGAGTTGTTTATGGGCGGACGCAGATTCAAACCAACGGCAGCCCAGAAGCGGTTTTTTGATAAGCCCTAACCGCCCTCTTTGGTAAAATCTAGCGTGACCAGGGGTGCCAATATGAGTACCCGATTTTGCGTCGCAAATTTGGCGGTCATCTCAAAAAGATGCCGAGATCCAGCAGAGGAGGCTGAATGGGCTGGGGCTATGTGGGGAAAGTTGGTTTTGTGGGGCGCAGACGGACAACCCTTCTGTTGCGTGCGTGCATGTGCGGAAATTGCTTCACGAAAACAAATTTCCCCCTTTTTGGATGTTTGCATACTGTATACACACGAAGACTGTAAGCCCTTACGGGATGCAAATATTGGGCTAAGTTGGTTAACTACAGCTAGAACATTGCGTGAGTGACGAACATATATCCTGTGGCTCCCGAAATGATGACTTATTAAATAATGGGCTTTTTAAACAGATTTTCAGTGCCTGCAAAAATGTAGTCACATTTTGAGAAAAATGTAAGGGAGAAAAAATCGCCGAAGATTCGAATATTAATTAATTGCAGACAGAAACGCCATAAACTGCAAGGAGAGGAATGAAAAGTTTGCAAAAATGTATTTGTCAGGATGCCCAGAAATTATGATTGGTCGGAGCAAAACGAGAGGTGGGCGTTTAATTCATGGTAGATGGAAGGATGAACAAAGCGGAACGGGTGAAATGCAAAGGGTGTTTGGGCTATATCGGATGTTAATTATTGATATATTAGTCAAAAAGCCGTCACATTTATGTCCAACGTGCGACCCAGCAGTGGGGATAGTACGGACGTCGTACAAAGGAGAATGACAAAATTCCGCGCATTCACCACGCTTTTAGTTGCGTAACCAGATCAATTGCATAGCCTTGCTGACGCATATCATGTTCCACTTCCTTTTTATCCCAAAATGAGCGAAAATATTTGGGAATAAGTCAATATATATCGCATTACTCGTCTCCAAAAGAAGTAGAAAAAGCTGAATATGGGGCGGATTCCTGGACCGAATGATATTTGAAGTGACGTTTCAGAACCCTTCTCGTTTCCATCATCAGAGTATTGGAGGTACTGCTGCTGCTGCTGATTGAAGCGATGCACATATATAACATACTCCCGACACAGATGCTAAATAAGGGCCAACGCACGTGCTTCACCAATGTTTCTGCTGTTTGATGATGCAACAACCAGAGGTTTGGCTTCTCAGTGTCCTCCCCAGCGTTCTCTATGCAGTTTCAAATATATTACCTTCAAATAATAACCAAAGGAATAATTTTAGAAAATATGAAGCCAATGACATGGAGCTAAGCTACATATATATGGATATAGGCAAAAAGTGTGCATATATATACTGAAGGAAAAGGTAAGGTGATCTCTGAGGGAGAATATTTTTCCATCTGAGTTTCTGCACTCATGCTCAAGCACATCATCAGAGATAGGCATTTTGGTCAAGCCATCAGTTAAAATAAGGGCTTACTACACGTTCCTGATTGGTCCTACGTCTTCTCGTCTCATTGGGTCCCCTCTCGTGCGCCTGTGCAACCTTGCGGCTTCATATGGCCCGGGGAGGTCTATACTTCTGTTGATTGAGTAACTGTCTGTTTTTCAGGCCTCAATAACTTCCTTCCCCAGTCTGCTGTTGGCCTACTACTTAAGCGCCATCAAAATCGAACCGATGGTCGTTTTCTAGACTGTGCATGGTGATGTGCGAGAGTAAATCCTTTCTCTTTACGGCTAACATATGCTCATGCACGCAGGTTCTCAGTTGGTTATTCCTCATGCCGCAATAGTTTGGCCCGGCAGTCGAGACAGTTGACATGGTAAATAATACCTGACGTATCTGCCGGTGCTAATCAGCCTTTGGGTTATATTATTAAGCGACGGATAGTAGCTTCTGGCCGGAGTCCCACGCCCACATTAAGCGGTCTGAGCACGCGCTCAATGGCAACGCAGTAAGCCCCTATTTTAACTCATGCCTTCACTTTAGTTGACCCAATTGTGAAAAAGCTCGCGGCATTCGGCGGGATTCAAGCCCACATAAGGGGGAGGCCTTTACTGCAAGCCAACGCTCTACCTACTTGAGCTAAGATTTCTGCAAACTCGCGGCATTCAGCAACATTCGGTGGGATGTCTTGACCCGAATGTCTATCTGTGATGATGTGCTCGAGCATGAGTGTGAAAGCTCAGACGAATAAATATTCTTCCGCAGATATCACCTTACCTTTTCCTTTTATTCCAATACCTGGGATCAGCATCTTCGCCTTTATCCATATATACAAATGTTCCAACCTAGCGATTCATAATTCTCTGCCGCTGTATATAAAGGCTGCATTCACCAGTTTATATACAGGATATTTTGATAAATCAATATTTATTCCCCCTTAATTCATTCTTTCTCTTCTAAACGTTACTTTATAAAGACGTACGTGGTCATTCACTTCGGTGTTGGTTTGGAACATGAGTGCTTTCTGTAAAATCTGTAACCTATCTATCTGATTACATTGAAAAGTCTCCCAGAAGAAGGCTCAATGGAAATATTTCCAGTTTGAAAATCGTTTGTTGCCAGTAGCAGATTGTCGTCCCAGCTGGGACTGAACGATTGAAACGTTAAGAAAAATAAGATTCGACCGCCGCGACAACACTCTTTTTCGCCTGACGTTTCGACATCCGTCCCGGATTCTTCATCAGATACACCAGCAAAAAGCAGTAGCAGAGGCATTTAAAATGTTAGCAGGGCTTGACAGAAATCTGATGCACTTGTGCTATTATCAGAAGTGTCCCGTATATCACAATAACGGAAACGTATTTATCACGAAATCGAAAATTACAGTAAAGTGCATTAAGAAGAAATGAGGAACAACCATTATCTTCAGCGCCACCAGCGGCCGCTCAGTGCCTAGTGGCTAAGGCAGATGGCATTGACATTTCCATTGGAGACTGGAATGGAAATTTCTGAATCATTAGCTCTCATCAGTTAGTCACCAACGCCCTCAAATGATGCACTATCCGATGCTGGAACCCGCGATATTTTGTGCAGAAGTCTAAGGCTCTAAAAATTGAGTCGCAGGCTGCTTGCCGTGCTGGATTTGATTGGGAATATTGACGCACGTTAACGAAAGTTCACCGATCGCAAACGAAATCCGTTTTTCCCGCTTTGCATTGAGGCTCATTCTCGAACCCTGCCAGCAGCTGCACAGCGGCATTTAAGGCATTCGTCAAAAACTTTAATCTCCAAATTTCTTGCTTGGTCTGTTTATTTTAGCCTGAGTTCTTTTAAAATTTCAACAACAGCAGTATGTTCAAAGGTTGGTATTTTTTTAAAAGATGAATGAACTGATTTAAGACCATCGGCAGTTTAATGGACCGATAAAAAATTGTTTGATTGAACAGGCAGGTGAGTGTGACACATAAAAGCAACCCCGGTTGTCAGACAACGAAGGATAAATAAACAGAGTGCACCCAGCGTCACTGCATTAATTATTTCATGTTTATCGTTTATTCGTGTGAATAGAACGTTTTAGCGAATTGTTGGTCGTGCATGGATAGTTGTATCTTCATCATCATCCTTAGTAGTTCAATTTTAATGCAACAAAATATGCGTCCAACGGGAAGAGAATTTATTGCTCCTTTCTCCATTTATATACGTCAGGTATGCTCTTCTATACCTACAATGCCTTTACTGCAAATGGAATGACGTTTTACTTGGGGGTGAATTAGAAGTCGTTAGAAAAATTTCCGTCCGACTAAAACAACCTTTGAAAAATCGGCCACAGCAGTTCAGTTAGTGCACCACATTTATCCCTATCCCCAGCATTTTGTCCTACCAAAAAGGTTATAAAGGTTTTATGGGTGGGGAATTATGATAGGCCGTGGAAAATACTTTCATAACTTCGATATGTATTTTTATTTTATTGTATTTAGAAATGCTATCGATTTATATATGTAGATTTCTCAAATCTCTATTAGCGTTTAAAGTATTGCGGAAAAACCCCATTCTAAAATTGCAGATTTTTTGAAATTCGTGAAAAATAGGAGTAGTGGTTAGGAGGCCAACTGTTTCAACTTCCTTTATGTCCAACTTCCCGTTCTGGAGTTAGATTAGTATACTCCGCGGCGCTACGCGCCGCAAACACCGTCAATTTACATGCGACACTACTTACTCTCAGCGGCCGCAGGAAAAAAATTCGACTAATTTTTTCCTTTTACACTTTCTTCTAAAAAGTTCTTTTCAGCCAATCCTATTTCCCCATCCCCGAAACACTATTGTCACCGTTTCCGTAGGAGATGATATAGGGATTAGGGGGTATATGATGTGCACTACATAAACTACGTTTGCTGCAAAATCTCCGATTTTTTCGGGGTAGGAGATAATGTATGCACACTCTACCAGCCAACAGTTCAAGTAACGTTTTTCTATCTTTTCCCGATTAAGCTCAATAGAATTATAAATAACTGTTAAAATAAGTTTTGAAAAACAGATAATTCATTCAAAAATGCTAATGACGGCTTGAAATATCAACTCTTTTTATAAGGACAGTTTAGGAGATAATTTTAAACAGAATTACCCATTTAATTTATATTTACTTGAATCTAACGCATTGCTATGCTCGATGTAACGGAGATGTTGCTCAAACATAGTGTAAAGTGTGCAGTAGTTGTCCTTGCTGACGAAATCAGAAATCATCGATCGGAATTATTCGTCGTTAGGAATAAGTATAAATTAATAGCGTCCTTTTTTTAAAAGGGAGCCCATGAGCAAAATGAATTCAACATGCCTGAGAAACGTCTAGTTAATCTTCCGTTGACTGCTTAGGACAGTCAGCTAACTGTAGCAGAACTTGCGGATTCAATAAGCTACTGTAAATTGTGCGAGTGACTTAGATTAAATAAAAGACAATTCGAGTCTCTCGGTTGGCAAAATACGAATTCCTTGGATATATTGTTGAATCCAAATCAGCATTTGGGGCATATTTGTAGACCAACAAAAACGAAATATCTCATCATTGACAAAACTTAGGGTATTCAACGCTTGCCTGTAATGACCTTCTATTTGATCGATAAAAAATTGCTAAAATGTTACCTCTATAACAAGCGCTTTGATTAATTTTGTAGCCGGCGGATGCCTGCATAATTTACTATTTGCAAAAGCTTAGTCAAGTTAACAATCAGGATTTGAATTCCCCCAAAGCTACTTATAATCGTTTTGCTGTAAATGAAAAAAGCACTCGTTTCTCTTTTTATTGAAGCCATTTTCACCATATTTGTTCACTTCTGGGCTCCTTTCTAAGATTAGTAATGCACAGCGCCGCAAACGTTTAAATACTTAAATACTGCGACAATTGATCGGGCCGATTCTACATTACGTTTAGGCAGAAACTTGATCATACAGAAAGCATCTTACCATAAGCTTAAAAGTTAGCAAAACTTTTTGTGCAGGGCTAATCGACAGTATGAAAATAAAAGCATTATTAAACGATAGAAAAATAACAGGCTGCTTGAATAAAAGACTACCCGTACGTGCTATTACAGCATTTGAGGGCATAAATCCACACGGCGTTTCGAATACTGATTTTGAAAATCAATAAAACGTTAGCTTTTTCACAAGTAATCTGATTGAGGGATATTTGTTAAATCTGACGTACCCGGCATTAAAATATACATGAATTTGCTGCAAGTTCTGTTTGAAAGAACCGTCGAGTTTTGATTGCTCTCCTTTCATCGAAAACACGCGTATGCACTTCTCCTTTAAAAATGGCAAAAAGTGCGTTTTGTATGGGTGCTAAGGTATTGTGCCTCGAATCAACGTTACCCATATCTGAATTTGATCTATATATAAATATAACGCGGCACGTATGGCTAAGCATAGACCTTTCATTCTAGTCAGTTAAAGTAGCTTTTATAACTCCACCATCCATTATTCCCAAATTTTTGTGGAGTTTTTCCTATCAAAATACTGATTAATAGTTTCTACTTGGCGTTTCTGCCTTTTCTCAAAACTCATTACCCATAAATCAGAGGGAAGGTAAGCTTCTTTTGTACTTTAATTATAATTTTACAAGCATTAGAATTCAGAGTAAGAAAAACATTAAAGGAAAAAATGCCACGCAGTTCTTTTGTGGAATACACGCGCCTTTTTGTGGCTGAAACCTGAAAAAACTGGCATACGACACTTACAATCAGGGACTCAGAAATAAGAAAGACTGAATATACAACATCAACAGAACTACGATAGTCCCTTTTCCGACAGGAAAACTAACAAAGGGGAGGGTTTTTAAAAGTGATTTATATGCAACACTTTACAACGCCCTCGTGCACTTCAATAGACCTCTATTCTACCTTAAATGCTTAGTTGTTCCTTTTCTCATAACTTCAGGCGGAACTTGTTAATTCGGTTACATTTGTAGGCGAAATTTACAGAAATTGTATTTCCCTGTACAGGAAATTTCATGTTTTTTAACTGCCACACTCAAGGGACGGAAATGTCACGCTAAAGAAACCTATTTACATCTCGATAAGTTCCTGTCCGATGCGTTTCATATCTACAAAATCCATGAAAGTCTTCGGCAAGGTGTGCAGGTAACCCTTGGTGCTCATAAGATATTCCTAACTCATACGAAATCAATCGCATAATTGAGTAACACTTTCAAACATACGCATAATATATCTCCAGCGTAACTACACAACTTTCCGTGCATATGACACTAAAGCGGTCTTTTTGTAAAGTAATAAAATATAAGATAAAGGAGGTGCGATGCCTGAGAAGCAGGAAGTTTCCTGACCTGGCAGTAAAAAATTGCAGTTGAAAATTAAATTTAGACAATCGATTATATGCCCCTCATCAGGGTGGTACACCGACGACGATGTGCCCGTTTTAGGTGATAGTAGACTTGTCCAACATCTATCGCACTCTCTTTTTTGCTTCAGCCACCTGTAACCGGTGTCAAGATAATAGTAAGAAGACCATGGGTGGGATCGGGGGTTGGGGGTTGGCACGACCACAGCTGCTCCCAGGTGTGCCGCCACATCAGATTCTGATCGAAACTGCATGGGCTTGCCATGAAGGCCACATTAAGATGACGCCCTTGCGGATTGCTCATCAGTCCGCCAGTCAGACACTCACGCAACAGGACACACTGGGCTGACCGTGCAATCCGAGTTTCCCGTCAACTTGTAACCCTCCAGGCCACTGCTGTCGCTGGTGGCAAGTTTGGACGGCATTCTGTCATATCGCACATGCGCTGCTGAACGCGTAAGCGGGCTCTTTATGCTGTGGCTTTATTTGTGGCATAAATTCTAATATGCTGCTTTTATTTTGCAGTATGTGGAAGCCTACACCAAGGAGTATCCTTTGGAGACAAACTAACCGTCATTATCATGCGTTGCTGCGAAAAGTTGACGAGGCTACAAGGGAAGCTTGGTCGACCACGTCTGATTCTGATGATGATTCGTCGTCTATTGATTGATTCAGCACTTCATCATATGGAGAATCTGATTGCAGCACAGAATCCATGGAGGAATCGAGCAGTGGGAGTTTTCTCACGTTTGGAGTTCCAGCAGAAGGTCCTAGTATGCAGCCGGCCGCTGAGGAGCTTACTCTGCGAGAAGCACTGAAGTTGTGGGCAGTAGATTGGGACCCGCCAACAAGTCATCTTACTAAACTACTCAAAATACTCCAACGCTTTCACCCCGAGTTACCTGGAGACGGGCGAACGGTTTGTGAACGATCCAGCAAGCGGACACCCGTGATGGCAATGGGCAGCTGGCAGTACGTTCACGTAGGACTTCTGAATAGTTTAACTAACGCAGAAATGGCATTCGTTTGGTGCTTGTCGCACAATTGTGACCGTGCTGAAATAAAGAAAGCCTTCATTAAGGCATTCAAGAAGGCCTACAAGAGGCTTAACAGGGGAAGGTATCTCATCCCCAAGAATTCACGCTTAAATGGTGAGTCCATTAAACACTTATACCTACATTCGTAAACTGTATGCTTACAGTACTCCCTGCAGCAATCATACGTACTTCCTTACTGGCCAATGTCATTCGTTTATTTCCAGAAGAGCACGGCCCAAACGACGATTTCCCCGGTTCATCCAGGTGGGACAGCGTTTCAGTCACAACCCATTATAAGCACTCCTGTAATCAATTTTTAAATTTATCTCAAGCGCCACAGACTTATTTTTTGTACAATAATATTTTTAAACCTTTTTTTGTGTATAAAATACAGTTTCCTTCTATTAACTGTCTTCAAGAAAGCTCTCTTTTACCACGTTTCCAAAAAAGGGGGGTTTTGCAATGAAGGAGGTACTCCCTGTTCGGCGGAAAACTTTGGGTCTTCATTGTGGACCCAATGTAGAGCTCCAGTAGAGCTCTTCTTTGTGAGCTTTTAGAGCTCCCGTAGAACTCCCGTAGGATTCTACTTGCTATTAGGGACGGCTTTTGGCGGAACGGGACGCATCCATAGACTGCCTACGTTGCACAAATATTCTGATGTTTACTTTGAAAAGTCGATTTGGCAAACATACGTCTTCCACAACTCTTCATCAGGCGAATAAATATGCAAAGATAAGGGAAATTGTACAGTCTGACAGGGTTAAATGTGTACTTTGATTCCAACTCGTCGTTTTCACGCCATCCGTACGGTGAGATCGGCATGTCCGTGCCCTGGGGGAGGGAAGAAATTAGGTCAGGTTGTGGGCATCGGTCAGGGGTCAGGTACATGGTGTGATAATTACTGTCATTTACGTGGAGCGAACAACTGTCACTAGGGTGTGGGGCGATGTGCGATCGTCACATGGCGTCAGGGTCGGTCATGGAAGCGGAAGTGCTTGTGTTAGCACCTTCTGACAACACAATACTAGATTCACTAACCTTATAGCCACCGCTTCGGCTGCTGAAAGCACCAGTTGGCGTAGGCCCTTAGAAAAGTTAGCTAATGTCCGGTAGACAACCTGAAAGGCTTCGTTAGTGTCGACTTGACGATTAGTATCGACAAGGTACGTGAGAATGAAACCCGAGATCGATCTAGTTCCGCGTTTACTTAACCAGACCGGTATTTGCTCACTTGTCCTCTTTTCCAGGTGCCTCTCATAAACACAGACAAAAACAGAGGACAAAAACGCGCAAATAATGGTTTCAGTATTACCGAGAGGCAACCGCAAACATACATACAGTGGACGCCGTTGATCATGCAATATTTCGACATATGCGAAAGAATAATACTCTTTCGCTAATCGGAATTGACTCCAGTTGTGATACAGATTATTGTGTAGTCTATTTTGAAGCCATTTTAGTCAAAATAGTATGCCAGCTTTTTAACGAGCTTCGTTCCGACTCCTAGCAAAACGTATCGATTGTAAAAAGTGACTACTTAAGTAGTATGACTGTTTATCATAGATTTTGACTGCCTTTATAAATTCAAATGTATTTTAGGGAAAACATGAACGAAAAAATTATTTCTTGTACATGTTTGATAGAAAATTACGATTTCTTTAAATTAAATACTTGAAGGAAGGGTAGATATCGGGTTTAAAAAATTGCTAATTATGAGCTTTTCTACAACTGTGAGGCGTTTATTCATAAAACATCGTATCTGTCAGTTTATTAACGCTACCTAAACTGCCTAAAATATGTTCCTAAT
>JAYGXS010000004.1:7658805-7693629 GCA_036362985.1 Ligula intestinalis | reverse complement strand
GCGTGGACCCCAGCGAAGCCTTTAAGGTAATTTACAAGGTCTCGCCAAACTACCAAAGGCCCTGGGTCAGCGTTTGCTGGCAACAGCAGAAGCAACCGCGATCCGGTTGAGAAAGCCGGTCCTGTGCGCGCAGAAGAACCTCCTGCAGGCCCAGAGCTTGGCTTGGCCAACGGTTGCGTAACTACCTGCATCTTTTCGCGCTTGCTACGGCCTCATCCACCCGCCCCCTTTCCTCCATTTCACTGTCCAGACCCAACAAGCCCTCATCAACTAATTACTACCAACTCCACGCCCCCTTCCTCATCCCCAAAACTAATTTGTGATTTTTTGATAACATAATTACCAGCATGTTAATTTGTACCCTTCCCTATACAGGGTTTTCACGAAATCTGGGTACATAGGGGATAAATAAATACCTTAAGAAGAAAACAATTTTATTTAATTATAATTTTAAGAAATTTTATTTTCAAGACGATTTCCATTATTTGCAATGCATGATTCTATGCGCCTTGCTAAATTTTGGTGAACTCGATTGAATAGGTGTACATTGCCGTCGATTTCAGCACACTGACTGACAATACGTTCTCTCAAGTGGTTTGGATTTGCAATCGATAATTATTGACGCGTTGTCAAGCCACGGCGTAGGACTTTGCGCTGCAGCTGCACCGAGAGCCTCAGCGTTGTTGACTAATCATGGGACTCTGCCGTCCAAACAAAAGTAACATAAATAAATAAAATATTAAAATTCCTATGTACCCAGACTTTGTGGACACCCTGTATAATTGTAAGGGCCTGAAAGCTACGTATACTCACCAAATACTCTTCTGAATTTTCCACTTTTATAAAAAACTTCAGTGCTTACGATATCAAAAATCTTCTCAAAAGGTTAAAACACCATGGGAAACCAGGTGGTCATCTAATTTCTCCTGCCTCACTAATTTTATACCCCGGAAGATTGCATCCATTTGATATGAAAGCAGCCGTCACCACCCTACCCGATACATAATATACGTCGGGGACATAAGAAGGCCAGCGACTCGAGCTGTTACAGACGTCGGGATATCTATCACGCTTAGCTCCTAGCATGTAACAATTGAGAGTTGTACGTATAAACAAACTCCTTTTCTTTGCTAGTCTTCCGCGACTGATCCGACCGACTGGCCCTTACATTCGATTGGCACAGCACGGGGATGAGATACTGAGGTCGTCACTTGAGAATATGGCCTCATTGCTCGTCAACGATGTCCCAAGGGTTGTAGTTTAGACGGCTGTCAGTTGAGGGGACAACCCGGGCCTCGCGGGAGTCTTTTGAATCACTAAAGGGCTCAGAAGGTACTTTTAAATATGGTCCTTACGACATTCTCACCCATGGGATCTCTGAAAATCTACCTACAGAAGTCTGTTTCAGGTAGTTGTGACGCGCGAAGGGGTTTAGCTACTGCGTCCGTACCTGCCGCTGGTCAGTTTGAACTTCTCCTATTGTGGGAACAAGACGTGTGACTTTATATAATATGTTATCAAAAGTATAATTTCCCTGGTGAGAATTTGTAGGTAGCAAAAAGTGCAAAAATTTTATTCGATCCATAAAATTTCGGGAGCACTCATCAATTGCAGCCACTCCAATGCGTAGAAGAGTAACAAATGAGAAAAATTCGAAATTGAATTGGTACAGAAATGTCACAGGGTCCTTTGCCCTTTCTGTACCAATTCAATTTTGTATTTTTCTCATTCTTTACGCTTCGACGCATTGGAGTGGCTGCAACTGATTAGCGCTACCGAAATGTTTTGGATCCAATTCATGTTGCACTATTTGCTACCTACAAAAAAGTTATCTCTGTAAATGCACTATCTTAGGGTATTCAGCTGACCAATGTCTGCATACCTTACCTTTCGCAAAGTAACAATAAAGTACGAATGGGGGTGAGTGACAATTTTGTAAATATTTTCCTGAGAATAATTAATGCATTATCTGCTGTAAATAAAATATTTTGCTTTAATATTTACATAGGGCATTTTTCATCATATTTATTTACATTCAGGAATCATTTTAAGATTGCAAATGCACCAATGAATGGTAAAGTTTACGAAAACGGCTAATTTGGTATCCGCTCCGTTTTGTAATTATGGACTTTTTGAAACTGTGTTTCAAAAAGTTTATATCGCCACAAGCTTCAAATTTAATATTGCTTGATGACAACATGGAGTCACGGAGCAGTTGCTTGAGGTAGTTGTGGTATGCCAGTCTTCGAGCGGCTCAAAACCTGGCAGACCACAATTACCTCTAGGCCTACACCAAATAGTGACGACAGAGTTTAGGAATAACCTTATATAGAATTACTTTGGGCTTATTTGCCTTCATTTAGGCAAGAATTGCTTCAATCACCAGCTGAGACAGGAAACAAAAACATACGCACAGCTACATAGCGCAAATTGTCTAGCACTGTGGTCTACCAAACGGGGTATTCGTCCGTCGCTGTTTTCAGGCTGGACCCGAAGAAGTTCAATCGTCACCTGGCCAGCATCGTCAACGGTGCATCCTTACTGATCTTCCGTAAGCCTAAGCTCCTTGGCATTTCGCTTTCACCCGCTTTTCACGTTCGCGGACCAGGGAGGACGCAGGCGAAGTGAGCCGCTGCACCATGGTCCTCAAGCCTCTAGCGAGAACCTCCTGGGGCTGCGCGAAGCAGACTTTGATGACCACATTCAAAGAATCGGTCAAGCCCCACCTCACTTATGCGGCACCAATCGGGTCTCCTAAGATCAGCTCTTTTAGCCTCAGCCACCTCCAGTCAGTACAGAACACTGCCCTCCGCACGATCGCGGGCTGCTATAAAATGCCGCCTATCGAGCACCTTCATGCAGAGGCTTCGATCCTGCCGGCCACTCCTCGCAACACACTCCTAGGCCAGCAGTTCTGTTGGACCTGTTCGAAACCCGTTGCCATGCTCCTGAACCCAGCCCTAACGTTCGGCCGTCTTTTCGAGTTCAACGCAAAGAAGCTGTCGCCTGGTTTCCCTCGGATCTACCCGTTGATGGTTCTACCACCATGACAGGCTTCCAGAATCTTCACCAGTATCTTCACCAGAGAGCCGTTGTTAAGGAAAAACGAGGGTACCACCCCACTCCATTTTAGGCAACTTTCCATCTTCCGTTGCGGCCTCAGAACAACAAATCCCGAGGGTTACTTGCTGTACTCTGGCTCAACTACGCAGTGGCTACTCAGTGGTCCTTCCCCAGCACTAACACCAGCTTGACCTGTCCACACCCGACTGCTGTCCCGACTGCAGCGTTTCTTCGCATGAATGTCAACATCTCTTCGCTTGCAGTTCCCGACCAGGCACCCAAGTCATTCCCGCGGATCTTTGGCTCAAGCCGGTTGAGGTCTCGGCTTTTCTCCATCTTCCAAATGCTACCCGTTTGGATTCCGATGGGGACTCCTTACCCAACAATGGACTAAGACACACACACACACACTAAGTGGGGTGAAGGCCTTCATCGAACTTTTATACTTCTTTGCTGATCCGGTATTTATTTACCTAAACGAGGCTTATTTGCTTGAAGAAGTCAATGAATCGACGTGGACTTATTCCTGAGACAACGTGCGGTATGTATGAGTGTGTGTGTACGTTTGTTTGCATTTACAGTCACATCTGTTGGTCAGGGTAATGTTTGCTGAATGAAGGCAAATAAGCCAGAAAAAGTTCTGTGTCAGGTTACCCCTAAAATCTGTGATCCCCTACAGCTCTTGTAAGTGGGTCGACTTTGGCCTGGCAGTCTAGTGTCATTTCGAGACCCCTAGAACCCATACACAGCTCATTTTGGTAGACAGAGGCAATGAAACCGCTATTAAATTATATATGCACAAAAAGGTATCCTTTTACCTCAGTTCTTACAGACCATGCCGCTAAATGAACCAACCAAAAATACATAAAAGTTCTGTTTCCAAGCAAATGAAGGCTTTGACCGCCTGCATAAATACGTCTTATGAGGGGGAGAGGAAACGTTTATTTTTTTCTACATGGTGTCCCCTGAGTGAGTCCGCTTTAAGTGACTAGCCTAGCCACAACGTCGTCTTTAGATATTTTTGCCAGGGGATGATTTAATCAGGCCAATTAGATAAGTCCGGTTGAGATGATTAATTAGCTGCAAGTCTGTGCCCTTTGACGACAGCTGTAAGCAAGCAATGTACACACAAAAAAACAATACCGCACTTTGATCTCTACTAGTCGCTCGAAGCACCGCTTTAAACGAATTGCAGCAATGTCGTGCGTACCCATTCTAGGTTACTTTATCGGCAGCTAGTAAATAAAATAAATTAATGGGTGTGTAACTACTTTTTAAAGATTCCTCCTCATTTTTTATTTATGTTCCAAGACTTAGTCAGGAGTAGTTTTCTTTGGCCGCTGAAGCCTGTAAGACTTTTATCGTCCCGCAAGGAATAAAAAAGAGGTCCTTCTGGGAATTATGGGAACTTTTAAGACAAGGGCAAAACAGTTAGGTCAGGAAGGAAACAATGTTGCGTGCAAAAATTTCTCGTGCGCCGATAAATGCTAACGGTTGTTGGAAATCACGAAGGGGTGACCAAAACGTCTAAATATGCATCAAAATACTAGTGGTTATTTTAAGTAGCCTGCGATACTCTTTGCTATGAAATATATTTCCATGGCAGATTAGATGCAGCTCTTTGCCGGGCAGGAATCATAACATGTTCAAGCGGTTAGGTATGAACTGCCGAAATAATTGAAACCAATACATTTTCTCAGTGCTCCTCAATTGCGACCCCTTGCTGTGTAAAATTGACAACGAATGGGAGAATACAACAATGAGAATACTCAAAGAACAATCGTTGCAAACAACGAGATCATAGAGAATTAACACGAAGTCTCATCCATAATGACAGCAATTTGGACCAAACCGGGGAAGCATAAGTTGGAAAAAAATACTTTAAAGGCATATAGGGAGGGAAAAATGTGTTAATCAGGGAGCTGGATTTTACTTAGACAGATTTAGGTCAACCACATGCTCCAGCGGCTTACAAATGTCGAATTTTAATTGCCGTATACAGGCCACCTCCAGGTAACACAATTTACGAGAATATATACAACGTTTTTTTAGAATTCTTTATTTTGTAGTACCATTAAGGTTCAACAGTACGATAGATTAAATGAATAATAATGTGTTCCCATTGTCCAGATGTCATGGCTATGTTTAAGTAACTGTTCAGTGGGCAAAAATAAAAATTTGACATTTCTGTGACAGGCAAAATGGTAGTCAGATAGGTACTGATACAAACGAAAATAATGTAAGCCCGATTTCTTATAGACCATGTTGGTAATTTAAAGAACAAAAGACGCAGACGTGTCCTGCCTTTGAGGAAGTGAAAGCTTCGATTGCCCACACAAGCATACCACATGGGAGCGCGAAAAAGACCACTTATTTTAACGCGGTGCCCCTCTGAGTAATTTCACTTTAAGTGATTCGCTTGACAACGATGCCGCCTTTAGATATTTTTGCCCCCGTTTTCATCGGGGCGGCAGATAACAACGGCTGAAAGGCTGCGTCTTTTTGATGACAACTTAAAGCAAGGGTTGTATACACAATAAAACTTTGTTGCAGCTTCACCTCTAATAGTCACCCGAAGTGACGCCATAAATGACTTTCAGCGATCCTTTGCATTTCCATATAAAGTTATTTTATCGGCAACCGGTGAATGCAATGCATTTACGGGTTTGTAACTATTTTTGAAGCCTAATTCTTATTTTTATATGTGTATCAAGACTTAGTCAGGAATTATTTTATAGGTCGCGTGAAGTTGGTAAGAGTTTGCTGGTCTCACAAGAAAAGAAGCTCGGCTAGAATTTGGCCAATCATAGATAGCCTGGAAATACGCACAAATAAATAGTGAGAACAACTTACCGTCTATGCATACCAACAGTACGGCTCAGAATTCGTGCAACATGCCGAAATTTGCGAACGATTTATATTCCCTCGTTACTCGGTCTTGAGTAAGGTGTAATACTGATTATCGTGTGGCTTTCGAATTTAAGCCACCCATTTTTTTGCTCTTCATTCACGTGAGAATTTATTATCCTGTACCATCCTCTTTAATCCTCTGCTTTGTTTGTCTGCATTTGTGATCATGAGGTCATATCTACAGTACACTTCTATGCTTTTGAATGCACAAAAACAAGTTATTTTATCTACAGCATATCACCATCCCGATATTTTTCAAATGCGGCCAATCTGTCGCATTTGCAATTCAACATCGTCGACAATTCTCCGTACCACGCGGAAAAGAAAGCATAGATCAGGTTGGCAGCAAGGAAACAAACGTAAGCCTCCAAATGAAATGACACTTTCAGGATTCATGTCGACAAATTGCAGATCCCTGTTTAACAAGAGTGTCGAGTTATCGGCACTCATGTTGAAAACAGAACATAAGAATTCTGCAGTTATCTGTCTGCAAGAAACTTGGCTCAATAGCGATATTGAGTCGGAACTAATCACTCATCAATATTTTTATTCATATCGTTTGGACAGAAAATCCTTAACCACCGGCATAGGTGGTGGAGTGGCTGTCTTTGTAAACCAGCAATGGCGCAAAAATAGGAAGTTCTTATTCTCTTATTCGGACGACTTAATAGACGCCATTGCTGTAGTATGCAATTCTAGATTTTTAAGTAATTCTAAAGGCATCATTTTTGTCAGCATTAACATTCCATTTACATTCCATCCCAAAACATGCTGTACTGTCCTGCGAGCATATTATAATTTTAAGCGGTGACTTCAACCATGTAAATCTTTGCCTCCTTACACTGTTAGGTTTTGATGACTCAGTTTCCTTCAAAACTCGTGCCAAGGCCCCTCTGCATCGCATATTAACCAACCATCCCAAAAATTTGTAGTCAAAATAGAGCACCATTGGCAGGCTCAGATCATTCTATGTTATTGGGCTTGCCAAGCAGCTATTGTAGCTTTAACAAAGGGCTGTTACCAGTTCCCGAGAGGAGAAAAAAGGGTTCGAGACACCTCCCCACATAGTATTTCTTTGCTTCAGACCGTCATATCTGGCAAGATTTATACCCTTCTAGGGTACTCGGATGTCGAGTCATGCTGTACTCATCTCACTATTTTTTCAACGAAGTTTTTAATGTCTGCTGTTCTCTTGACACTGTCATAGTTAGACCTGACAGAATCTCTTCTCCCTACCTAAAAAACTTTGAGACGTCAAAAGTAATTTTTCTACAAGCTAGGTCTGCAAGATAGACTAAAGTATTTGAACGTCCAGATAAAACGTGAGATTTCCAGGCTGAAAGACCTTTTCGTTAGTCAGCTTTTTACTTCTAAATCTCCCGCTCCTCTCTCCTTGGGTGAAGTTTGAAAGAGTCTTCAGCGCCCCACTGGTCAACGCAATACACTAGCACATGTCGATGCTGAATTAGATTAAGACCGTTAAAATGCAAATTTCATCCACACTCCCACTGCCTCCCATCGTCCGACAGACTTCATTGCCTTATTACCAAGTGTCTTTGTTCCTGTGTCTGTGGAAACGGTGATGAAACATATAAGAATAGGTTCGAGCTTCAACAGCTGCAGGACCAGATGGGATGTCACCATTCCTCCTGAAATCCTGCTCTTTTCAGTTAGCACCTGCATTGACACAACTAATCAAATTGTCCTTCATGGAGTGTAAGCTTCCTGATGAGTGGAGATCAGTAAGAATCACTGCAATCCCAAAAAAACCTTCCCCCATTGGTCCAAAATCTCTTCGTCCAATTGACTGCTCTTCTGCACTATTGAAACTTGCAGAACGAGTCGCTTTAGACATAATCATGCCGTTTTCCTCTAAATTTTCCGATCCCTTCCAATTTGCGTATAAGGTAAGGCGTAGTACACTAGACGCTGTTGCTCTGGTAGTCCATTCTGCTCTAAGAGATTTACATAAGGGCTGCAGTGCATACGGTTGTGCTCTTCTCGACTACTCCTCAGCCTTCAATACGATCACTTGCCATCTACTTCTTAACAAAACTTCTGCATGCGGCTCTCCCGGCTGGGCTGTCTCTTGGATTGGGGACGGTTTCACTTCCCGCACCCAATTCGTTCAGTGCGGAGAGCGAAAATCCATGGTCCTTCCCAACAACTGTGGAGTTCTTCAGGGGGCCATACTATTCCCTCATCTCTTCTCTCTCCACACTGACGACCTACGATCGCCAAACGAATGCTTGTTCGTTAAATATGCTGATGATATGGTTGTTGGCCATCCGCTCAAAAGTCAGTCACATCTTCAAATACTGAAGGATGGTCTAAACCATGTCTCAACATGGTCGTCAGCAAATGACCTTCTACTTAACAAAAGAAAGTCAGTTCAGTGTATTTTTCGACTGAGACCCTCTCCCAGTCCCGAAATTATGGACATTTTGCCCACCGAAGTATCCTCTTTCCGATACCTTGGTGTTACATTAGCATCCAACCTTACATTTTATCTCCATATAGAAGGCCTTTTTTATCAAAATCCATAAACTTTTATATTATATCCGCCGCTTGCGTTCATATCACACACCACAAGCCCTAATCTGGCGTTTTGCAGATGCCTGTATTTTCCCCCTCATTCTTTACTGCTTTGCGGTTATTTTTCCAGCCTTACCCAAAAAAGACTTTATTATTATTAAACGTATTCTCCGAATGCTTTGTTCAGCTGCCAGTATTTTCTATATTTTTTTGGCTGACATCATAATATAACGCCAAGCGATTTGCCGATCGCATACTTACTGAGGTCGCTCACCCACTTTACTCTGCATTAATGACAGCAGAGTCTTTCCGTCCCATGCGTCGAGGTTTCCATCATATGGCCTGCCGCACATCAGCATATCAGCACTCAGTACTCCCATTCCTAGCACACTACCTCACGTGGGAAGAAGCGGAAATGGAGAAGTTGAAATCCGATCTGTCTCCATGGTTAATGTGAATGTCGCGAGAAACTTGATTTGTGAGTATTATATGACCTTTTAACTTCGACTTTTTAAAATGACCCCTTATTTACCTTATCATCTGCTCTCCGTGAATGGAGCCATTTTTGCTGAAAATTAAGGTTTGTTAAATCCTCAATATGACATTCTTCTTCTTCTTCTTCTTCTTCTTCTTCTTCTATCCTATGGCCTATACCGACTTTTTAGCAAGTTTCTTTCGGACCGCTAACAAAAAGTATGTACTGTAAAAAGAGCTACATAAGACGTATGCATTTATCTCATTGACCTTGACTGCCTTTATAAATTACAATTAGCTTATTGGAAACATGCACGAAAAATTCTTTTTTGGTACTCGTTTGTTATTAAATTACGCCTTTGTTAAATTAATACTTAAATAGAGGGTAAATTTCGGTTTTAAAAAGGTTTGTAAATTTCTGAATAATGTTGAAACCTACCAAATGCTGCACTTACATTCAAGGTCTACAAACGGTGCGTTGTGTACATCCTATTTAAAGAAAGTACTTGTTGCTAAATATTTTAGGAAGAAGTCACATGGGTCTAATTAAATATTGCGATCGATGTGGATCATGATATACACGTAAAGGCAATACCAATAAATTGACCAATTTAATATATTCTGGATGAACACCACATTCGTAAAAAACTCTCATACTTAGAACTGTTCTCAAACCAAAGTGTACACTTTCTCCAAGTCTATAATTTAATAAAGGCGTTATTTGTTACCAAACGAGCCCAATAATGAATGTTTTTGCGCATGTTTTCCATTAAATAGATTTGAATTTATAAAGGCAATCAAAAAAATGATGAAGATATATACTACGTATGTAACCATTTTTTTGCAATATAAACGTTATGTTAGCGGCTGGAAAGACGCTTGCTAAAAAGCCGGCCACCGAACATAACTGATATAAGTTGGTAATGGACTACACGATAAACTGTATAACGACCTTACTCAATGCCGATTAGCGAGGAATCATAAACCTTTCGCAAATGTCGGCATGGTGCAGGAATTCTGTGCCGTAGTGTATATAAAATGAGCAATAAGACGGTCCTTATGATACTTGTGGAAACTTCTTACGAAAAAGGCAGAACAATTAGGTGAGGAGTGATGAGATATTGCGTGCGGAAGCTTCTTTCGTCCCGATGCACGCTATTGGATGTTGTACATCACACAAGAGTGACCCAAACCTCTTACCGAGCAGTTAAATAGTAGTGATTATCTAAATTATCTTACGGTAACTCTTTGATATTGAACATATTTCCATGGCAGATTGCATGCATTTCGTTGCTGGCTCAGGAACAATAATTTTTCCTGTGATTAGGTTATAAAATTCGGAAGCATGCAAGGACTGCTTGATTCATTGTAACCGAGAAATTTCGCAAATGCTCCTCACCTGTGGCCTCATGCTGCATAGAATTTGGAACGAATGAGGAAATGCAACAATTAGATGCCGAAAGCTTTTTTTGATATTGCTTTCTGCCAGGGACGGATATCGAAACGTCAGGCGAAGAAAACTGTTGTCCCAGAGACCAAATCGCCTTCTTCTCAATTAGAATACGTAAAGATCAATCGATTCAAACAACAAGGTCATAGTGAAATGCCGCGAAGGCTTAAAAAACAAGTTGGCTAAAACTTTCAAGGCAAAAAAGAGAGGAGGAAAATGAGCAAATCAGGAAGCTGGATGTCACGAAGGCAAAGCTTTGTTAACCACATGCTCCAACCGTTTCCATAAGTCGGAATCTAACCGCTGTATGCAGGCCGCTTTAGGTAGCGCAATGAACGAGAATATATAGAAGGTTCTTTTCCAATTTTTCACTTTGTAGGACTATATAAGATCAACATTACGATAGATTTAGTAAATAATAATGCGTTTCACTCATCCAATTCTCATGGCTGGGTTTAAGTAACTACTCAGCAGAAAAATATAAAAAATAAAACATTTATATGAGAGGCTTAATGGTAGCCAGAATGGCACTGATACAAGCATTAACAGTATTTGCCTGATTTCTTATTGACCATGAACAAACAGACCACGCAGACGAATTCTGTCTCCGAGCAAGTGAAAGCTTCGACCGCCCACACAAACATGCCACATGGGTGCGGGAAGGTGACTGATTTCGCTATAAGTGACTCGCCTGGCAACAATGCCGCCTTTAGATATTTTTGCCATGGTTTTCATCATGCCGGCCATATAAAAAACGACTAAGATGATTAATTAACTGAACATCTGCGCCCTTTTGACGTCAGCTGTACACAAAAAAAGATGTTCTAATTTCTCCTTTAATAGTCGACTGAAGTGCCGCTTTGAACAACGCTCAGCTTCCCCTTTGTGCCCCCAGAAAACAGTCGTTTTTCAGCACAAAGAAAATTAATGCAAAGATGCGTGTGTACCTACTTTTCAAATGCTTTTGCTCAGTTTTAATCTATGTCCTAAGACTTAGTCAGGAGTTGTTCTCTTTGTTAGATGAATTTGATAAGACTTTGATGGTCCCACATAAAAAAGCCCAGCTAGAATTTGCCTGAAGGTAGACAACGTGGGCTAGCTAATGAGACCAATCTGCAGTCTGTGTACACCTATATAACAAGAGTGAGGGAGGGTCTCTGCACAAAGACTTATGGAAACTTTTACGACCAAGGCAGAACAATTAGTGAAGGAAGGATCAGGCGTTGCGTGCAGGATTTTCGCTCGCACTAAAGACTGCTACTGGACGCTGAAAATTATGCCAAGATGACCAACACTTCTAAACAAGCATTGGAATATCAGCGATTATTTGAATGAGCTAGCAATACTGTTTGCCGTTAAAATATGTCCCCGATAGGATCCTTGCAACTCCTGGCCAACTTTGTTACTCTGCGATATTATAGAGAGCGAAATAACGCCCGTGTCCCAATCCCAGTCTAAAACTAATTCTTTCCGAAATTTTCACCTTAATCTTCATTTACCACTAACCCTAATCCTGAGCATAAAGAAAAATGAATCTCTTTTTTCTGAGCAGTACGTGTTTTTTTTCCTGTTTTCATAGCCTTTCGATTTTTGTTTGAACATAAAAATGCATACGCGATTATGCTGTGCAATGTTTGTACAGGTATAACATCCAACGGAGTGTTGTGCATAAAAGCTAGTTGACTGCTGCTCTGTAAATACTTCCATATTTAAATTTGAAAGTTTATTCGGCAAACATATATAGGGTGTCCCAAAAAATGTAAACACTTTTTACCTACTTGTAAAATTGGTGTTTTTCCTAATACTATTATTAAATAAATGTAAAGATCTATTCACAAGTTTCATTTGATTATTTTTTTCACTATATTGTTTTCAAACTAACGTCCATTTAGATTGTGACACTGCTGAAAACGCAAAGCAATGGAATTGTGTTTACCATGAAACAATTTCCTTGATATTCGGGTGCACACATGTTCAATTTCTTCTCTCCATTCAGTCGCTGCTGCAGTAGTCAAAATACAGTGAAAAACAATAAAATTATATATGTAACTATTTTTGAATTTTTGAAATAATAGAATTGTAATAAACACTAAGTTTACAATTATTTAAAATGTGCATACATTCTTTGGGACACCCTGTATTTTCAATAATTCATCATCAGGTCAGTACAATTGCAGGGCTAGTTGGACAGGATCAATAAGTGTCCTATGATTACAACTCATCATTTTCACGCCGCTCGTGGGGCGAGATTGGCGTTGGGTGGGGGAGGGGGGGGGTCGGAAATCAGGAAAGTCAGCGTAGGTCATGAGTCAGGCACATGGGGTGACAATTACCGTCACTTGCATGGAGTGAACGACTGTCACTAGGGGATGGAGGTGATATGCGATCGTCACCTGGCGTCGTCGTCGACCGAGGAAAAGACTGCGTTGACTGCGTTTACACATGGAGAACTCTACCATGCCAAACTCAACTAACTGTTCAAACTGTTTTCATAAAAATGGTTACCATAGAGAGTTCGTGCGTCGACGCATTAGACGAAACAAGTTCAAACAAAATAAAAAAGGAACTATGTTGTCCTGGTCAGGCGCCCAATCAAAGAAGTTGGCAAACACTTCCATATATTTCTGCAAAAATTCCCATTTTTACGATTGAATAGTCGTATTGGCAAACAGTTGTGCTCGGTCATTCATCATCAGGCCCGTGCATGGCATGGAAAAACATAGGTCAGTTAATTACAGCGTTTATATAATCGTCAGGTTAGAGGAACGTGTTTTAACTCTTTAAAAGACACCTGAGGAAACACCAAATACAAGTGGCGCATAAACTAACGAATATTCCGCGAAATTAGCTTGTACACCCCAAGGATAGGGTTGACTATTTGGACGGAAAAGAAGTCATTTACAAAATTCCTTGCAGCGGCTGCAATGCAGACAGTAAGATAAGCATCCACACGCTTACGCAAACATCAGCGAGCAGTAAAGGGGGATATAACTTGTCCAAAGTCCGCATGCACACATTAGAAACTGGACGCCAATTTGCACGCAACGAAAATTGCATTGCTGGCTCTTGTCCTTACAAGAAAGGCCATCAACTCCGACGACTCGTGCATCAGCAGGCACGTCGAATTGGACGCGGTTTATATCAACCTCAGGGAAGCATGGAAAAAAATGCAGCATATCTGGAATAGAGGAAGTGAACACCAGCCACCACGGACCGTACGATTAAATTCAGTCGACGATGAGTTCCCGATCGGCCGCATAATTAAAAGTGGGTGGCATTTTTTTTTCAATGACCGCATAATAACATGTGTGTGACGATTATCGACTACTATCCTAATCCACTGTTAACCATCATTTTGAGTTAACTGTTTTGTACAATTCTCATCCATCTGACGATGACCTGGTAAACCAGTATAAAAAATTCACACAATACATCACCATTTTCCAAAGACCGTTTTCTACCGAACATTAAGAATTACTGGAAACAACTATTTACCTTGTCTCCTGTCTTGGGGTCGAGGCACAGAAGCAGCACTTTAACATTTCTCTGACATAATGAACTATGTAATTGTCTGTCAGAAAGACAAAAAATGACGTAATTTTACTGTAAAATGCAATCATCAATCATAGGGAGCGGGCTCCAGACATCGATGTTTTCTTTGAATTCTGGGAATTAAGTTACAGAACTAACTTCCGTAAAACACATTTTTGTGTCTACGTTTTTTAACTGTTTGCATTTTTGAATATCCTGGGGAAAGCCACATAGCAGATAGACGGTCAGAAATTAGAGAATTCCATCCCCTTGATGCTACATTTGCTGCACAACAGAACAGACACAAAACCAACATTTTTTAAACGAGTTTGTAAGGTTAAGCAGGAATATATCACATGCGAGGAACCCGTATATCGCATGCAGAAGTTGCTTGCACATGTCAGATTTTGTAACTTGAATTTAAACGGCCTTAAAAATATTTGAGCTGTTAACTCAACAACATCAACTAATAGTGTCCGGTAACTAGAGGAACTGAGCGGAGTGCGTTTTCTAACATTTTAAGTCATTTGAGGAGGTACTCAACTGGCCAGGCTGTCAGTTCCTTTTTCCCTTAAGCCACTCTATTTGCATCAACAAGTACTCGGGATTTCATCTGCAAAACAAAAAGTGGCGGGCACTTAAAGCCTCCTTCGCTTCAAAGGAAAAGCTTTTCTTGGGAAGTGGTTATATGAAAAGACCGCGTTTCATCAAGCGTGAGAAGCTCTACACAAGTCTGAGCAGCAAACATATGATGACGGATGTTTTAAGAACTGATATTGCGTCAAAATTTGTTGCCCAGATTTACCCTAATATTAGATGAAGCAAGTAGTTTAAAAATAACCTTGCGCGCATCAACTACCCTCTACGCGTGTAATAAAATAAAACAAATTAGCCGGAAGAGAGTTGAGAGACCCTGGTTATAGCATAATATCCTCCTCTACGTGCTTATTCAAGGTCTCTACCGGGAACAAAGTGATTCCGTTTTTGGAAAGGACGTATATGGCCTTCCTATCAAGAACATTATAACAAAAACGCCTGCAGTACAGATGTTATTGGACCAACTTCTACGGCAAGTAGAGTTAGACTTGTGGTTAGCGTTCAATGTCAGTTCAGGTTTAAAAAGGGGGCTGAGATTAGCGTTAAGTTAAACTGGAACTACATTTTAGGTTATCTTTAGGGTTAATGTTCACTGTAGGTACGACAAGATAAGGATGAGGGTTACTTGTAAATTGTAGGTTATGCTTAGGCACAGGATGTCGCAACATTATTTATACCTGTGAAAACTTTGAAACGTTCTTTAGAACTAAGGATTCAGCAATAATACTTATGTCTTACTCAACTTTATTGGTTGCGAATTTTTTGCTCAAAAAATCTTATGCACAGTGTTTGCTGTAAAGTTAAGTGGTACATATAAAATAGAAACCTATAAACCAGTAAAAAAAACGGAAATTCTGATTTCACGAAACTCAGCGGTGAGAGCTCGAGCTAATACGTATGATGGAGGCCAGGGTGAAACGAGTGGAGGTTGATTAAGCTGCGAATATATATATTGGAACGGTCAAGTATCTGCGGTCACAGTACAAACGGACAAATACCCTCTGGAAGATTGAGATCATTATTGCAAAATCCATGTGTAAACGAAGGCAGCACACGAGGAAACTCGCAAAACAACTGAAAGCTAAAGGCCCAAAGGGTTATGCGTTCAGTACAATGCTATTTGCATTAAGGCTTGGCTGTTACTGACCATCTCAAACGAAAAATTCCTAGACTAACATAATACCAGATCAAAGGTAGGATGATCTTCTGTAACGTGGTCAAGAGATGACTGTAAGTGCCTAGAAACAAGTCATCTTCTCCGATGAGGCGCAAAACCTGTTAAAAAGATTGAAAAAATATTGTGAACAGGTGGAAATTTGGTGATTAACTTGTTCTGCACATGTCCAGAATAAATTTTAGGCAGGACGGGGCCACAGCTTATACCACTCTTGAGACACAGAGGTGGCTGGCAAAGCAGTTTCCACATTTCTGAAGGAAAGACATGGGGCTAGCTAATAGTCCTGAGTTGAATCCAAATGCAAATCTATTGTCAATTCTTCGTAATGTGTTTGATATATGTGTTTCGTTCCTACTACTGTTGCTAGATTAAGAGAATCCCGGATGGACGCTTGGAGACCTTCCAGAATCTCATTCATTCAACGCCAAGCAGGTAGAAGCCGTTTTTTAGGCCAAGGGATAATTTCCTGTAAATAAATAGTTATATATTACTTTTGAAAGTGTGAGTGGGTTATAAGGATGCAAAGAATTTCAGGGAACCCTATACTTAGGCGGAGACGTTCTGTACGTTCCTGCTTAGGGGGCCATAATTGTAATTGCTACACATTTTTTAGATTATCGCCTCAATTCTTACTTCGCAAAGGTTCTAGAAGTACATTTATAATTACGCTGCAAAACAACGGGAACAAACATATGCATATATGGATAAGGAAGAAGACTTACCAAGCACCGGATCAATTGCTTTTTTTCCTGAGCTGTCAAACTCTTACAGGAGCCCATCTTCAGAGCTAAGAAGCAGCAACCAAAAGGAGGTTATTGTTAGTGAGCTTTAGCCCCAAAACAGTCAGAGGTCATCAGAGCGTCAAAGGGTAAGAAAAAGCAACCATAACGGATGGGAGCAAGAATCAAGTATAGTGGTTTACGCTAATTAACTGTCAATAAAATCGGCGGTCGTTCGGGAAAACAAATAAGACTTAGTGTCGAATGAATGAAAAGGGGTCCGTTCCAGGTATGGATGAGGAAGAAGACTTGTCGAGCACCGGATCAATTAGTGTAACGCATTATCCCCACGGAAAAGGGTCCCGGTGATCCTGCCTCCTCTTCTAGCCGGTGCATCGTGAGGTCTCTTCGTTTGAAGTTTTTACGCTTGGTTTGGCCTTGTTCCGTACTTTGCTTGCATGATAGCACAAGACTTACTAGGCCGCCGGGAGGTCTAGGTGCCTGCTGACGGAATTGGTATCTGAGTGCCATGCCTCAAACGTCAGCCTTTTGGCTTTTGAGTTTCCTTGGCCTACGACGGCTGCTCCTTGAATATGGAGGAGGAGGCAGGATCACTGGGTGCATCTACCGTGTAGAAAATGCGTAACACTAATTACTATTTATGATCCCGAACGACCGCCGACTTCACTAACCGTCAATTAGCACAAACCATTATAATTGCTCCCCCCTCTATCCCTTTTGGTTGATTTGTCTTATCCCTTGACGCTCTGATGACGGCTGACAGTTGATTGGCCTATGGCCACTATAATTACCATCATCTTGGTTGCTGCTTCTTATCGCTGACGATGGACTCCTGTAAAAGTTCGAAAGCTAAGGAACATAAATCAATTGATCCGGTTCTCAGCAAGTCTTCTTCCTTATCCATGCAGATACTTAGACCGCGAAATTCTTATTCATATGATTATAACTAACTATGAGTTGTCGAACCAAATATATATACTTGATTGAATTTTATAAAGTCCTCTTATGCGTTAAGCTGTGCCTCTCGGGTAAGCAACTCGCACACCTTGCAAAATCGAAAATAGCAGATTCGCTTCAGTTATCGTATAAATGCCATCATGTTTGGATTGAAGGTGTTCTGACGAAAGAACACGGTTCTGTTGTTGGTCGAAATGTATGAGCAGCATTTTCATCGAGGACAGGAGAGGCAGTTTATTTTAGCCTACAAATCTCAGTAAGTCAGAAACCAAAAAAGTATTTTTGTCCCTAACATAAAATACGTCTATACTCCGAAGATGAGTGAAAATATTTGGGCAACAAAAAAATTACTGCTGGGACTTGAATTCTCTGTGCCAGACTCCCAGCTCTAACTTATTCTAACATGAGATCGATAATGCGGACTCAAGCTCTTGCTTATAGTTTCAAAAACTTCCACGTAATGTTTAAGGGTCGTTTTCTGAAAGCTAAATTTGTGAGTTTTTCCTATTCGCACGGATGAGTTCCGATGAGCAAACCTCATTGACCGACGATTCTTCATTTTAAGAAATATAACTGAATCCAAATAATCATATTACCAATTCCAAGCCCGCTGAATTTCCAGGCTTACGTTCAGATATCCAGGAAAAGTGTGCTAATGACACAGGAAGACGTAACACGTTTTATCATAGATGACTTTGTTCAATATCCCAGGAGGGTTAGGGTTAAGGCAGCAGTTAGCGATGAGGTGACGTTTACTGTCAAGCTTAGGGCAACAGCTCACTAGTTCTGGGCTGGGATGTGAACATTTGCCTCAATAGTTTTTAAGTTTTACTATAGTTTAAGTTTAGGTAAACTTCAAGTTTATCGGTAGAATTTTGCTTTTAGTTGAGGTTTTAACTTAGATAGATACTGCCAACGTTAGACAAGTATAAACAAAAAATTACTATAAAGTAAACAAACTTACTCAAGCTAAACTATACAAAACTAAATCAAATAAAAAAAACAAAGCTAAAACCAAAATTAAACTTAAAGCTAAACTTAGCTAATGCCACCGATCCCATAATGCGGAATTCTGGTCCAGGGTGTATAGGTTTTTCGCCCAACTTAAGTGTTGCAGGCTGAGGATTAAATTTTGGGTTAATATTAGGATTAAAATGCGCATTAAGATCCACACATATTTTACAAAAGATTAAAAGACAAGCCCACCCCCAAAACCGAGTCCGCCAAGGGTCGTTATTCGCCAGCATAAGCTGGGGAGGTGAATGCAAGAAGCTTCATTTTAAGAATACGAGAAGTGCTGCAAGTCACGAGTATCAATCCGAATGAGGATGCACGTAAGAGTACTGGAGTGTTCATTGCACTTATTTAGGATTTCTGATTCCTGCATTAGCCCAACTGCAATAACGCTAAAATTAGAGTAGAAAACGAGCAGCCATGTGTCACTGGTCTTGGTGAGTTCGGTGCACTTTTTCTGGGTTGGAAATGGGTTCAGGTCAGCAGACGATGTGAGTCCGCATCTCATGATTATAGACATAGCCCAGGGCATTGTTGTCAGCTATTCAGGCCTCCTGCGGCCCTCACCCTGTCTGTTTAAGTGCTCGTGTCATTTTTCGTGCCTCATCTATGACACGATAAATCTCATGGTTGGCAACCCTCCCCACAATGCGACTAGTGACTTATGGGGGAAGGGGAGGGGGGGAATAAGTAATTTTACCGAATCGCCTCCGTAGCCCCTTGCAGTCTTGACCCTTGCTCGTTTTTACATAAACTACTGGTGCGTCGTATGGGGGCCAGACCAAGTGTGGCGTGCCTAGACGGGCTTTCCAGCTCTGTAAATCATTACAACCCCCCCGTCTGCGAAATTCCTCACTGAGTCTAGCCAACGAACAGAGGCATGTGAGGGAGAAGTGGCTGGAAAGACGACGTGAACTACCCCCATGTGCTCGCCATGCTACGAAGCACACGACAGACATTGGTCTTCGCGAACATCGAACGGTCAGTCTTGGACTGAGTCGTCCTGGAGCCTAGCTATTATAAGTGCGGGTTGAGTCATGGTGTTGGAATCGATATGCTAATTATTGCTCACCAGGTTAAAGTTAATCATTTCTCAGCATGACACAGTCATGCACATTACCCATCTACTATAGATATCCTCTTAGATGAAATGTCAAACTACACTCGAAAAAGTGTTTTCGATTCGAGCAAATTACTAAATTGGGGTCTTTATCTTACTTATCGAGTAGTCTGATCTTACGATAAATAACTTAAGTCAGGATGCCGGCTACCGAATGAACTTCTTTTGAAGCACCCAAAAAAGCATGCTGCATTAAAAGAGCTGCTTAAACAACGAACTTCTTTCCCCTGATTTTGACAGAAACCATACAGAAAATTTTATTTATCACACATATTTGGCATACAATCACACCTTCAAATAAGACACTGAGAGAGCGTTTATCTTTCGGTTTTGACCAGTTAGCAATGAAAGGACATTTAGGACTATGAAATGTTCCCTCATAATGTATCGTGCCTACTAGGTTTTAAATGTTCTCAGTTCAATACAAAAAATAATCTACGTAAATGGCAAAATTCTATGGGGTGTAATGTGTGAGTTTCCTTAGAAGGAATGTATGCAACGTACAGTTTAAAAACCTTGAATTTGAGTGTAACGGAGAGGGGCTCAGCGTTATTTAATGAAAACATAAAATACCGTTGAAGAAGGAATAATTATTCTGTCAAATAAGTCCCATGACATATTTTTGATTATATTTTCTATAAATAAAAATAAAATTGATTAGATTATTGAAAATAAATGGAGTAATGCATGCTAAATAAGTTGCCAGAAGTTGCTGTACTTGTAAATATAAGACGCTGGATATTCCCTGTTCAAGTAAGTTTTATGTGAGAAAAGCAGTTCGTCGGTGACCAAATGTTTCCGATCAATTTAAAAGAGTAAATGTGCGTTTCTTTTTCATTATATAAGATCAAAACTTAGGAGATGCAAGCACCGTTCGTTCCATAAATTTTCAGGAAAGACGGACTTTCAAAAGTAGTCATTTCAACGTTGGTTATCCTCTCCTTGCCCATTGCAAATTTCATTTTGGGATCCAGCTTATCTGTAGAAAAGAGCAAATATTCAGCTTTCTGAGTGTCAAAAGCAATCACAAAGTTTTATCCCATTAAATTCTGAAGTAACGTGTTCTCTTAGATGGCCCGTTGAGATGTTAGTAATGGTCAAAGCTAGTGGGCTTTTCATTGAAATTCCGTTGATTTGTGTATATAATTGATAGTTAAAAAGAAATTGCACGTGCTTTGCATACAATCGCAATACGTTTCATGATATTTCGTTTTCTGCCTGTCCTTGAAAAGGCTAAAATTTACGACTAACCTTAAATGTTATGTACAATGCTCCGTAATCAACAATTTATATTTTACCTGAATTGAGTAGTGGCATCTTTTTCTCGGCGTGGAGGGTCGTATACAATCTTAATGGAAGCGGTGAAGTTCGCAGTTTTGCCCCCGTCTGCCAACTCCCGGATTTTATCAGTCTTTGCATTCAGGCAGCCAGCCAGTTTGCGTTGGGAGTCTTTTGACCGTGATTTTCGCAGTTGATAAGAAGTTGAACGTTAGAAATGAACGCAGTTATTAATATAAAGGAGAATTTCATGCACAACACATTCCATAAAATTGGCGCAGTCTTGAAAGTGGCTTTGATCCAAACTTATACCACCCCCCGAACGAGCATGTGGACTAAAAATAATAAATCTAAAGAAATTGTACAATAAACTGCCGTTTTCTATCCTTTTTCGACTTACAGTCTGCTGTCTGCGTTTGGCTGTAGGTATTAACTGGATGCCGTCGTTAGTTCCTCAACACCTTTGAAGTAGGTAATGACAAACGTTATAGTTCGACAGCACGGCAGCTTTTTAATCTTAAGCCTTAAAGTGACTGGACATTTGTAAAATTTGTGTACACATGAAATGTGTGACGCCACACAAAACCAGTCTGTTCCAAAAATCTTCTTGCAGAAGCACCGGTCCACTGATTAACGTAGAAAAAAGGAAATAGATAAAAGTAGGATTGTGATATATTTTTGCGAAAATATCTCCTACGACAACAGGCTATTGGAAACCATCATAAAAGGAGAAAAAAGATAAAATAATATTGACATGGAGACCTTATTTAGCAAAAAAACTAAGAAAATATTTTGTCAAAGTAATTTAACACTCGGATTTTAAAAATGAGTCTCATAAAATTTTACATCAAAGGAGCAAAAATTATGATATTTAGATAATATAACGTTACCTGGAAGCCAAAAATGGTGAGATAAAGTGCACACCTCTCATCAATTCAAACTTTAAGTGCAAAACCTGCACTTCATGTTTTATCTGAAATTGAAGGGCTTTTGCGAATTATAAAAACGCTGTAAAATGATGGATAATCAATTGTTCTTACCGGTTCAGGAGTCCATCATCTCAATTTCTGAAGATTTACGCCTGTTAGATTTCGAAAGCTCAGAACAATAAATCAATCGACCTGGTGCGCGACACGCCTTCTTCCTCGTCCATGCAAATACCTGGACCGCGAACCTTTTCATTCGTTCAGGAAAATGAGCTTGCGTTTTCGATAACGTAAGGACAAAATGTAACGAACTGTAGAACACTGAATAAACATAGTCGTACTTTTTATGTAACTGGATTTTAAAACCCAAAATACGGGATGTCCTAAAAATGTATCCACATTTCGACTTACTGTAAACTTGGTGTTTATTAGAAATTTATCTTTTAATTGTTTTTTTTCACCGCATGTTCCCAAAATGGCGTCGATTTTCATCTAGACACTCCGGACAACGCTAGACAATGGAATTGCACACACGATGAAACAAATCCCTTGGAATTCGGGCAAATTCCTGTTCAATGGCTTTTCGAAATTTAGCGGCTTTTGCAGGTTTCATTGCGTAGATCTGGTCTTTTAGGTACCCCAATAAGACAAAATCTAGTTGTGTGAGATGTGGTTTACGGGAATGATATTCAACAAAACTCCTAAGTTCAATCCACCTCTTTTGTAAGATCTCATCAAAGAAGGATCTTACATCGCAATGTTCATGTGGAAATGCCCAAGCAGACTGAAAATAAAACTTTAAATCGTCATAGTATTCTCTTATGCTTGGCATGCAGACTCTTGCAGTAACTTGAAGTAAATGAGACCGCTTGCAGTATCACAAATAAAAACGGTCCTATTAACCTTCTTGATGATAAACCGTACCACATTGTAATTCCCGGTAAACTGAAGTGACCGTCGACTATAACATATTGATTCTCAGGTATCCAATATGAACAGTTATGGCGGTTGATGCAACCATTTAACTTAAATGTGGTCTAGTCACTCCAGACAATTCTTTTGAAAAATCAGCATTTTCTACACATTGTACTGAATACCAATTGCAATAGTGTACTCTTCAGTTTAGATCCTCGGCATTAAGAGCACGAAGTTATCTTAGGATATAACATTTCCAACGATAACGCTACATAATGCGATGGACGGATAATTTTGAAATTCCAACCTAACTTTAAAACTGTCGGGCAGACTTTCACGGAATTCGATGAAAAGTTTCCAGTACTTTTTCTTCCTGTGTAGTGCTCACTGATGATTGTGGTCTTCCGAAATGGTTCTCGAGAACGTTCTGAATAGTTCCATCGGCTTCAAACTTATCTATAATTCTAGCAATGCTAACTCGCGTTGGATGTTCCTTTTTAAATTCCCTCCTAAGCTTTTTGCACTTAAACTGCATTTTCAAACGTCCTGTAGCACTTAAGCATTTCTTTCTTCAAAGATTAGTCTGAGTATCATTATTTTGTTCAGGGATTGAATTTGCAAAGTAAACATAAAGATTTTAATCATTGGGTATTTCCATTTTTTTCAAATATATTCAAAAGCCAGTGAAAAGACAATAAAATTGTTCTTGTAAATATTTTAACATTTTTGAAGTAATACAATTATAATAAACTCCAAGTTTAAAATTATTGGAAATGTGTATGCATTTTTTGGGACATCCTGTACGAGATATTTATTATGATTTTTTGGAGATAATCATGGATGCAGCTGAAGCAAATTCGTAAATAACACTGGTGCTTAATGTTTTCATGTTCCAGGTACCATTAGATTATGAAACAAGGACGTTGGATGTGAGAGTAGCAAATTGTTTCCTCCAATTGCTTACTCATACTCACGAAGGCAAAATGGAAACTTCATTAGCCAAAATTGCTGGAGCATTCTGCACGTACTGAATACATTCCTTGGTGATTGTTCAGTTCCAATGGGCATTCTAAATATTCCAAGCAATAATTGCACGTATTCTTTTGTCAAGATTTCCATTATTTCAGGGATATTGAGCCAGGTAAACGGCAAAAAATTGAAAGGTATTTACCATGACAACAAGTTCTCCAAAATCGGAAAGGAAAGGTAATAAAGTGGTCCAAAAATGTTTCCCTAACACCAAGTAGTTAAGTTCTTGCCTATAGTCGGATTTTACACAGAGCTTGAATTTTCGTACTCTGATGCAAACTGTCGAGAAGGTGTTCTGCAAATATTAAAAACTTAATTAGGAACAAACAGATATGATCGCTCAAACCAAAATTTTGTTCGCCTGATGCTCAGGATTCCATCGCTGATTCATCATCATCGGAGACAAAAGCAGCAACCAGTAATTAGTACACCGGAAGTTGCAATATTTACGGAAGATATTGGCTATGCTACCGTATACCTATGACAGTTAACGGCTTCTCCTTCTCTTATTATCCTCAACCGTGAGATCTATTAATTATAACAGATATGCTGTAGTCTTGCAACTGCATCCTATAGATATGGCAACTTCCGGCTTAGTAATTACTGCTTGCTGCTACTGTCTCTTATGCTGTACTTGTACTTGTTACGGCTGTGGTTATGCCTGATTTTGCCGGCCTCAATGATGTCACAGACGATGCCTTTCCCTGCGTGACCATTGGCGGCAGTCAATTCTCTAGCGACGGAGACCGAATATAGAAGGTCAAAGAACTGCTTCCAAGTCTGGACAGACGGATGGTGTCGAGCCAACTCTTCAGTCTTTGGGTCGAAGGCAGCATAAGTAAGCTCGTGGGGCGGACGGCGGAAAACGTGTCTGAACCACCTCAGTCACCTTTCTTGAATGGTCTGAGATATCGTCACGATACGATCGCAGCGGGTGCGGGCTGTCTCATTCCAGATTTATTCGCTAAACTTAAATCCCAGGATCGTACTCAGGCATTGGTGGTCAAAGAACTCCAGTTTTCGCTCATCTTCAGCGCGCACAGCCTTACGTTCACATCGATAGAGGAGGACTAACCGGATGGATTCACAGTATACACAAATCTTCGTGGCGATGTGGATGTCACGTCAGATCCAAAAGCGCTTTCGAAGGATTGAGAAAACCCAGCAAGCAGCCTGTATACGGGGGCCCATGTCGTCCTTGCTTTGCCTAATTGGTAGCAGCTTCGCCCGAGGTATTTAAAGCTGTCTACTTCTTCAAATTGATTGCCATTAATCCCCAGGGGTGCCTTGGTCTACAACCGGTAGTGGCGCGGTTAAATGAGATCGTTATCTCAGTTGGCATGTCCATAAATTCCGGAAGGACAAAGTTGGTCTCGAGCTGCATCCCTGACCAGGAGAAGGCACCTCTCTCTCATGCTAAATCTGCGACTGATTTCAAAACGTTGGGCGACTAAAGCTATTTTTCCAGCAACCGCATCAACTTCCTGTCATGATACTCTACCCTTTAAAGCAGACGGCCTCAGGGTAGCCGTATACAGCTGTTAGAATTTATGGGTCTCATCGCCGAACGCACAACCAGCATAAACCGGCAATGGGAATACTAGGGGTTGGTTGGTCAAATCTCCTTCGAATGGAGGCATAGGTCACTGAACTAACGCTTACGCACCTCATCGGCTGCATTACAAAAATGACGGATCTCAAGCATGTGGTTCTGCTTGATGTGAGGAAAGACGTGATTTTGTAATATGGTGTATTGTACTCATCTGAAGCTTTAGACTGGAAGACAGATCCTCTGGCAACCATGTTTAACCTTTTTCATACTTGTGACAGCATGCTACTCATTTTCTAATATAAATGACATTTTTCGCTTTAAATTTCTCACAAACACGCTTATCGACTCTGAGTTGCCCTTCTGGTTTATTTTTTGCTAGATGAACTGTCTTTTAAATTTTTTTCGTCTCAGCCAGAGATATAAGGGGGGGGTTCATTAAACAGTTAGGCTTTTTCTTCGCCGTTAACATATTTTAAACTGGCTGTAAATCGTCCCGCTGGGATTTACTTGTTGAATAAAATTTCACTAGCTAAGTGATAATGACTGTTGTCATGCCTCCTGATCCAGGCTCACGGTTTGAATTCGCGATTTAGGATCGTTCATAAAGGGGCTTTTAATCTGCAAACCAGTTATTGGATCATATTATCAGAAAATCGCAAATCAGATGGACAAAGGTGACAATCTGGCGAAACTGTTGTCTCATTTAGAAAGTACCTAACTACTCAGCAGTATACCAGAAAACAGTCTTACTCTTGCTAGCCATCTAGGACGACGAATCAGCCATAAGAACTATGGTTTAAATTTTAATTTAATAATCATTATCTTCAGTTGAGTATTCAAAGTTGTCAGGCTGTTACAAATTAATTGTGAAGAGTAAGCATTCAGTAACCATCATGTTGTTCCAAATTAAGTAACATTATCAATCTCCGCGGGGCAATAATGTGGTGATTTTCTTTTTCCAGCACAACTGGAACAGTTTTATTTGCTTTTTTCTTTCTTGGAGGTTTTGTTATAAAGTAAGTGAACAGCACACGGAAGATGCCATTTCCGCATCCTGCCACTCCATTTCCCCTATCGCCTTGGTGATCGATGTTATAACAGCAATTACCAACCTGGATTACCGAAGCAGAAAACCCCATAAAACTAGCCAACTATGGGATGAATAGAAGGAACATACCTCTATTGTCATCCTGCGTGGATAAATAATTCGCATTAACCCACTCGAACAATAAAGTATGTTCTGTTGTGTTATTTCGAACAGCTAGTTTGTTCGCCATGTTTAAATCTTCAGAAAAAAATAACAAAGCAAGGCATACCTCATAGGCGGTAGTAAAAATCTAAAGTTTCTTCGTGAAAAACTATTGCGTTGACTCGTCCTAAAAAACAATTTCCGCTTCAACAAATTTTTGGGTAATCTTAGCTACGCGTAAGCAGCTGTATTAAAACAGGAATAAGTAGTATGTTACGCGTGGCTAAATAGTAAGTCAGATCCGATTATCAACGAGCTCTCTCATACATTAATAGACTGGGCATAAAAAAACTCCTACATCGGTGGCTGAGTTCAGCGAGCCACCGATTTCCAAAAAAATATAGGAGACAAACTGCTTTAATAGGAAGTATGGTATGACATGATACAGTTAAATATGATCCTGCTGTTGAGGGTTCGGGATGCTTATTTTCATGGGAAAAATAATAAAGTGTCATGGCGGTGAGTTAAGAAGGTGTCATCCGGGACAATGGGGTCGAAACGTGAAGGGACAGTAGCCAAGACAACATAACCGAGATGCGAGACCCAGACTGCAGAGTCCACTAAAAAGTTGGCAACAACATCAGAACAAGTGATGACCATCAATAGCGAGCTCGAAACCACCGACAAAGTTGCAGAACGAGAAGAGTTTGCAGCATTTGGAAACGATGCTTTACTTTCAATATCCCGGTAAGAGCTTCAAATGTCAGGAGGACACTTTTCGAAATCTACAAGTTGCGTGTTTGGATAAGAAACAGACAGTAACGACTTCATTGCCTCCAAATTTAAATGTGTACGTAATTTGCATTTGAAAATCGGTAATGTAGAAGACAACCTAATTTTGAGTGGAAGATTCCTCCCAATAAAAACGTATTTTGAGGCAGAATATAGAGGACGATAAAATGTGGAGCTAAGGGGTTGTGAAAATATCATGGAGGTATTACGACTGGAGTAAGTTTGGTTGACTGGATTTAAGAGCGTTAATTTATGAGAGATTAGGATTACTGTTAACGTAAAAAAGAAAGCATATACCAGCTTCGAGTATTCTTACCCAAAGAAATTTAGTGTTGGCTAACCAACGTCTATCTGTATAGGAAATACTGGATCCGGACAGAGAAAATATTTTACGAGTGAAAACTCGCTGAATGTTTTCAATCTTACTATGGTCAGTCACGTTCCTAAGACCAAAAAGGGTACAACAGTATTCTAGGATATTGAGAACAAGCATGTGGTATATTTTAAACTTTATTTCCGGCAACGTTTACAGAACAGTCAGCTCAAAAACCTGTTTTCATTCCCTTACCCTCTAAGGGTGACAACACCTTAGACACCATCAGGAAACGCTTACGTAACAGCATTGAAACGACTTACTTTGCGGCTGAGCTCGTATTTTGCAATTCGACGAAAACCCTTCCAATTCCAGCTGCGAAGGATGTTTTGCCGTTGCAAGCCATTTCTAATGTTGTTTACGAATTTACATGCACTTGAGGATGCAAGTACATAGGGCGAACGCAACGGCAATCGACAGTCAGAGCTAAGGAGCACTTGCCAAACTGTCTATTAAAACAGGAAAAAAGGATTCACCGTTCTTCCATCACTGAACACCTATGGAATTCGGGACATTCTGTAGACCCCAACACATCTTTCCAAGAACTTGTTCACGCACGAACAACTCGCACATTGTGTTACCTAGAGGCAGCCTGTATACAGTGGCCAAAACCCGACTTATGTTAACAGCTGGAGCATATTGTGAACCTTGCTTTGCCCTGGTAACATCCGGCCCCCTGATTCACATCTCCCTCTGCCCGTGTTTTTGCTTTAATATTTGCTCCCCCTATTTCACTGTCCACAATGTTCCATTTACGTTTCTAATTAAACTAATTTACTCAATTTTTTAATTGACCTTCCTAACCTGTTTCTATGACCTCTTCTGTAGGGATTTAATTGTTGTATTCTGTCATTCGTTACTCACTGTATGCAGCAAGAGGACGCAGCTGATGAGCGCTTGCGGAAATATTGGTTCCATCAAATCCTGCTGTATATAAAATCGTCCAACTCTATTTCCAGATGGAAGAAATATGCGATACATAACCAAATATCTGCGCGGCCTTGAAAGCAATTCGATCTGCACGAGGTGATAATGCAAGCTTATTCGTGTAAGCTAGACCCAAATCCTTCATTATATAGATCGTTCTGACAGCGGAATACTTTGGAAAATGATGGGTCCAGGATGCTTTGCTGAAGTGTGTCCTACCATTGTGTTCATCCAGATTTTGGAGTAGGACCTCAGTAAATTATAAATGGAAAAACGTGCGTCAAATGGGTAGGCAGAAGGCAAATAGGTTTCGAAAATACGATTACAACCCCTTTTTACGCACAAAGTACTTCATCTGTCCTTAGTTATGTTTAATATTTTCAAATAATGCCGGTAAACTAAGTCGATCGATTACTTGATTTGACGTCGGCATACATAGCCCTACGCAGTCAACTCCAGCCTGGCGTTCCTGTGTTTTAAACCACCCTCTCTCCTAAAAATCCTGCATGCTTTTGCAACTTTTTTCGCTGAATCAAGACACCTCTAAGACTTCCAAAACTCAGACAAATAGACCCATAATTCTGACGACTGAAGAGCCATCTGCTTCCTCATTTTTTGCTTCTTGGTGGGAATTTCGGAGGCTTCTACCGTTTAAAAAAGTTCATAAAAACACCTTTCTTACAAAATTGACCAATTAAAATAGAGGTAGGAGAGTTTGATAAAAGGTGCTTGATGACAAAATGTCTAAAAAGAGTGCGCGAGCAGACATTATAAAGTGAATTTTTAATTCCAAATATTACGTTACGTTTATGTTTACGTTGGCAACCAAAAATTTAAGCATGGGATAAAATTCACTATACCAGTGAGGCAAATATTAACTTCTATGATATCCTCGTCTGCCTTATTCACAGAAAATCAGTCAGAGGCATGTTTTTTTCAATAGTCTGGATAAATTCTCTGGCTGTCAATAGAAATTAAGGTTATATATTATCCTATGCGGATAGAGAGAATACGATGTCACACATACGATTTTATCGTACTTTCCTCATGCCCCTATTCCCCGCAATCTGCACAACGGCAATTAATAACAATGAAGTGCCAAAACAGGAAACGTGTCCATATTTTGGAGTGAATTTCAAGTCGTCATTACTCCTTTCACGGGTAAATACCTCCGTAAACTCCTCCGAGAGAATAATCTTAAATGGTGTTATTTTGTCAAGCGAATATTGTCCGTATTTTTAATCCTATCCAATAAAAATTAACATCTAATTCGTTTCTTGTGGGCGCGAGTCCTAGATCTGAAATATTCGTGGCGAAGTAGCACTGCTTAATTATTTTTCTTTATTTTATTTTTTTTGCTTAACCAATGTGCATGTGCTTACGCAAGAAATTGGAAAGCGCTTCTGTGTCACTTACCATTCTTTCTTAAATTCCGAAGAAAGTGCGTCCAGAAATTCTAAATTTACCACGTGCATTAACTAAAGGTATACTTATACGGATATTATAGAATAAAAAGTGAATAAGTGTGATTCATGTATCAGTAAAATCCCTTAACTCAAATGTCTTATAGATCGGATGGATTCCGTCCAGATATATTTTATCCGAAGATGGTAAAATGTGTTTACATACGCCTCTTCTGACACGAATTTATGAGAACGTCACGTGTCCTGCGAAATTCATGCCATGGCATCCAAAGGCATGTCCATTTCAGTTTCGTCAGGGAAAATTGTTTTGATACATGTTTATTTTTTCATGTTTGTACGTGCATGGGGAAATAAAACCTAGGCCGCATAAATGCTGCGAGGCGTAGAATTTCCTGCAAGTACCAAAACTATACTTTGTGGATCTACTGCTTTTGCAAATTGACTAATGTATATTATACCCAAGGCTTTACAAATAAAAGCAACTATTAAATTTGCAAAAATTGACTGATTTTGAAAAGTAATGTAAGCAACACTGATCATAAAAGGTGCTCACTTTTTTCACTGGTCGTATTTGGACGGTATTTTTGCTTGAGAGGCTGAATTGTATGAACAAAAAGAGTTTTACAACGGAGGATCTGAGAACTGACTGAGCACACAATACTTTACAACAGTCGCAGTCTGCAAACCTCCACACAATCACGCTCAGTTTTGTTTTATCTATATTACCAGAGATTAAAATCCTGAATTACTGCAACTGTATAGGTATAATAGAAGAAGGCATGTATATCACCGGTATAACGGTTTCATTCGGCTGAGCTTTCGAACGCTGACTAGAATTTATCTTCAGAGATAAAAGCGGTAACGCCAAACATGCAAAAGTTGTAGGAGGCAGGAGCCAATCAATCGCCAGTGACGTCATTCCGGAAGCGAATGTGTAGGCGTCTCTATATGCTGGAGGCAGGCAGATAAATCGATTGATGAAGTAATCATCTGAGGGCCAGGCTTCCATACATTATTGGCCTGTCTTGCTGTCGGTGTGGGTGATTATCGTCACGGCTAAGAAGTTAAATTTGTAACCCGTTTCGTAGGTTATGCAGCCACTTGTGCTGATGCGTCACCCCATCTTACAGCCAGCTTATATTCGCTTATGCGCGAAGCAAGCATGCGACCAGTCTGTCCTGTGTAGTTTCCAGGTGATCGACCTACTGATAAAACACACCTGAATTGCGATAAACTCGCTTAAATTCATAAATATATATATCTTTAAAATGTTCACTGCCCTGAATTAAATTATGCTAACAGTCTTCCGTTTCTAGTCTACAATCCCCGATAGGAACTAGGGCTAGGGTTATGATTCCATAAAAAACTCAACCCATTCATGGATTTTATGCAAAGAGGAAGTGGAGTGGGGAGGGAGGGTGCGGATTTGCCACTCCAGTTTCACAGTACGTTTCCTAGACTCTTCTGATTGAAAAGTCGTGTTGGCAAACGATCGTTTTCGGTCATTCATCGTCAGGCCAGTACATGACATGGGGAATAAAATTGGTCAATTAATTACAGTGGTTATATAATCGTGAGGATAGGGAAGGAAGAGGGGGAGGAAATGGGTGAGGGTAATTAAGCAGCTGAGTTTTCCCTCGTCTCCTGAACGCGGGCGCCTGCGCGGGTAGGACGCTGGTTGCCATGCCCAGATGAGACAAGGGGGATGTTCTCGCGGTCCGCGGATTGAGTTCTGTATGTCAGCCTCGCAGCTTGCGTTTGATTATTCTCCGTAGCTTCGTCTTCTTTGGCTTCAGTAGGTTTTGGATTTCTGCGTGCAGTCGGCCAAGGGAGGCCGATGGCATGAACCAACGCCTTTTGACAGTATAGAATGGGTTTTGCTAGCCGGATTGCCACTGTTTCTGCTGTGGCTAACACCCGTTTGCGCAGGCCTTTGGAGAAATGCGTTGGCGTGTGGTATATGACCCGAAAGGCTTCACTCGCGTCCAATTGGTGGTTTTTATCAATTAGGTGGGCGAGGATTGAGCTTGAGGTCGGTCTATTCTCTCCTCTGCTGAGCCAAGCTGGTATGTGCTCGCGCATTCTCTTCTCCAGACGTCGCGTTGTTCGGCCAATATAGCCCGTTCCACAGGAACAGGTGAACGAATAGATGCACATAGATGTGGCCTGAAGCGATAGTCTGTCCTTACCTCCCATTCGTAGAAGGGAAGAGTTAGTGAAGAGAACCCGCAAGTTTGCAGCCGGGAAGGCATTCATAACCACTGTCCTCAGGCGCCTTCTTACTAGTTCACTCGTTGCGTCTCCAATAAACGGCAGTCTTATAAACAGATCTTTCTTTTCCGCCGTTATAATCGCAACCTTTGAGGCACGTTCCTTGATGTTCTGAAGGATGAACCGTTCCGGATAACCGTTTTCTTGGAGTGTCCTTTAGTTGCTGCAATTCTACTTCCACTATTTCAGGAGAGCAGATGCGGCGTATTCTGGCTGCCATTCCTTGGACTAAGTTCCGTTTGACGTTAAGGGGGACGAAACTGTGAAAATTAACGCATTGCCCAGTCCAGGTTTTCTTTCTAAATAGTCTTTCTAAATAGTCTTTCTAAATAGTCTTCTTCTGATTGAGAAGAAGACGACACAATGTCTGGGACCATGCAGTTATTTGCCTTCACGTTTCCACATACATCACGGATTCATCATCAGGGACAATAGCAGAAAACGGTAGCAGAGTAGGTCTTATCGAAAGACCTTCAGGTTAAAGTGCTGAGAAAAAGAGTCCTCATACGACTGCTTGCATGCACTGTTGAACAGTTTATGCCACCTCAGCGAAAGATCATAGAACAAGATAAGCTTTAGTTATATTAATGTTGCCGACGGTGGATTAGAGTGTTTGCCCACAATAAATTCGCAGATAGCAAACATTTAAGCTTTTCCAATTTTAAATCAACTATATGTGTAAGACACCCTCGAAACGTAAGCCGAGCGTGGTTGTCTTGCCGTCCCGCAAGCAGTCATCGAGTACCTCTATTTAGAAGCCAAAGATTATGGAATTCTGAAAGGCTATCCCAAGAAAGTAAGGATTATTTGGGTATGGCTGCTATCCTGGTAAGCATAAATAATGATTAATAATACGTCGTGACTCTCCTTAGCAACTTGTGCCATTGCCAACCGTTGGATTAACTACGTCTTTGGAAACACATTTTTTGTACTAGATTAGCCTTCTTTAATCAACCAAAGTGTAAAAGCATCATCCTGCATCTTCTCAGTAGTTATGAAGTGGTAGTGGAAGCGGTCCATCGCACTATGGTCTATGTCAGAAGCAAGTTGTTTTCCTCTTGCATCAGGCAGTTTGTTTTACAAAAATAGAACCAAATGGCGGCGCTCAAAGCGTTTCTGCTGCTGCTGCTGCTTATCCGTTCGCAATTGTCATGCGCAAAAGTGTCTTGAAAATGTATGGACAGTAAACGGATGCTTTTTCTCGGTTCATTTTTTGCGCAGGTAGGGCAGCCATAAGGGGGACGGGGACTTTTAAAGCGTAATAATGACGAGAGCATAAGTGCGGAACGCAATTATTTGATAATTCAAATGGTCGTCACACCGGGCCGTATTTCAAATGCGCTGGACCAGGATGACAAACTGATTGTTTCACCGATAGTCGTCAAGCAAGAAGCGCATGTTCCATGCCAAAACATAAATAATGTGCGTAAGTGGCGTGATGGTACGCCCATATGCCTCGTCAGCCAATACACCCAATTCCGTTACTACCTGGTTGACAGATTAGTACACTCGACCGGTAAATGACAGTGAGCGGGAAAAATAAAGTCAAACAATGACCAACTCATCCTCAGGACAGCTAAACGCTCCACCTAGCAGCATTTCAGGTAACGAGCGAGCCACTCGCAGAAAGTGTGTTCCGATAGACGAGCTGCTCTCTTTTCTTCCTGTCCTTTTCCGTTGTACAACTTGCTCTACAATTCTCACCGCTGACTTTTCTCATTTTCAGCCCTGTGCCAATCCCACCTCAGGCGACCGATCAGCTAGGCGGTGGCCTATTGCTAGCGATGGAGAAGAGAAAGAGTGAGGTTGACGCTCAGCGTACTTCTTTTCTCACTAAAAATTATCTGATATGCTTGAAGCTACCAGAACGCGCTAAATGCCTTGGCCTGGAGGGTTGCTAATTGAAAGGATAACGTGGACACTGCAGTGTGCCTTGTTGTGTGGGGTGGCTTACTGCGGGCTAAGGGTCAGGCTATATGGCTCCTTCTAAATGTGGCCTGTATGGCGCTCACAGGCGGGAGCCCACCTAGTGACGTGTGCTGTTAGTACAGGTGTTGAGTGTTGGTCGCGCCAACCGCCTGCGCTCTTCCTCCATCTCCGGTATTCTTGCCTTTTGTCTTGACAGCAGTTACCGGTGTGGGAGTTGTGAGAGAGTGGGGTAGATTCTCCGCAAGCCAACTTTCGCTCTAATCCCAAGGGAGTCGCCGCATTGCTTCAGCCTGCTAAAGCTCCTGGTGGACATCATCAAGAACGACGGTCAAACTCTCATTTGAGTGTATATGTGTGTGTGTCTGTTTCCGCCGCAGAGACTTGCTTCTAGCGTGTGGTTCCTCGGTCGCCTGCAGTCAATCCGTGAACTTGTGCTGTTTGATTGGCTACGAGGTCTCGCGCGGCTCCAGCAGTGAACCGAATATGAGCGTGGGACGGACAGGGAAGGAAACACCGCAGGGACCGCCAGAACTGGTAGTCAAAGATGAGATTTATCAGCAGTGGCACAGCATCCATCTGAATTAATCTGTTCCTTTACCTTTAGATTTATGGTTTTTGACAAGGATTTGTAATCTGATGTGTCACCAAACA
>JAYGXS010000004.1:7534461-7648805 GCA_036362985.1 Ligula intestinalis | reverse complement strand
AACTCTACCTTGGCGAAAATTGCTCCCTGATTACACATTCCCCTCCCCATCATTTTGCCTTGAATGGTTTTTTCCCCAGTTTTTTGCTGCCTACAGCGTTTAATTTTCCCACATTATTGATTGCCTCTTGGCCATTTACAGTGACCTTGGCGTTTCGTATCAAATTTTCTGTATGAATTCAGTTATCTAATGTTCTGACGTTAATTAACGTTATGCAACGAGAGGAAGCAACTGAAGAGCACTGTCTTAATTGATGGACCTATTAAATTTTGCTGTTTATACAATCTTCAAACAGGTTATTTGCACAATGGTTTTTCTGGATGATACAACGAAAAATAATGAGGAACAACATTAAAATTGGAAAATACCTTTTCATTGGCAATTCGGCTTTTAAAATAAACTTTTAAACTACTTAAGAATTTTGCAAATACACGGTAAATGTTAACTCTTCCTTCAGTTTGTTTCCAGAAAATCTTACTCGTCGAATTTGCGGATAGGTATTTGTTCAATTGACCAATAGTTTCCCGAGTTTCCGGATTATTTAATTAGTTTTTCCACTTTAGAGATTAAATAATTTTGCCGATTTTTTTTCAGTAGTTTGAGCGCTTTTATTCTTTGTGTCTGCATTGACTAAGTTGCATCTCATAATTAGTGCAGAAAAACCAGCGGCACAATATTTATGCAGTCAGCCATAACATACGTTGAATGGCAGCTTAACCAGATGGTGTGATCGGTTCAACTAGGCCGAATGAGCTAGTTGCGAGACCACATTTGAGCCATCTCTGCAATTTTGCTCGACCAAGGGATCTTTTTAATGTCTGTAGGACCCTCGTATGCGGCAGCAATGTGCTAATGAATTTCCGACCAACAACGTCAAAAGTATCCGTGAACTAATGAATACTCAAAAAAATCTCTAGAGTTGGTAATATCTTCCTAAAATGCAAAACCGCTTGCTGAACAACTCCAAGCCGAGCGATGCATTTACTTCGTTGGTTCGATAATCTTATTATCCGTCGCTTAATTACATTCAATTGAGAGTTTTTGCGAACATTTTAAAGTAGACCATACGTCACCAGAGAAAAGATCTCATGCGCAATATAAGAAGCAGTTTTTTTAAAAATTATAAACGTTTTATCTATTGGTTATTATAAATATCAAAGAAATCACTAAATAACGGCCCTCTGTGCATGAATATCACGGTTTGTGAATGCGATTTCACACGGAACTGCTTATCAGTTATAAGGGCCATATCACGGGAAGGGCCGTGGTCATGAAAAGCAGGTAAAAACTGCCGAAGATAGTAGGCGGACGTAACATTAGTCATTTTTGATGGAGACGCCGCGCTTTCACGGTCAGAGTTTAATAAATTAATACCTGGACTGCCACAACGTGCCATGTATTTGTCAGATACGAGCTTGTAGAAAAAGCAGTTGTCAAGGTTAACGCATTCTCTGTTAATCAGGCTAAATCTGCAACCTCTTATAACCGGCGACGGACATAATGTATGAATCAATGATGCTAGGTTCTGGGCTATTTATTTCATGATTGTGCTATGGTTTGGGCTAATTTTGTGCTTGCAGTGAAGTTGGATGCTTGGCAGATATTTTAGCTTTGGGGTTAACACAATAGGGGTTTTACAGGCAGAATGTCTTGGCAGCAAATCAAGAGAGCATGGAACGACCACTTCTGGCATATTTGCCGTCTTCAGCCAATTATACCCAGCCACATGTGTTTCACCATCTAAGGCTCGATTATGCGACCTTTTTGATCAGATTCTAAAACGCTAATCACTGAGCCACGAGCATCTTGCCGGGCCAGTTTAAGTCAGGCGATATGGAGACTCATTGATGAACGTTCACCGGCCGCTAACGGAACTCACTCGTCACAACCTGTCTTAAGGTTCATTTTTCGGGCCCTGGCAGCAGCCATAGCAGCTACAGTAGATTACATATTTGATGAAAGAGTGGGGATTGGAGGATTTTACGCACAATTGAGGTTGTTTATTTAGTTCGTTGGGTTGACTTGAGGCGCAAAATGTTGTTTACTGGAATTTATTTCCTTTCAGATCAGAATACTGGGAGAAAATAGAGGCCAAAATGGGCGAAATCCAGCGTTTGTTGATATCCGAGGAATTTCCTTCGCTATTAAACGCTGCGGAAAAGAATTTTTGTGTGTGCATGTTGCACTATAGAAGAACATTCATAAATGGCAGAAACGTTTTTATTATATCTGTTCCTAAAAACGGAAAATTTTGTTTTGCCTCCATGAAATTGCGGCTAGTGTAATTAGGACATAGCGCATTAATTTTGGAAAAAAAGAAGACCAAAATAAGTTTACAAAATTATACTCTGCAAATCTGCCAAGTTTTGTACCATAAAATTGGGTAAAAAACTTTTAAGGCTGTTCTTTGCTATACTATATATTAAATTAATATTTTATATTTGAGAATTTACAGGCAAGGAATTCGTTTGAGAATTTTATAAATTCATGGCAAACAAATTAATTGTGCATTCGATATGAAGTTGGAGGCAGTTAACATGGCAAACGTTTAACATAGTTGTCACGGGTCATTGCGAAAAAGTTTTTAAAAAAAATCACCGTTGATATTATTGCCACTCTGCTTTGCATTTGTTATTGTAGAACTGAGTCTTAAAGTTACCAAATATGCAGAAAACTGTTCCGTTTAAGATCAAACATTTAAGTATTTCATTTATAGCAGAAAAAATATCCGTAATTATTAGGGAAAGCAATCCACTAGCCAAAATTTCGCATTCTAATCTTGACTTTATTACCAACAAAAGTAAAATACGCAGACATCAGACGCCAAAATATATCAGTAAACCTTTTTTCAAGAGATAACTTTTTGTAGCATTTTTCTAAATCAATCTTGAGCATATTTATTAGCGACTTTTATGATGGACGTTCATTTTTCTTGGCAATGAGTTCACATGATTGGGTGGTTCTGAAACTATGACACACAAAGCCAGCTGCATAAGAAAAAAATGTTTAAAAAGCCGGATATTTACGTGAAAGTTTTTAAGATATATCTTTTTTTGAAGGTTTGGGTAAGCAAATAGAATATAATCATCATTTATGGTTAATTGATTTAAGCCATTGAAAATCGTAAAGTGTTTATAAGAATTTAAAGGAAGACCTGAATCTCTTCACAATAGAAATATCAAAATAATCACAAAAAATATGGTGGTAGGCAATTACTCTTAGTGTACAAAAAATGGAACGCTCACAATTGTATCCGAAAATTCTATTTAAATTTATTAGTCACTGACCGGCATGTCCGCAAGTAGCCTTAAGAAATACATCACTCCTATGATCTCCCAATGGGGCATTTCAAGCGAAAACGTGGTTGCCTGAGTCCAACATAAGCCAAGCGATGCATAAACGAAAGAAACAACTAGCAGTTCTCGTGAAAACGTGTTAAAGTACATACGCGAAATTTAGGCTCTTCGGTAACAGCCATACATTATATTGCACGTAATATTGAAAAATATGTATTCAAAAACTTGACAAACCAATTATTTTCCAACGTAATTTTGTTTGTGCTGCTTTATTGACTTGGTGGTTTTGCATGAACGGGCTTCCTCTACATGTAAAACTTAAGTTTACTTTGTACGCCCGATATCCAGTTTTTCGGAATTTTCCCCTTTGTTAAAAAAGCTGCTGCTTCTATGAAACGATATATTCCTTCATAAATCGTAATATGCCCTATTGTGAAGAACGATCATTGCTTTATTGTAGTAAGAGTTTGGGGGCCACAGCTTGGGCTGCGTTTGACTAAGAGGGAGTTATTTGTAAAAATCGTTCGAGTTCATGAGAAAGTGCACCTACTGTAGTTGACAAGGCCGATATTACTAACGGCAAAGGAACTCGAATGATTATTTTTACCTCACTTGCTGTCACTAGCCAGTCAAACTGACTGTCAGGCTGCTGTCAAAGCCCAGAAGATAAAGCCAAAGCAGAGCGGAGAAAATCTGTTCCGTTAACAGTTAGGGAACATTCATCAATGAGTAGCAATAACGTTTGTGTTATTTTAAGGGATAGAGTTAGCTGACGGTTTGGTACCATACGTTGGGCACTGAGACTTAGTACCTCCTTGTCTGCATTTTTCTTGCCATATTTTTCAATATCTTGTTATTCCTCTCACCCATAACACCTCAATCGCAACCAGTTTCGTATAACAAGAACACCGCCCTGTTCGATTTTCAGCAGGGTCCACATATCAGATGCACGAACAGTATTTCACTTTAACAAAGTCAGATAATTTGTTTAGAATTAAATATTCAATAATATGTTTGATGTATTCCTCAACCCCATCTGGTGGTGATTCATTCTTAACTAAAATTTCATTCAATGTTTACGGTACAATGCAGCACTAGAAATTTAATAAAAAAACTTAGGCTCAACAAACTCATCTGCACCTTTTTTGTCAAAGGCTGCAAGTTGGGTCTTCTGACGATTGGAAACAAGTCGTATTCTCCGATAAATCGTTGTATGACCTAATTCAGCCATTTAACCCCAAACATGACGTTGGACTCCAATTCGTAAAATGTTTGAGAGTGTTAGAGTTTTTAATATAAGCCCTACAGTTATTGTATGGGGAGCAGTGTCTTTGGAGGGCTCTCCAAACTTCATATTGTACCACAAGGTCAACGAGTGAATGGTGCATATTATGGAGGGTAGATGCTTAAGAAAAACCTGCTACAAAGATTTAAAAAATCGTTAAAGCAGGTAAAATATGAGAACGAACTTATTCCGGACATGTCAAGGGTTATTTTTATGCTGCAGATAGCCAAAGCTCATACAGCTCTGGAGACCCAGAGGTTGCTGTCAGAAGAAGTTTGTAATGTCTAGAGGAGAGACAGGTAGCATGAAAATAGGCCTGACTTGATGCTTATTAAAAATCTGTGGTCTCTTCTTGGCAATACGGCTGATGAGAAACTGCCTGCTTTTATGGTTGCTAGATTGGAGAGATTCCTGCTAGACGCTTGGAGGGAGATCAAACGGACACTCTCCAAAATCACATTTATTCCATTCGTAGCAGGGTGGAAGTTGTCGTAAAGTTCAAGGACAAAGTTCTCATAAAGTAAACAGTGAAATATCTTTTGCTCTAGCAACTATGAATATGTTTTGAGGTGCAAGTAATTTCGGAACACTCCAGTTTATTTCCTTCCTTGAAAATATTTACATTAACGGTGCAGAAGGCGGAAAAACACTCTCTGGGACCAGTGTGTTATAAGTTCGAAGTTTTGAACTCTCACGTGCAGAGAAAGCTTCTAGTAGAGTGTAGCATGTGATTGACGAGGTTGTCGAAGCGAATTTTTCCATTTTCTAACAAATAACTGCTGTGCATATCTGTTTTCCATTTACACTGAGAAAAAAAATGCTCCAAATAGATAAATCTTATATATAAGCTCGGAGAGAAAACAAGGACTAAAGATGAACCGAAGATAATGTCGATGTTTATGAGTGAGGCGTGCACGCGATCACTTGTTGTTAGACGCATTCACTCGGAAACCCAGTTTGTCCGTGTATTTCAACCCCTCATGCGAAGGATCCCACCCGGATATGCGCTGTCCGACTGGTGGAATAACTGAGCACGTTTTATGATCTACGTTGCCTATAACTCTTCTTTCCTTGAATGGATACTTAAAAAGCAAACAGTCGTGCCTACCGGGGACAACATAAACCCATTAAGCTTTGGTGAAGATGAAAATGCGAAAATCGGTATCAGAATGTTATAGTATTTTCCGTAAATTATATCTTTTAGATAAAAAATGGTCCCTTTTAGTGTTCATCCGCAATACTATTAAGGTTTGTGGTCCTAGTGCAGCCAGAAACCTTTTACCTTCCGCATGCATCTAGATCAAGCCGGAATTATATGGTGAAGGAAATTATGACGCAAAAGTTTCGCTCCCTATCAACTAGGCTGATTTTTTTGTGTGCAATTAAGTGAAGCATAATTTATTTGGCACAATGATTGAAACTCAATGAATCAAACGCTTTTCTGAACATAACACTTTTTTATACATCAATGATGGGGGCGTGAACAATTTTGCTACATTTCGTTCAAGCGAACATAATTGCCCCAAGAAAACACTACTCCATACTGCTTCGCCATGATTATGTCATATAGGGACTCTCGTTTTTGATCTACATAATATAATTACATTCTATTTGAATAGAATTAACAATGCTAACGGGATCCGCTTTTAAAAAGAACACAATGTCTCATTGTTTTGCTCTCTCTAGAGAGTTGACGGAAATTAATTATCTGTGCAGTAGGACAAAAGCAGTAACTACTTGGCATGCATCCCCAAATCTGGACAACACTCTGTGGTTTCCTGTTTTGTTACTTCCGTGGTAAAAATTGCTGTTGTTGCAATGAGTTCGGATGTGATAGGGGTGAAAAACGTACGGTGGAGTCTTTTATGCGACATTGTACATTAGCTTCAGCTGGAGGCTGCCCATCTGGGGTGTTATAAAACCACAATTTGGAGTGGTAAATAGAGCTCTTATGCAAATGCTATAACAATCAAAATATGCGTCTTTTTGATCTCTCCTGATTTGCGTATTTAGCATTTAAATACTGCGCTGTTAAACAACATGTTTGCAACGTTTGCTATTTAGGTGGTAGGAAACTATTCTTTAGCTCACCATGTATATTGACTCACCTCCCGGTTCTGACATTGTTTAATGATCAGTTTTGTGAGAACATTTAAAAAATTTAAAATCTCTTTTACACTCAAAGATTTGGTTGTAAGAATGAACTCTGTTAAAATGGACTTTGGGAAGTAAGAAAATGTTTTGGGGCCTGGACTGCAGACCCTACTCAATTGACTCTCCAGATCTTCAGTCACTTAAGAAATTGAACTTGGGACTCATGATTCCTGAAATAATTTACTAAAGACATACTCTAAAATCTGAGTGTAAAAAGTCAGTCGAAGAAGCGCATGAATATTTTCCGTATTGGAGATAACATTTGGTTGTAAGAAGGATCTCTGTAAAATATGGACCTTGTGAAGTCAGACGATGTTTTTGAGCCTGGACTGCAAACGTTTTTCTATTGACCTTCCGGCATGCATAATAATGCTCAGTCGTCTAAACGTTTGCATTTACAACAATTTTTTCCTAAAATAACCAATGTATTACTGGCTAATGTTAGGACCGCGATGTGTGCGTATTTCTGGGTAATTATCCTTCGTCAGTCGTGGACATCTGAAACTGCTGCCACACTCGAGTTTTGAACCTAGGACTAGTGAGCTAGAGACGACCGTCCTATCCACTGAGCCAACGGGTCAACGTCTTGCCTGAAATAATTAACTGAAGTCATACTCTGAACTCTGAGTCGTCGTCTGAGTCGAAGTCTTCCTGAAAAAATTTACTGAAGTCAAACTCTTAACACTGAGTAGAAAAAGTATGTCGAAGAAGCGTACGAGGTCTCTCCGTATTAGAGACAATATTACGCCAAATTCTATTGGGCGATTTTTACTTTATGGTAAGGGCGAGGGTGGGAATTCTGATGAAGTCTAGGCTTTGGATTAAGGCTATAAATCCCGAAACGGTAGCACAGAGATTCAATGTCAGGTAGCAACTAATGCGGAGTTATAAGTTTCATCAAATCATAGAAATTTTATCATTATATCTCTGCTTTCTTCACGAATATATCAGTTCTAAATTGACGAATGATTATGCAGGACAATGTAAAAATAAAATTGAAAACACATGTTTTAAATGGTTTGAAACTATAAGCTTCTTGAACTACAGATGATTATCCAAGATCCAGAGTTTAGAAGAATCTGAATTACGATATCAAGCTGTCCATTACCAACTTATAAATAATCCTGATGTTTATATAACGTATTTAAATACAAGCACGCCTTATTGCTGCATTCCATCCTAAAAAGGATATGTCAGAACTTCTCGAGGCTATTTCCCGAACTGTTGACTTCACTGAAAGCGTCAGCACAGATCATGCAACCTGGAAAAAAATATCTGGGCACCAGAGGCTGGATGTATGTCACTATAGCAACGACAATTTTGTCACGTAAATCTCCGCAGTATCATAATCATCAGCATTATCATCATGAAAATCACCATCAACAATATATTCGAGTGTCCAAAGTCAAGCACCAGCCGCAAGTCGGTGCGCTTTACTGCAATTCATTGTCAAATTCAAATATAGACGTATAAGGAGTCGAGAGCATGGAAATAAAACAAGGAGAAAATTCCTGATGGAGGCAGATATAGAGATCAGATGAGTGGTACTTTAACAGGTTTTGCGCGTCGTTGCTTCAGAAGTCCTTCCATCAGTACATCAACAACGCCGACAGAGATATGTTGAGAAAGATGCACAAAATTAGCACTTAATCACTGTCAAATGAAAAGTAAGCTGGAGAGCAGCAGGTAAACATTGTGAGGCAGTTGGTTGCTTATGCATTTAGCAAAATATATATCAAAAATTTGGTGTTGTTAGAGGGAATCGAAGAACAATTATCCCCCATTTAAAACGAAAAAATTAAAATTATTCTGCTATCATGCTTCAAATCAGTTAAGACTTCAAAACCTGGACTTATTAATTTCAACAATACTTCTCCGTCCGAGCTTTTAAGAAATAATGGAAATTTTCTTGACATTTCTAAGTGAGATTTTAAAGCAAATACGACATTTCTTAATGTAGTACAATAAAATATGCATGTTGCATTATATTCTACCGCCTATCATAATCTTCCACCCATAAAATCCCTATAGAGACCTATTCCCTAGGACAAATGCTGGTATTAGGGGTACAAAAGGTGCACTACTTAAAACACTGTTGCCATAGTCTATCACTAATACGCTTGCCTAACCTTAATTTGTTGAACGCACAGTAACGGTTATTTATTTAAGTGAATATAATTTTCACGAAATTGGTTGATATAATTTACAAAGATCCCAGCGCAAAAAAGCTGGCATTTTGCGACTGATTAGGAAATTCAATTATTTTTTTCTCGCATTTTAAGACCTTCTCGCTTAACCGATAACGGTTCTGCGCATCTTTCATTTTGTTTGCATCGATGGATTTGAATACCCAGCTTGTGCTGCGAGAATAATGACACAAAATATCTGCTCAGTTGACTATATCCTGTTTCAATTGGCAGTTCAGTTCAGTTTAAATAGGCCGTAGGACCTGTTTTCAAACTCCTTTGAACCATCTCTATTATGCTGAGCTACCAAGTGGGCTTTAAAAAATTGAATTATTTGTTTGTCCATAAATGACACAGTTAACAATTTAAACGCGATCATTTCAAACTAGAAGTTTATTTATAAAAGATCTTTCCGATTCTTGTCTGATTTTCCTGCATACTAAATAGGTACAAAATTCCGACCAACTTAGTAATTCACTATGCTATAAAATTGTTAAGTTAGCTTGGTAATCTTATTACCTGTCCTTGAGCTTCCTCTGTGATGCTGATTCATTAAGCGAGCTCTTTGAAAACTTTGTTTTTGGTTTTCTAATGCAGCAGGAAGCAACCTGAAAGTAAGTATCGAACCAAACGGTCGAAAATACAAATCGAATAATAAAATATTTTCACAGTACTTGGTTTCGTTTTCTGTGAACTAAAATTGGACAAAGACCGATTGCCTATGTTATCTAGTGAGCGAGATATTTATTTCCTGCATTTGGAAATCTGATTACCCAATCTCTAAATGTATTAAGCTATAAATTGGTAAGCATTTGTACTGCACTCTATTTTGCGCACGTTGTTTCTCGGCAAAGCCTCGCAGAGCAGATCCGATTAATGTAATTTTCAAGTTCAGTTTACAAAGGCAGGTTTCAGTAAAAACCTTTGAGAGGCTAGTTTTGTTTAAACTCCAAAACTTGCCTTCATAAAGCGTCCCGTTTGTGGCCAGTTAAGGTGGAACAATTGTTGTTCTGCACAAAGGCGGCTTAAAACACAGATAAAAGCAAGGTCGGAGAGTATGCCATGCGCAGGAACTAAGGTAAAAATTCCGCTGCAATGTTGTTTTTAAAAAGTTCATAAACCATGTCTTCAGGAAAATATTGTTTGTTTAAGCATTTTGGGTGCAAAATATACCGACTACCAGGACAATACGAAGGCATGTTAAATGATTGAAAAACTGTGGTAAACAAGATTTCAACAGATGCATAAGCACCACAATTCGTGCAATATGCCAACATCTACGAAAGATTGATACACTCTTGCTAATCGACATTTACTCAGATTGTGATACTGATTATCATCTAGTCTATACTGCAGTTATTCCATTCATGCTAGGATGTGGGCATCCTTCTGACCACTAGCAAAACGTATGTTCTGTGAAACATAATAACCTAAATAGTATGAGCTTTTATCATTGATTTGACTGCCTTTATTAATATAAATATAGAAGGCAGAAAGACGCTCTCTGGGACCAGTAGTGTATTTGCCCGACGTTTCGGACCCTCACTCGAGGCCATTGTCAAGGAATGACAACGTACAGCTTGCTGCGTGAGTAAGTCAGCTCTGTCGTGGGTGACCTTGAGTTCCCATTGTTCGCGTAGAAACCCACTGCAGCGAATCAGCCGACTAGAAGGCTGAAGCCAAGTATCTGCGGAAAATTTTCACAGTGAATGGTTATTCTGGCGCATTCGTCGAAAAAATGCAGGCGAGAGACCACACAACGAAAACCAACGCGAAGGACAGAACCGACACACTGCCGAGAAATACCCTATATTCCTGGTGTATCCAAAGAATTCGCTCAACTGGTCAGTGAATTTGGGATTGGCATTGCTCACAGGCCGGAAGCAACAATCTGCAGACAACTTATGTGGCCTAACGACCCAGTACCCGTTAACCAAAAGTCCAGTGTCATCTTCCGCATCGACTGCCTTTGTGGTCAAGCCAATTATGTTGGTGAAACCAGCAAATGGGTGCCCACGAGAATGCACCAGCACGAACTCGTCGTGGGCCGATAAAAAGCTTACTCGGTAGCCACTAACGCATCCATGCCAGGGCACGGCTTCGATTTCGAACACGTGCGAATACTGGGTCAGTCGGACGACCGAATCTCACGCCTTTTGCAGGAGGCATGACACTTACACGCGGACTCTATCGATAGGCATATTGATCTCCCAGATGACTATCTCGCGTTGCGCGAGCAATGTCAGGGCTCAAGGTCACTCGAGTCGGAGCGAACAATGGGAACTCAAGGTCACCCATGGCAGAGCTGACTTACTCATGCAGCAAGCTGTACGTTGTCATTGCTTGACAATGGACTCGAGTGAGGGTCCGAAACGTCGGGCAAATACACTACTGGTCACAGAGAGCGTCTTCCTGCCTTCTATTTTAATACCTAGGCCTCGCATATTATCGACTTTTCGAACTATAAATATGTGTTATGGAAATATGCACGAAAAATTATTTATTGTACTCGTTTGGTAGAAAATAACGCCTTATTTACGCCCACCCAACCTGTATCAATTCCTCAAAGCCGCCAGAGAAAATTCAATAGGCAGTCTAGCTAAATGTTCTTCAAGCTCGTAGTGAGGCCTCGTTACCCAGGTGTTTGGAACGTTGGCTGTTCTCAAGCCTCTGCTGTTGGTGTTGTTTGACCTAAAATAGAAGAACCACACAGTAACGTTTAAAGTATGAGGGAGCGGTTTTTGGGAGTCGTCAACAATGATTTCGTGCTTCAGTATTCGTAAAAATGCCTTTTCTTCTAATCGAGTTGTTTTAGCATAAATTTAATGTATGCGCAACACGCGCTGATACATCTATAATGTTGCAAATTGCCTTGAAGAGTTGTGACATCCACGCGAAGACTAAAGCTTAGAGCCATATCTTGCTGTATTATTTTACTGCACAAATACTGAACACCAACGATAGGGACATAGATGCACATCGTCTATCAGCCCACAAAACACGTTTCATTGGCAAGGTAAGAAAGCACACTTTTCTCCCTTAGCTGCTGCCTATAACAGCTGCGTCCAAACAAAAAATACTATATGTATCTTTTAGAGAGGGCGTTAGTTTGATTTATAATGAGTTGCTGTTGACTTTATTTTTTTCGCCAACATGAGTAACAAACACAACACAACACAATCTTGCTTCAAATCGCTTCTCGGATTTATGAAGACTATCATTGAAGACATATTATTTCGAGTAGTTCATATTAGGGGTTTATCATTTACTGAAAGCGAAATGAATAGGGGTGTGGGGAAAGTAAAAGTGATCGTAACGTCTAACTTCTAACCAATTGTGTAGTTTCTGCAGTGGAGATGAGTGCACATGAGTGCATGTTGCTGACGCTAATAAAAAGTTACGGAAATGATCATGCAGTTTGTATTCTTTTAGCGCATTAACAGGATCCATCGTTCTTTGTCTTCTTCTTCTTCCTCCTTTCCTGCGGGCTTCGTGGACTTAACACTCAGTGATCAGCTTGTCTTTGTTCGTTTTCGTAACCAGCCTTTTCTGCAGCGTGATCCGTTCAGGATTGCAAACTTATTGTCCAAGAGGATACGGGAGCATCTGCCAGCATGGCTTAACAAAGGCGAAATCAGGAACATCAACAGTTCCATTATTGCTCATATGGTGGACTCTGGACACCATGTTGACCCGAACGAAGCCTTTAAGGTGATCGACAAGGTCTCACCAGATTACCCGAAGTCCCTGGGTCAGCAGCTGCTGGCAACAGCGGAGGCCACGGCCATTCGCCTGATGAAGCCGGTGTTGTGCGCGCAGAAGAACTTTCTTCAGGCCCCAAGCCTAGCATGGCCAACGGCCGCAGAACTGCCAGCATTTTCCACGCGTTTTCCCCCCTCTCCTAATTACCCTGTCACAACCCCCTTTTTATCAACCCAAACCCCAAGCCCCCATTCCCAAGACTAAGTTGATTAGAATGATAGTTAATTGATTGCCAATAATAGCGAATATTCGAGTCCCAGGAAGCAGTTCAGAGGACGAAGATGCGATCACTGGAACAAGAGTTTTATTTGCCTGACGTTTCGGATTCCCGACGGAATCCGAAACGTCAGGCAAATAAAACTCTTGTTCCAGTGATCGCATCTTCGTCTTCTGAGTTAATTGATTGCTTGTCACCCTGTACCTTCCCCTTCCATATAAATGTAATGGCCCGAAGAGAATTTATCGAAAGTATACGTATGCTCGCCAACTGTCCTTCTGAATTATTTAATGGGGATTTTCGCAACGAAAAATTATCCACTGCCTAGAGGAATGTAAGAAAGAAGAGGTGTAAATGTTTCACCTAGACGCCTAGTATGCATACTCAAGGAAACAAAAGACAAATATTACACGGCAAGGAAATGTTGGTGCACAAAATTTACACTACCTAGCTATTTTAAGACATTTGTTTCAATATTTATTTTCTTCGGCACGGTGGCTGGTAATAGCTGCGGTGACAATTTGTGATGCAAAATCAACTATTTGGTAAAATGGTCGGACTCAATGGTGGGTAGTTAGCAGATTTAATCATATGAAGATGGTTGACAACAAAAAGCCTTTGAGTTAGATGAACCTGGCGTGCGGAGACCGAAACTCCAAAGGATATAAACATAAAAAGAGATTGATAGGTTTGCCAGCGAAAGGTTACCAGAATTAGTTTAGTTTATGTCTTAAGCCAAACGCAGTAGATTAATCCATCTTAACGAATACCTCATGGTTACAACTGAAATCGCAAGAAGACAAGGACTGTGTTTGGACAAATTGCGCTTTTCAACGATGCAAGAAAAAACAGCTTCGTGAGTTATAGGTGACAGACGGGCATTTGAAATCGGACCACCATTTTTTCTGCTATCCATTCGCATGTAAACCTTCCGGTATAGACACACTTCGGTCTACGATGAGCTTTATTAACCAATTTTTATTTAACCTTGTTTACTTAAAATAAACTAATGAGGCCCACAACTCATGCACTTGGTACTGCTTAGAAAAAAGAGCAATTTAGTCTACATATACTGACATTTTCAACTTATATAAGGACCTTTCTACACGACATCGGCAATTTGATTCTTCGACCAGAATGCGTTGCTGATGATTTCTCAGTTTTTTTTAACTTCTGTGTCCAATATACTTTAAGGTGAGTGGAGGACATTCTGGCTCAAAATACTAAAAATGTTTTATTTAAATAGTGGGAAGCAATTCATAAGACGAAGATGCGATCACTGGAACAAGAGTGTTATTTGCCTGACGTTTCGGATTCCGTTGGGAATCATTAATTAAAGGTTATCGTAGAAACGTATGAGACATGCGCAGATAAGGGTGATACATGCACAGATTGCATGGTATTTGCGGTTCGTAGCGGTCATCCGCATGCGTACTATAATTGTCAGTTCCTGTAGCAACCACTTAAGGTATTAATTGGTGCGGTGATGGCTCATTAATTGCCAAAAGCTTCTTGTTCGCGTCGGATGAGGGATTTATACTTGCGCAGCAATTATGCTAGCTGTCGTCAGAGTTGCTGCTAGGCCTGGCCCTTCCCACGCGACTGATTTTCTTGCTCAGGAAATTTCCCAGTACAAAGTATGAGAACACCAAATCGTTGCGCTTGTTGATTGACTTAGAAACCTGACTCTGGCAGCTCACGACTCACGCAGTTGTCACCTACTCTGAGCACTTCGGCCTCGTCAAACTTGAAAATATGGCTGGGTACAGTCGAGTGAGCTGCAACCTGGGAGTTGGCGTGTTTATTCCTCATCGCCTCTGCATGCTCGGCAATTCGCGTCCGGAGTAATTACCCGGTTGCTCCGACGTAGTTTCATTGTGCACAACTGCACCAGATCCGATAAACGACTCCAGCCGTTTCTTGCCATGGCAGTAGGTCTTTCGATTTCATGACCCGACGCCGGGTGGTTGCTTCTGGCCTGTGTGCAACTCCAACTCACCCCATTGCACCCATTTAGACCTCAAGTGGTGGCCACAGGAACTAACAATTATAGTTCGCATGCAGATGACCGCTGCGCACTATAAATACCGTACAATCTGTGCATTTATCATCTTTATCTGCGATAGTCTCAGTCTTTTATACGACTACCTATAATTGAGGGTTCCGGATGGAATCCGAAACGTTAGGGCGATAAAACTCTTGTTTTAGTGGTCGCTTCTTCTTGTACTGAACCGAGAGTTTTATGTGCAATTTATACTTCTTTTGTTAGATTAAAATACGTGAATTTATTTTGAACCAGCCAATGTTGGAAGTTATTTTTCCGACACCCAGGTTTTGCATTCTACCACTACGCATGTTGCCAACTTACATCAAAGTCAATCCCCTTCACCATTCTTTTATTAATGATCGTGCCCACTTTACTTACTTCACAAAATAATTGTGCAGATGTGTGAAATATTAGCTTCATTAATGGTTTTATAGCTCTCAATGACATTCTTTTAAACAAACAGGTAAAATAATGAGGTCCACTATCGTTAAAACAATGTTCACCAGAGTCTGGCGCTATGATAAACCACTGCCTGTGGATGCATTGAATAGCGCCACCAGACTAGGGCGTGATTAGCTAAACTGAAACGGTTTTTAACTTTTTTCCTGAAAATATTTCTGCTCTGCCAGTTTCGATAGAAAATCAGCAAAATCAAAGGTCTGAGTTCGTGGAACAGTCAATGATTTCCGTAGCAGATCGTTAGGTCGAGCAGCTGGGCGAATTAATCATGTCCTACCTCAGTGCAGTCAATCTATGCTTTTAAGCCCATATGCAAACGCAGAGGCAATTAGGTCGCACGCATGCAAAGCCACAGTCTGTTTTTTTATTCGAACATCCATCAGAACGACTGTTGACAGCATAAATTACGGTACTTAATGTCAATCGAGACTGGCATGTCCGTTTCATTCACTCTAAGCTTGTACGGTCCAGTAAACTGCCCTAAGAGCCTGGCATGACTTAAGCAGACTTGGAGTTTCGCAGGCAACTGCAACACATAGTTCAATTTTAAAATTAAATGTGCTACGCAGACTAGCGAAATCTTCGGCTAAATTACTACGAGTAATATAATAGAAATGGCAGTAAAAATGTGATTCCCAGTGGGATAGAAAGAGTGTGTCGTGACTAGCTTGGTTGAACTTTGCCAAACCTCGCTGCCGCTGTTCTCTATTTCTGGGAGCAGCCAATCACAGATGCCACAAAGTTGGCACCTGGCCTGGCAACGAATAACATACCGGCATAGTCTGTCTGGCCGAAAGGCCTGCAAGGCCAACCCAGACAATGACCGCTCTCTGTGGCCGCTGGCATGCCTGCTGCTAACCCCTGACTTCAGACCGGCTAGCCTCCTAGCTGGTCGTTCGGCCCGAAGTCAATCTTCTTCCCGCTTCATTTTCCATTCCTCTGTATGCAGAATAAAATAATCTTTCTATTCTGGCCTCCACCAACGTCTTTTTTGCTAAAGGGCCATGCTCGGGAGATCGCAGTTGCTAGTATATAACTTTCTATACTCCTTTAATAAGCATTCCAGGGGAGACGCTTATTTTGCACTTGACGCTTCGGGTAGAAATTTCGTCTACCCATCTTTAGAGGATGAATACTCTGGCAAATTTTATCTCGTTTTAAGCCATTCTTTCTTCCTTTTGCATGCTCTACTAATCCTGAGTGAGCCATTATATGTGTCTCGTACCCTCCTGTCGCTTGTGTTGTCCTCCTTTCTCTCACCGTGGCGCTAATGTTTGTTTTGGTCACCATGTGCGCTACTTACCCTTAGTGTTACGTGGGTCCCCAACTTGCCTTGCTCGTTGCATACACATGCGCATTGTCTGTAGAGTTAGGTGGCGGCGTCGGTTTTTCCATGCCGTGACCGTCATCTGAGAGGAAGCTTCTTAGTATAACATAGGAAGCAGAAAATGTATTTCGTAGTTTGCCGAGCAATCAGTTAACATCCAGTCTTCTTTAACCTGTCTTGCTGCTTGATCGTCAGTTCGGTCCGCCGTTCAAACAGCGTCAAATTTGAAGACGCGTCCCATTTTTGCAACATTTTTTGTTACCTGTGGCTCTGATTTCAAGCGTTTCTTAGCCAACTGATGCTCATATATTTGTTTTTGTAGTTTCCGACCAGTTTCGCCAACGTAGTTGCACATCTTGTGAATGCACTGAAGTCAGTAGACAACGCCTGAATTCGCCTGTTTTTGGATTGAGACTTTTGGGCGCGTTACGTGTTGTCGGATTTTGGAGGTATGTCTGTTGTTATCTGATTACGTTTTACAGACCTATTTGGCTTTAATATTTATATCAAAAGAAAAATACCATCCGTCGTTGAATAATAAGTCACGATAACCGCTAATAAAATAAATTCAACATCCTTTAGAGCACCGAATTCTGCATTAAGTCAACTGTTTTAACTTGACTTGCTGAAGTAACAGGCAGCTGACCTCATAAATTTTTTATATTTTCGTCCTATGTATGCTTTATCGGCCTTTAACATTCGTAAAACATAATTTTGGCCAAAGAGTGAACATTCCTGTGAAGAGTGAAGTTAAAAGAAACGGTTTCTTTGGGATAATCAGGTAAATTTATCCAGTAAATTTTCGCGTATGGTTCCCCAGCTCGTCTTATGACTACAGAGTACGTGCAATCAACAATAAAAACTTCAAACGTGCAGAAATAATCCATAATCATATGGGGTGAGCGTTGATTAGTGGATGTGATTTATGTCATTCGGTATTGCTCGGCCCTTGTCTCTTCCATCGCTGTTTGAGATGTTCACCACTGGCAGCTAACCCTATAGGTCGGTTGATGCTTGCATCGGCGGAGGGTATAGCCTCAATAAGTTCTCGGCCTTTTTGGAGGGATTAACTCCGACGATGTGTGTTTTGTCCGATGTTCACATACTCTATAGTCTGAAGACTAGCTGAAGAAACACTCTCGAAAATATAGGAAATATCCTTACCTTGTTGTCCCAAAGCACGTATTTCGTTCAAATCACATTTCATTGGATGCCTGATTTCCACTTTTTACGGAAAAAATATGTATTTCAGATATTTTTTGTCCGACATCGCATGTTGCATTTTCCGTGCATTAAATATATCTGGATTAGTTTGCGCACATGTGCCAGGGCTGTAGGTTCATGATTTATTTAAGGAACAGTGTACACCTCATAAAATTCCAGAAGGAATCTGTACGGTCTGAATTTTTTTCTTTTTGAGCAAGGGCCATGACACCATCACGCCAATTTCAGTATTTATTCCAAAAACGGTCTCTTTCGCCAGTTTTTTAGATTATGCTTTCATCAAGAATGGAAAAGGTGTGAAGAAAAAACCAAAGTAGGCAAAACAGCTCAGGCTATACTATCAAAATTGTCTCAATTTTTATCTCGGTTAGAACCACTTTTCCAAAGCTGACTATCTTTTATGCATATTTTGGTTCTTTTAGTCACACCCGGATGTTGGATTTTTAAAGGGAGCTTTTCCGACCACCTGCAGAAATAACTCTAATTTATTAAAATTACTTTATCAGCATGGTGTTATCCATTGATCATTTAAGTCTGTGCGGGCATGCATTATATATAAATGTACACACTAATCTTGTTTTTCTTCAAAAGTTCAGTCTTAACAAAAGCATCTTCCAATTTGGAACCTTTCTGTAATTTAAAATAATTTTTTCCTTAATAATGTTGAATTAATACTTAATGTCTCCAAAATATAAACAAAAAACGTGCAATTTAGGAAAACGTTTATATTCTGTTATGCGATAGCCCGCATAATATGCGATCGAGTAGGCTTTTAACTGCAAGTAGATCAGTTTGGATAATTTAAAGGAAACGTTAGTATGACGATATAGCCAGAGCCAGGTAGAAAGAAACAACACTGTCTCAAAAATCGAATGATTAAAAATTTTCCGGCGATCCGAAACTTTGAAGAGAACGTAATTCGTCAACGTTATTCGTTTCAAAAGACATTTTAAATTTTTTTCCGTAAAAGATGTTTGGCTATGTAGAGTAAGCGACACCCAATGGAAACGTCATAGATTTTAAATAAGAAGCTTTCACAACGCCAAAAGAGGCATTCAAATTTCAGACTTTCAAAGTGATTAAAGTGTGTTCGGATTATGAGGCATGCTATTACATCAGCGACCTCAGCCAGAACTTTTCATCGTGCGTAGAGTTTAAAAGCTACTCATCAGTTTCTGAAAAATGATATTAATAAACTAATGTGCTATCACATAGGTGTTTATGTGAATTTACTGAAAATTTGCTAACAGAGGAGAGAAAAGGTAGTTGCACGCTATAAGCCAGAGGCTAGTACGCGGTGCTGTGAATTAGCATGAGGTGTTTTTAATGCCAGCAATACTGCAAAAGATGACAGTTTACATCAGGAAGCCTGCCGATGAGTTGTGATATCCGTACGCATCGTACTGCGTGCTTGTCCAATAATTCAATTAAACATTTTACCAGCATCTAATGGGGCATTACCGCCATTCCACCCCCGTTTGCCTGCAGTCGTCGAGACCGTATTTTGGGACAGTATTGTGTCCAATTACAACCCCCCCGCACCCTCTACGCCTCGATGTGTGGGTGGCATTTGACTGCCAGGGGCTTCACGCTGACGACGGCGCAAAACCTCACTTCTAGCACCCCACGGCAGAATGCAACATCGTCAGAAGACCACCCTGAAGGAGAAGGGAAATTCTCCTGTCATTCCCAACTGGCTCCTCAGGGGGAAAGGGAGCCCAAACGGCGGATAACAATGCTAAGGAAGATCGGTTACGCTTCAGTAGCCGTAGAGTCACGATGGGCTCGTTCTTTGGCCAGTGGGTATAGGAACGTAAGCTGAGGCGCAGGGGATTTGGGTTGCGTAATCATAGCTCTTTGACACCTTTCGGGCACCTTTCAGTAACCCCTAAAACGAGTCAACCACAGACGCTTGCAGGGAGCAAGACTGAACTAATGAATAATGGATGTTTTAGGGTGCCACAAGGTTTCCTGTTTTTAACAGACATGGAGTAATAGAGATCCTGGAGGTGACAGTGTATTTTTGCGACTCAGTAAAATTGACAGTTACGGCAAAAATACCAAGCTTACCAACGGGTAGATTTTATAAGTCATACACGCTGGTACTCTCAAAACTCTAAAAAGTGCATTTTATTTAGTATGAGGCTCATAGGCTCCTGATTCAATGCCCCCAAAATTGAAGAGAGCACTAAGGTATGAAACTGGAACACCAGAACTTACTGGTTTTTAACACCCCTTATTTGGCACTACAAACAGCTCTCCAACGGATATATTTCTCACACATACTGTCGACATGGGGTATTATATAAACACTAACGAGGTCATTCTTGCAAATTAAAGGTTTGATCGATGCATCTCCAATCCCATAGACGGCGTCTTCTAGAAACGCAAAAATGTTCGCTAATGCGTTACACAGAGCGACCTTGTGCGCACTAAAGAATTTCGTACATGGCCCGATTTAGAATAGGCAATAGCTATCGGTCATGCCGACTTCATGCAATGTTTTCCTATGTCTTCTCTGCGTGTACGTTTACCCAATCACCCTTCACGCGCCCTTTGTAATGTTCAGAATGTCAAAACGGTATTATCTATGCCGACTGTGTGTTACATCGATTATTTTAACTCATGCCACCTTCATGCTTATTTACTGGTGTACATAATCCTGCGGAATGTTATTATAGTCATAGTCATTCGCAGATAGGGTTGAAACATGCACGGTAATTATCCACTACTGTAGCCACCGCTTGGGTCTTAATTGGTGTGGAAATGGCTTGGCACTTCGTGTTCAACTCATTTATTGCCACGATTTCCTAGTTCTTGTCGGATGCGCAAAAATTGTGCTCGTTGTCACCCGAGTTGTTGCTGGGCACGGCCCTTCCCACGTGACTGTTTTTTTTGCTCAGACACTGTCTCCGTACGACATATCGTTGCGCTTGTTGATGAACTGGGGGCCTAAGAACCATGACTCGAGCAGGTCGTAGCTCATGTGATTGTCACCTCCTGTGAGGATTGTTGCGCAATAACCAAGCCCGCATCCAAAACGGACGAGTAAATCATGGCAATGACTGCGTCTAACGTGAAGTTTTAAGCCAGTACTGCACCAGTCAACACCCAAGCGGTGACTACAGAAGTGCATATTGGCGTGGCTTTCAAATTTGAGCCACCAATTTTTTTGCTCTCCATTCACGGGGAATTTATTATCCTGTACCATCCACTCTAATCCTTTGCTTTGTTTGTCTGCATTTGTGATCATGAGGTCATATCTACAGTACACTGCTACCTTTTCAAATGCAAAAAACAAGTTATTTTATCTACAACATATCACCATCCCAATATTTGTCAAATGCGGCCAATCTGTCGCATATGCAATTCACCAACAACACCAACATCGACAATTCTCCGTAGGATGACAACACGAAGAAAATAGCGTGTGAAGTATCGGAAATGGAGAAGTTGAAAGCCGATTTGCCTCCATAGTTGATGTGAATGTCGTGAAAAACTTGACTTGTGAGTATTACATGACCTTTTACCTTTTTCCTTATAAAAAACGATCCTTTTATTTACCTTACCATCTGCGCTCCGTGAATGGAGCCATTTTTGCTGAAAATTCAGGTTTGTAAAATCCTTAATATAGCATTCTTCTTCTTCTCTATATTTATCGTACGCACGCAGATGACCACTATAACCTATGAATACCGTGCAACCTATGCATGTTTCAATCCTATTTGCACATGACTATGACTATGATACCATTACCTATGATTAAGGATTCTCGAAAGAATCCGAAACGTCAGGACAATAAAACTCTTGCTCTAGTGGTCATCTATTCTTCTTCTGAACTGCTTCCTGGAACTCACATATTCACCTCTATTGGCAACCTCAAGTCATGGCTCAAAACAAAACGCATAAGTATGTGTAGAGGGAAACAATTTATTTGGATTTACCAACGTTCATCAGCTTTCATAAACGACTGTCAATGCTCCCGATCTAAACCAAGGACACAATGAACCCATGTGTCAGTGGCTTTGACCGTTAAATGTCTGATGAGAAGGATGCGGGTTTGAGTCTCGGCTGGTTAAACGCGTGGGGTTATGCCTCACTGACTAATGACGGCCAATAACCCAGCAATAACCATTACAATCTTTACTGCCTATGCTGATCATTTTAATTCATAGAATCACGCCATTCTCGCACAGATTGCTGGTTTCGGGCAACGTGTGTACCTCGGCGAGGATTTTCATCTGATGTATAAGGTCCCAAAAAACTATTCCAAGCCACTGGGTCAGCTCCTTTAATCAGAAGCGGAAGCGGCTACTATAGGGTTGCGGACATTGGTTATGTGTGCTTAAAAGAACTACCTGCAAGCTCCACACTCAACACGAACGTTCCACCGGTTGCGGATAGAAGCGAACATGCTTGTTCAAGTAAGCTATTGAGAAGAAGAGGATAAAATCATTAGAATAAAAATTTTGTATTCTCGACGTTTTGGACTCTATCGAGAAACCTTTTTCATAGGTAATCGTAGAATGGTGTGAAACATAGACAGACTTTGGTAATACATACATTGATCGCTCGGTATTTGTAGTTCTTAGCGGCCGATTGCATGCGCCTCTTTAATGATCAGCTCTTGTTACCAACACATAACGTCTCAATTGGTGCGGTAATGGCTTGGTAGTTCGCTCTCCAGTCATTACTCGCCACGAGTTCGCTGTCCGCGTCGGATGTGCGCGACATGTATGCTAATTTGATGAGGTCCAAATCCTCGCAAGATATGACAACGGCGTGGGCCGCAAGCTCTTCGAGTCATAGTTCTTAGGCTCAAAATGAATCGGAAAGCGCGACAATTTGCCGTTCTCATAGTGCGTACTGAGATATTGCTTAAGTAGGAGAATCAGGCTAGTGGGAAGGGCCTGGCATAGCAACAACTGCGTCAACAGCGGGTATAATTGTCGCGCAATTATCAAGCCCGCATCTGACACGGACAACGAACTCGCGGCGATTGATGACTCGAGAGCGAACAGCCAAGCCATCACCGCTTCAAGTATGACCTAAGGCATTGGTTACAAGAGCTGATAATAATAGAACGAATGCAGATGGCCGCTGCGAACTATAATTACAGCGCAGTCAGATCAGGTCAGGTCAGGTTTTTATTGAGGGAAATATAGGTAAATACCTTTGAACTCCCTATTGGTACAGTTTTTTCAATTCATTTGGTCTGCAGAACATTTCAGAACAGTGGCGTTGCCAGTAATTTGAATTTGGGTAACAGAGGGCTGACAGTGAAAAAACTCCTTAGGCATTGTTCAGAAGTCTAGGGGTTTGAATTCCATTTTAGAGATTAAAGGATAACAACCGTCGCCCGGGGGGTGGGGGTGCAGAGGGGGGGGGTGCAGAGTATATTCGAAGCGGATGGCCTGTGCTAAGAGTGTTTGAAGCATGTCAGGGAGAGTCCATCGTGGTTTTCGCCATAATACCAAGGGTCCCAAGAATAGAAGTCTATGCAGGTATCACCCGGATCTGTGCATATCTCACACAATTCTAAGGTAACCTATGATTAAGGATTCTCGACAGAATCGGAAATGCCAGGGAAAGAAAATTATGGTTTTAGTGCTCGCATCTTCTTCTTTTGGACTGCCCGTTAAAACGGCACGTACTCTTGAACACTGTCTTACGTCTTTCCCCTGACACTCATATTACCCCTCCCCCGCACCCCACTTGTAAAAATATAGAGATTTTATTGCTAGTATGTTTCAAATTGCACTCCACACTCAGCTTAATAGACTGGCCCGCTGCCTATTTATCTAAAGCCTAAGCATGGTCGCCAGCTGGTCACATGTATGCTTCCGTGAGTATTTTAAAAACTCTATGACCATTTCCAAAACCGCACAGTGACCCTCTTAGTTAAAGTGTGAAGGGGAAATACGACCTAAGTGCATAGTGCGTCCATATAAAGTGACAACGTGATCGTTCCTGTGAGAAACAGTAGTACATTTTGATACCAAAAGCACTGCTTGACCATATTTGAACTTTAATGGATAAGTAAAAGAAAGGTTAGGAAAAAGGAAAAAAGACGAAGAAATTCAATTAACTGCCTCATGCATTTGCATCTTAAGCATCTTTCCAGTCCCTCGTGGCCACATCATGTGTGCTTTATTAATAACCTGAAACGCCTTTTTTGTGGTTTGGACAAAAACAGTTTGACTTCCAAAACTGCTCGCGTGGTGTTGCAATCACACGGTCTCTGAAGGGGGTCCAGGGCGAAAAATGAAATTTAAAGTCTACGTGATCGCAAAAAGAGCCAGAAACTTGTTTATTTGACTTCATTAGGAAGGTGTTTATACATTTTGTCGAGAAGAAACAAATGGTAAAATGATGCCTTTTCAAATTTCTACTTGGAAAAAAACATAATAACTGCTATCTGTTAAACATGAAAATTGAAGGTTAGATGTGGGTGTAGGCTTCGAGCGCTGAACTTTGTGAATGAAACTTTATCGACTGGACTAATGCACAAGGGATCGCGTAATTGGACTACCTTCCATGATAGGGAAATATAAGGAACATAATTTCCCCTTATATGTCAACTAAAACGCTTTCAACTGGGTGGTCCTCCCTACTTCTCAGAAGCGTCTGAGTAAAAGAACCTCATTATATTTAGCAACCCTACAATGGAGGCTGTGGGAGAATTTACTTGAAACCCGTGTAGCGAAAGTTAAGCGTTCACAGCTGCAACCTTTTAATTAGAGCCGACTGAATCGGGACACCATCGGCGTCTTTCTACATGCATTTCCCATCTCAGAAAACTGTTCATTACCTCTGAGCATATTAAGAGGGCTTTTGATTGCGAAAGCAAGGACTCGCGATGATGGCAAACACCGAGCACTATAAGATTAATGGCAAAATAATTCAATAGAGATTAAAATATGCATTGTTATGTCGCCTGTGTATCAGCTTATCCTGTGACAATGTCGATAGGCTCATTTTAGGCTCGCCGATTCCAGACAAGTAAACGGTAATCTAACTTAAATGCAGACATACCTATCGAATGTCCCAAAATTTATTGCATTTTTATAATTATATTTATGACTGTTTAATCTAGCAACTCGTATTCACTTTATATAGCATTCTGAGAAGTAAGGATTTCATTCTCAGGAAGTGAAAACATTGAGTCGTGCAAGGAAAGTATTTTTAGTGAAGCCTTAGCTAAAACACATACTCCATGATACGAAAGCTCTGGATAGCCCACCTGCAACGACTTCAATGCTTGGTCGTGTAGTGATTCAAATCAATATGTCAAACAGTGCACAGTTGCCGCACTCCGCTAAACGTTCATTGCAAATTAATCTGTTCGCCAGCTCAAATGCAAAAAATAGATAAATTTGTTCTTGAAAAAACAATTACCCTCGTTATATTTGATTATTTTCCTTTTTCACAAAATTTGGTCTACTTTCACACTTCACCCTAACTATGTCAAAAAATGAACTTCGTATTTTTGAAATCAAAGCAGAAGCGAAAAAAAGACTGCATTAAGAAAATCAAAAAATCCGTTAAAGGTGACAAGAATTGACTGAAGATCACGCAAACCCAGCGAAAGCAACAGTAAAGATAAAGTATCACATAATGCTAGAAATCTGTGATGCGAGACCGATGTTAATGTTGAACATTTTTTTGCCTTTACCGGAAGCAAATAAAAATATATCAGTTATTACAATCGAAACCAGCCCTAACAAATTAAAAAAAAACATATCCAAGTGGTACTGTCAACATAGCTACTTAGATGCAGTAGACATTTAGCATCTGAACGTTATCTTTGCATCACTTATAACGTCCGACACTTGTCCATATATACCATTATCTAGATATTATTTTGCTGCATAACTTGGGCTCAGCTTTTATTTGAACACGGATGGAGCAAAACAGGGGTGTGGCTTTTTGGGTTCCCACGGCGGTACCTAAAATATATCCTAACCAAAGCCACCCCTTGGGACGCGGGACTGATAATTGAAGAGATCGCGGTCAATACAGCTGGCAGATAGGGCGGTTCAAGCTGGAAGAATAGATACCAAGCGGCAAATCCACCATTCCACGAGGCAGTTTCCCTTACCCTTCAGATACCCAAGCGAGTTGGCACACATCTATTGAGACCTAATGACCTGAAAAAAAATCGGGTGGATAACCCATGAAAATGCGTTTAACTTTACAGAAACCTCAGTTTCAGAAGTGGTTTCTCATAGGTGAGGGCACACTCACGCTTGCTCCCAAGTCATACGACAGTTCGTCTGTCGAAATCGATGATGTACACTTTGGAGCGTCGGCTACTTCTGCTACCTTATTTTATAATTTGACAGCTTCGCGCATAAGTTACCGCATTTGATCTCTCTAGCTTTCATTTATTTTGCGGCGGTCTCAAGACAGCCGCAGGCGAGTAGGGACTAATATTAGTAAACTAGTTCCATCTACACGTGATGGACATCAATAAGGCCGACCCAGTCCTAGTTAGTGCGGAAATGTCGTAACCTCCACAGTGAAGAGTATTTCAATCCTACACTATTGAAAAAAGCAGATGCGACCACTAGGACAAGATCTGTATTGGCCTGAAGTTTCGGTGTCCGCCGCGAATTTATTAACAGACATAGCAGCATAGATGGATAATTAATACACAGGGAATTACACAATTGGCGTTGTAACTTAGCATACTAACAGCATAAGTACCAGTTGAAAGGCCCAGAAACGTGTTTCGCCGGTATTCTGCCACTGTTTGACACAGCTGCGAGGTGTCCGGGGTCATCAATGTGTACCTGTCTGCCTTCTCGTTTATATACGGGTTTTGAAAGTTCAGCTTTTTAAGTTCCTGAAAAAGTAATTTTTTAGTACACCGATTATATACAGGAAAGACCTGTCACGGTATTTGATGCCTTTCAGCTGTCATAGGTGGCTGCAAATCGCACAACCCTTTCCACATGACTAATTATCTATTACTCACGAGATTTGGGTTTACATCCGTCATACACTGTGAAATATCCACTTGCTGCCCACTTAAAATTAAGGTCTTGCCTAAAGACCTTAAATATAATGACGTTTACCACGAACATAAATAACTTTCTCAGAAGATTAAAAAGCTGAACTTTCAAAACTGGTATATCAACCAGAAAGCAGACAAGGACAGCTGGGGGACCTAATGATGGGCTGGACCCCTCGTTACTGTATCATTCCGTACGGGAAACATCGGCAAAACACGTGTCTGGGCCTTTTAGCCGGTACCTAGGCTGTTTTTATGCTAAGTAACAACATCAATTTATACTACTAAAGCCTGTCCGTTGGTAGCAAGTGCATATTTTGCAGTGGTTGGCAGGTTTCAAACCAAATATACACTTATAACTTCCGTATATGCCTATAGATGTAACATATATTAATGTATAACGCGAAAAGAAATTAATTTCTGATGAAATTAAACAGATGAAATTTCACTCTTCATAGGATACAGTCGCTATGCTACTTTATACCCAAGACAATAAACGGCTCCCTCTTCTCAAAGATATTTGCCTGATTTTGCGCTTATTGCTTGATAATTTGCTTGCGGGTAGTGAGCTGCTGAACCTTCATCACTTGTAATGGACTTAGATGTGGTGATTGCTCTGCCATCTTGGCGCTGGCGTTAGAACACGTGTTCGTCTGGGCCGAGTTGCTCGAGGTTCACACGACTGTTATCTTTCTTGAGAATGTCGGCCTCTTCAAATTTAAATTTGTGGCCATGTCTCGTGGAAAAAAAACACAACTTGGCGTCATCTCTTCTCACTGCTGCCGCGTGTTCGGCAATTCGAGTTTGGAGAAGTATGGCAGTTTGTGCGAGGCAGTTGCTTTGTCGGCAATGACACTTAATCATATAGACAATTCCGTAGCAGTGGGTATTTTGGTTTCCTTGCGTGACGCCTTATGGTGCCCTCCGATGTCTGTGCGACCCCACCCCCAAGTGGTGCGACTGGGCGGTCGACGGCCTTCTGCACGTTTTTGTGCACAGAAATGCTCACCAAACTTCGGGTTTTGTGCGATTTTGTTGCTTATCTCGTTTGACCATGCACTGGTTAACAGTACCGCGCGGATAGCCATTTTCTCTAAACATCTGTAGAAAATATTACATTTCGACAAGTTTGACGGTCAGAAACATGCCCCATGTGTTTTTAGTGATCCAAGCTCTGGGGAATCCTCCATATCTCGACTCTTAGCAAGTGTATCGCTTACTTTATTATACTGAGGCATGTGCTGATTGTCGGTGACTGTGGCTTCTCAGTTTATTCCTCTCTCTTCCATGCACCAGTATACGGCCTGAATCTGCCAAATAACTGAAGATGGGAGTCAGTTAGGCGTCATATGCACTTAAGGCAGCAATAATTAAGCCGTGCCAAATCAGCACAGCCCTGTTAATGCATGAATTTTCAAACCAACCCGTTTTGTGGGAGGAGAGGACAAGGAGAACTCCAGACGACGTGCACACGCAGGCAAAATGATTTCAGGTCCAGAATTGGAGGCAGCGATCGCGGGAACAAGAAGTGTACTTGTTTGAAGTTTCAGATTCTGTCGAGAACCCTTAATCATAGGTGCATGTATCATAGCATTCTCCGGATACCTATAATAAGAATCCCAAAGAGAATTTAAAACGTCAGGCAAGTACACTTGTTTTGGCGATCGCACTTTTTTCATATTTCGAAACTGCTTTTATCGGCCATGTAAGGGCCATTTTGGCTCAGTATGGCTTCTGAAAATGATTTAAATCTAACGTTTTGTTCCGGCCTAGATTCGAAAAATGTTATGTTAGATTATACACAGTGGAACAGTTTCTGCGATGCTACTAATGTTCAATAAGTGTTGCTCTGTTCAACTAAACGCATCTTATGGTATGTTATACTGACAGGTGTCTGCGTCTAGTCAAACCGCCGTGAGAAGACGACGCCGATTATCAGTGCGCCTCAACAGTGCGACAGCGTGACAGACATCGTGAGCAAAAAAACTTGAAGATTCCCCGCCAGCCTTCCCCCATCTACAAGCGATTTCAAGTCGAATCCTCTAATCTAATAAATGCTAACTGACAAAAGGAAATGCCTGCCAGACTTAGTGATAGTTAGACAATTGCTGTCCTTTTTTCTCTTTTTCCTGCATTTTGGAAAGAGCAAGCAAACCGTAAACTTTCAATAAATTCTCATCAGGCCATTACATTTATATGGGAGGGGGGTAAAGCGTAAAAGGTAAAATTGTAGGCAAATTACGTTCAACGTTACAGGCAAATTAGTCCGGGGGATAGTGTAGGGGGTAGGGTAGTAACAGGCGGCTAATTAAGCGGTAAGATTAGGGAGAAGGGGGGTGGTGGAAGAGGAGAGGAGGCTTGGGGAAATGCCGGTAGCTAGGCGGCCGTTGGCCATGCTAAGCTTGGGGCTTGCAGCAGGTTCTTCTGCGCGCACAAAATTGGCTTCCTCAACCGGATAGCAGTTGCTTCTGCTGTTGCCAACAGTCGCTGGCCCAGTAACTTAGGGTAGCTTGGTGGGACCTTGTAGATCACCCTGAAGGCTTCGTTGGGGTCCACCTGATGTCCGGAATCCACCATATGCGCTAGGATAGAGCTGTTAATGGTTCTGTTGGTATTGAAATCACCCTTCCTTAGCCATTGTGGGAGGTGTCCCTTTATTCTTTTGGATAGGCGCCGACTCGTGCGACCAATATAACTTGCTCCACAGGAGCAAGCAAAGGAGTAGATACACATGGAGATGGTCTGAGTCGGTAACCTGTCCTTACCTTCCCCATGGAAGCCTGGGTTAGTTGAGAATAGTACCCGAACTCTCACTGCTGGGACAGTTCGTGACACGGCATCCTCAAGGCGTCTTTTCAGGAGTTCACCTGTCGCGTCTCCTCGAAAGGGCACTTTGAGAAATAATGTTTTCTTCTCCACAGTGAGTGTTGTGGGTTTTTTTTCTTTAGTAGCCATATTCTTGGTGATAATTTTCTCAGGATATCCGTTCTCACGGAGTAAGTCCTGGATTTTCTTGAGTTCCTCTTCAATAGTGTCTTCAGAGCAAATTTTCCTAGCTCTTTGCGTTAAGCAACGAACTAGATTTCGCTTCTGTTGGAGAGGTATGAAACTGTTAAAGTTCGCATATTGTCCAGACCAGGTTTTCTTTCTAAACACGCTCCTTCGGACGCTACCGTCGGGTCTACGACTAAGGAGGACGTCCAAGAAGTGGAAAGAAACTGCTGTTTACATCTCTAGCGTGAACTTTATGGAAGTATGGGCTTGATTGACCGCACTTAAGAGCGCGTCTCTATCGGTTTCATTTGTGGCAATCACGAAGATACCGTCCACGTAGCGACCGTAGTGCTTTAACTTGTGGAGCTGATTGCTAAGTTGATGTTTTTCCAGCTTTCCCATGAATATATCAGCCAAAAGTGGTCCCAGAGGTAAGCCCATGGCAATGCCATTTATTTGTCTGTATATTTGGCCATCAAAAAGGAACTGTACGTTCAGTGTGCACTTCAGTAGTAGTTCCTTTAGTGCATTCGTCGGTATTCCTATTTCAAGTTGATTTGTCAATAGGAATTCGCAGATGTATTCGACTGTCTCGGTAACCGGGACGTTTGTAAACAGCGAGGAGACGTCTAGGGAGAACATTCTCATGCCGTTTAAGTTCACATCTTTGATCTCATCGACAAATTCGAACGTGTCTCGATAGCTCCGTGGTGCCAGTTGATGCTGCAAAGGCTTGAGTTTCGCCGCCAACCATTTTGCTATCGCGTGATACGGTGAATTGCGCATGTCCAGAATCGGATGAACTGCCAGGCCATCCTTATGGATCTTTGGTAGACCATACAAACGGGGGATGTGCGTGCCTACTGGTCGGAGGCCTTCGAAGTCCCGGTCACTTATAAAACCTCGCGTGTGGAGTCTTCGTAAGCAGTCGGTCAGTTAGGCCTCTACTTCTTCTTTGCGATCTTTTTCTTTGTCAACTTTCTTGAATTTTGTCTGATCTGATAGGATCGTTTGCATCTTCTTTATGTAGTCCGACCTTCCCATTAAAATGACACCGCTTCCTTTGTCCGGTCTAGTGACCAGGATTTCTGTGTTCCGTCGCAGTTCTTTGAACTTTTGTAGATGCTTTTTTTTTCAATAATCCACGGTTTGTAGGTCTCATATTGAGGTACAGGTAACTGCAGTTCACTAGTGCCTATTTAAAGTGTAGGAAAATTTCTGCAGAGCTGGGTTTTAAATCATAAGTTTTGTTGTAGAGATTCTCAAACTCGGTTTCTAGTTCTAACTGATCGACCTTTCGAGAAGGTATGCAGAACTTCGGGCCCACAGACAGTGCTTCAATTAACGTCTTATCAAGCGTCATAGAGGTGTAGTTGTGCACGTATCTAGCTGGATCTTTGGGTAGCTTTGCTTGTGGCTTCTTTTCTTGCCCTCTTTGTAGGAGTGACGCTCTCTTTGTGTCCCCACGCTTCTTTCCTATGGTCTGTAAGTAGCTGATGAATTCTCGTCTTTCTTCGTCTGTTAGGCTGTCTAGAACGGCAGAGCGTTGGCATACATGACGCTCTAGTTCTCCAATCTTTATGTGAGTGCTTTCAAGCTGGTTCTCAGCATGTCGTCTCAAGGTTTCAGTATTTAGAACCGTCCGAGTCCGCTGTAGTGCTCTCCAGTAGTCACTTGGATATTCATTCCTCTCAATGCAGTCCTGAATCAACTTAGCCACTACTCTCGCCTCGACAAGTTTGGTGTTGAAGCGCAGGTACCCATTGAGTGCCCTTAACACCGAGGAATCCTTGGATTGTTTTAAGGTTGCGAAAATTCCCACCACCCCCCCCCATTCTCCCTTATCTTTCCGCTTAATTAGCCGCCTGTTACCACCCCACCCCCTACTCTATCCCCCGGACTAATTTGCCTGTAACGTTGAACGTAATTTGCCTACAATTTTACCTTTTACGCTTTACCCCCTCCCATATAAATGTAATGGCCTGATGAGAATTTATTGAAAGTATACGTATGCTCGCCAAATACTCTTCTGATTTCTGTGATGGGAATTTTCGCAACCTTTAAACTGTAAACTGTCAAATTAGAGAGAAATCATGCTTTTAAAAGGTATTTGCCGCGTGATTAATTCCTTTTGGAGATGTTTCCTCATGCTTGAAAATCCGTTTCCGCTGAAAGTTTGCAAACCCACATTTTTTGCTCCTTGAGATCAAGTCATAGTGAAGGCCAAGCTGTTTGAAATTTACACATGAACTAGTTCGTTGATTGTGCCCGCTTATTGAAATGTTTCCTGGCTATAAATCATTCTAGTATTTTAACAATTTTAGTGCTTTCCGTCACGCAAGGCACGCGGCAAAAGAAACACCATCGCAAAGCCACTATGTTTTATTGCCAGTGAAGATTATGCCTGTCCCTTTGTGTCTACAATGGCAAAGCCAATTACTTGCTTTTTACTATTCTATTGTTTCCCTTTCGTCGATTTTGATCAAAAAACACGTTCCGTTCTCTAAATGTTACAATATTAATTTAGCGACTGCGCTGGATAGACGAAATAGCATTACAAAACTTTACCTAAACGCAGCAAAAGCACAATAGATGTCAAAATAATAGTTGTCTGCGCAATTGAACAGATGCAGGCAGCACTCTGCCAGTAGTTATCAATATTTTTTTCCAATTCGACTTTTAATTACTGTGCATTGCAGTATGTTTCCGAAGTACTTTATTTTCCTTCATCTTTTAGGGAAAAGAACCAAGCGAAGACTTGTCGGAGATACAAGTTTGCAGAATACTTTATGCATAAAAGCTGAGCTAAATAATGCAGGACGCCAAAATGTGTAAAAGATTGGCATTCATATGCAAACTGGTTTTCTCGCACGTACTTTAAGCATATTTAAATATTGAAGGACACATAAATATTGAATTAATTCGTTTAGAAGTGCAAAATTATTTGAGGAAACGTCCAATTAAATGCGCTTTTCTTAGACGTACCGCTAGCTAGGTCCAATTTAAATTTGGAATTTGAACCACTTTGTTGCTTATCCGAGGAAGTAGAGATACATTTTTACTGAGAATAATTGATCACACTACCCTCCATAGTGAAGCTTGTTGCTTCATTTTTACGATAAAGTCCTGCGCCAAGATTTTAAATTTATCCAAGATTTGACAAGAAATTTTAATACGCTGCCGCTTCTAAAGCGTCCTGCCACACTCTCTAAGAATAACGGAATTTTTGTCCGTGTCCATCTCCTCGTTGAAGTAAATGTATTTTTTGCGAGCTTAAATCTCGATATGATAAAGCAAAATACGGTCCCACAACTGCATTTCTATATTTTTGCGGCAAAAATCAAACATTGGAAAAAATTTATTTTTAAAGCTGCATTCGTTTTGTGTTTTAAGAAAAAAAGGTGATTCAGCACACTTTCCTTCATCCGATTTTAATTGATTATGGCTGAGATTTTACATCTCCAAAAGGTATTTATTTGGAGTATTTTTGTTTAAATGGCTTCTTTTAAAGACTAACACAAAAAACAAGGTTTTGTCCTTTTGTATGAAAAAAGCATAAGCGATGTCTTTGATACCTGGCAATATCCGATTTCTTTCAAATCCTGCCGTTTATATGTGACCGACAGGCTTCTTCAGTGAAAGGTATTCTGAACTTTAAGCAATTTCAATAAATCAAACTAACAAAAGCATATTCACTGTCGGTAAAAGTCTCTGGAAACTATAAATGACCGCAATTTCCCAGTGAAAAATAATTCTCGCGAAATTATTTTACGTAAGCAATGTATTACTGGCAAAAATAAGGACCGCGAGATACGCGTATTTCTGGGTAATTTCCTTTCGTCAGTCGTTAACACCTGACCTAAGTATAGCCTTAGAAACTGCTGCCACACTCGAGTTTTGAGCCCGGGACCAGTGAGCTAGAGAAAACCGTCCTATCCACTGAGCCACCGGGTCGACGTTTTGCCTGTTGTCGATCGGGACATAAATTAGTACATAGCTGTACTATGATCTGTTCAAGGATTCAATTTCTCTGGTTGTTTCGCCTAGCACGTCGCTTGAGAATAAAGCTGCAGTTTTCAGCGACTCGCCAGACAAAAAAACCAGGGTTAGTGGACCCTGGACCAGATCGAATTACAGTTGTGTACTGTTTTATGTCTGTTGTACCGAAATGGAGATTCACTTCTTATCGCAGACCAATAATCATCGGACATACAGTTTGCCTTAACTTCGGTGAGTTTTCCCCGCAAGACTCTCATCCACTTTCAAAAACTGAACGGAACAAAGTTAAAAACCTTGCGCGAAAGTATGCTACTGTGGGTGATGAAGATGCCTTTAAAAAAGGAAAGTTAATTTGCAGAAATGCAAAAGTCATGATATCGTAAATATCTTTCCCATAAAAATAGTCAAACATTGAATATTTTAGAAACGGTAGATGCAAAGAGTTGTTAGTAATAAACTGTTCTGGTAGTACGCTACCACGAAAACATACTCAAGCGCAAATCCACTGTAATTGGCAGACATTTTTACCTGGAGAAAAAGCGGCTCCTACTTTTAAATGCACAGATTATGTTGCAAGAGAAAACAATAGGTTTTTTGAAAAAAAGCTTGTCTTCCCATGGGGGGCACTATTGTACATTCAACCTAAAGGCTGACGCAGTGCTCAAAGCCTTCGCGTACTTAAAAATTCACTGCATTGCCGAATGTTTTCATCTTTGTTTTAGTTTATTTATAATTTACTGGGTCCAAACAGTGCTGATGCATCATGTCCGTTGGGGGAGCTCATTCATCCAACAATTGCTCCATGTATATTTGCGCAAGGCAAACGTCTTAATATTCCAGCAAGCGGTAGTTACGACGTAAACACATGTGTCCTTTCGTTTTACGGTTCATGTAACATACATTTAGATACATTCAGGGGTCGTTTACCTCAAATGCGAATGAAATCGGCAGCTGAGTGTTTTGTAATTTAATATTTACAAAGAATTAGGAAGAAAATAAGTAAACACCTGCACAATGTTATCTCATCTGAGCCTACCGTACTCCCATGTCTAATTTCGAAAAATACAGAGGAAATCGAAAACGCTCGTCATCCACTAGACAGTCCCTCCCTTCAAAGAAATAATTCTGCAGACCACTAGCTAAGTGATTGCGTTCCCGTGACTCTAAGTGTCTTTTAAAGTCAGCGCAATTCGAAGACTTAACTCTAATGACGTACGAGTCCGCAATAAAGTCAATTTTGGACCTCTGATAAACAACTGCCTATATAAGACCACCCCTGTGAATATGAACTGCAGTGTACATTAGTAGTAATTAGACGACGAACGCATGTAAACAGGTTAAGGTGGCAAAGTGACTTTCCAAGTTGACTGTGCCTTGAACCACTGAATGTGGCTAATTAGATAAAAAGACGGCAAAAACAGCAAGATTTATTGGATCCATGACATTCCGAATGAGCTTTCCAGTTGGTACCTCTCACTGCGTAACGTGAATCACGTAAGAGAAATTACTTATTAAATGCATACAGAAAAATCGGTACAAACAACGAGGTCATAGGGAATGGCCAAAAGGCCAATCAATAACATGAGATAGTAAAAACGCTATGGTCAGCAAAAAACGGCAAAGACATCTGAGGTTAAAACTTGGGAGGGAACACGTGTAAATAGGGAGCCCATGTTGCCACGGCAGAGTAAGGTTTACTAAATGCTCCAGCTGCTTACCTAGGTCGACTTTGAACCGATGTATAAAGTACGAGTAGTTTGTGTCTGAAAAAGTACTCGGAAAGAAGTTATAGGGTCAACAGAATGGCCTGTGTCTAGCAGATGTTCAAAAATCGATTACGGGGGTATTCTGTTTTCTTGTTTCAATAACGAACAAGGCGAATGCTCTTTAGTTCTGGCGGCCAATTGCCCTTGCGTTATTTGCATTAATAATCAGGGCAAGGACCTTCTCAACCCTATTGTTTCACCAAGGCCCAACTTGTTCAAAAGCAACAAACGACTCGGAGAGGGCAAATGTGAACGCGGCTTCGCACGCCAGCGGCGAGAGCCAGATGGCCGAGCAATCATCACGCCCAAGTTCAATGCGGGTGACTAAAGTTCAGCCGGCCACAATCCACATGACGCCCTTGGAAAACTAGCGCACTAGCGGGCGAAAGGGGTACGGAAAGCGTTATTCGAGTTCCTCTCTCATGATAAATGCCGAACATAGGGGGGGGGTGATGACGGGGGCACTGGAAACGTGTGCATCTTTGTGCTTCGAGCCCAAACTGGTGGTCACGCTTAGGCTTGGTTAATAAACCTGAAACAGTTCTAAATCAAGTTACCCAATACGCTATCTGCTTTATAGGTTGTCCGACTCCGGAAGGGCTGGCGGTCGCCTATTCACGATCAGTCCACCCATACGGAGTTTGTTTGCTTTTGGAAGCCAGTGGATCGGTGTGGACCAGTTTCTGAGCAAATATGCATATGGGCGCTATCTTGCTGTGTGGCGCTTGGTACCCCCATGGTACCGAAGCGTTTACTAAGTTCCAAATAGTCTTTCTAGTCACCCTGGCCGTCCTCGGGCAGGTATTTCTACATTAAAAGCGGGACCTGGTCCTTCGGTTGTGCCTTGTGGCTCACGTTACAATTCCCACATGTAGTTGCATGCAGAATGATTTTGTTTCACGGTTAGAGTGCTAAAACCTCTTACCAAATAAGCCTCGTTCGTCCCTCAGGTATCCCAAAACCTGGACATGGGTCTGGTTTGCCGAGAAAAAAATAAGCAGCCAAAAGTGACCATCTTGTTATTTCAAGTCTTTGAGTGTTAAATCATTTGACATAAAATATAAGCCGTTGCGCAATTGCGCGACGACCTGCGGTTAAGTACCAAGGCACATTGCTACGAGCAAATCAAATAAAACGATTGCTGAGCTCCGCACAACCCTAATTAACATAACGATTTTTGGGAAGTTGTTTTCTGCATGGCTTCCTACGACTAATTAGCTGGAAACTGTCATTCTATCACCCACTGTTGTTGTTGGTAATGGAATTCTGTATGTATTTCTGTAGGGTTTCTCATATAATTCAAGTTGATGTTTATGGATACGAGTTGGGTTGAAGTTTGGCAGAGCAAAAGTTACTCTGTCAGGCCCTAAATCCAAGACTTGGCAAGTGGTTGCCTTTTGGTAACCCCTACCATCCCAATGAAATTTTTTAACTCTCGGAAATTAACTGGATCGTTATGCGCCCATTCCCGAGTGAAAATACATATAATTATTAAGATGGGTTACAGAGCTTACTCGCTCCGCTAGGCCTCAGATCTCTCTTTCTCGAGCACCATTAGCAGTTGCACAACAACTTATCATGTATGCATAATTACGTTACCGACCATGGTCTCTATTCCCTTATTTTTTCGCCCGTGTTTTACATGCACCGGACCAACAGGGGATCTAGATCAGCTAACGGAAACTGTTATTCGGGTTCTGCTCCTACGAAAAATTCCGAACATTGAGAATGGGCAGGTTAGCACTGAAAACGTAATCATCAACATAATGAAGTAACCGACCATGAGCTCTATCCCCTTAAATGTTCGTTCGTGTTCTTCTACGCCAGGAAACCCTGCAGACTGAATTAATGCTGCTGAACAAGGATCAGAGGCACGCAGACAGTATGCATTCGAAAGTGTTAAACAGTGTCACTTAATGATGCGCATCAGTTCCGTGATTAATAAAACAGCATCAACTATCGACTACATTTTTCTGGATGTCTTAATTACATATCATCCAGATAAAGCCCATGTTGTATTTTTACTGCTACATTTAAACGAGTGTTTGATTGATATGTATATTTGCCTTCTCATTATCTTCTGCCATGGGATATTGCTATCAAAAAGGCTCTAAAGATACTTCTTCAGGTCTACTCATCTTGAAGCGAGGGAGATATCGTTACCGTCCTGACGATGTACAAACTCTATGAAAACTATCATGGCCTTTGTTCGTGGAGGGCTTCGTTTTTGTGAATGAAATGCTGGGAACTAAGGTTTTTTCCTTTTCCTGTCATCGTAAAGCTCCCTCTTACGTGCAGCACCACGCACCCACGGCAAGACCCCTTTGAAATCACGATGCGGAATGCTTTGCACCTACACTCTCCAAAAGCCACGGGGCCAGTCTGACTACAAAGCTTTTAAATGCATCAGCGCACACTATAGCCGCAGAAAAAAGAAGTAAAACAGTCTCTTTTTAACCACACAAAAGTGCGGCGTCGTACCTTTTGTCTGCTTGAGTGTCCTAGAAGGTCGTCTAGATAATTACTCTGCCCAGAAAAGTCTGCAACATTTTAGGCCGGATCTTTTTTTCAGGTAAGTCAAGCGAGAAACTGCGACAAGCTTACACCCTGGTAGGTGTGCGCACCCCTGACGGTGATTTACCGAGGTTGCTGGAAGGGCCTTGACCAACGCCATTCAAATTCTGTCTTGCAGACCGGCCATTGTGCACATCATGTGTGGCCTAGGATAACCTGATGTTCACCAACAATTGCATTAAACATCAATTGAGCTCCTCAGCTAGGCAAGCGGCCTTCTGTTACAGCTGTGGCATTGAGGCTGTAGCATGAAGCAAAGTTGCGGACTGAAAAGCTGACTGAAACCGACAACCTTTTTGGGGCATTTGCTTCAGGTAAAATACTAAATTGTCTTAATTCCTAGATATTGATAGCACTTAGTTGCAAGCATAAGAGTAGGGGAAATGTATATACTTGCTTAAGAAAGCTTATTTCTGAGTAGATACAGCGCCAGGGAATGACGGGTGGCCAGCTAGTGATGACCTTTAGTTCGATAAAATACGCATGACGCAGCTAGCCGACACAATTAGTTCACTATGTGTTAAAACCATGACTTTAGTGTGTCACCGTTTATTTAGGCCCGTTGAAATTCACAAGGGAGAATAAAATAAATAGAGTGTTAATTTTGGAATCCATCCGAAGTTGCTTTTTAAGGTGGCAGTTGCTGCTGTTTGATCTCCAGCGCACTGATGTCCCCGCATTGATCCTAAGTTCCGAAACTCAGATGCAGACTGGCGTTGACCTCACGGTCGAGTTGCAACTCACTGTTTGAGAGGTAATGGTAGATGATACGTGATTATCAGGCGCGTTCGCTTGTGGCATCATTGGGTGCATTTGGATAAGGTCACTTCCTGTGGCCAACCATCAGTCTCTTCAGGAACTGCGACTGCATTGACGCGCGTGCGTGCGTGTCCGGTTTAAGATTATCATGTGTGGATAGTCATCGAGTGGACATAACCATCCTAAAGACACAAAGACATTATGGCACTTCGCTTTGACAAAGGAATCATCGTGGCAGTCGGCGGCATGCAAGACGACTCAGGAGAGCCTGCGAGGTTGATGGCGTTTGGTCAGGGTACACTCCAAACACTTAATGTATGCGCGTGTTTGCGTCGTCGGTTCCAGTTGATAGTTAGGGCAATACTTTGTTGAACAAAGACAAATAAGCCCAATGTTCTCGTGTAAAAGTCCCCCCACCTCCTTTGATTCTTTCTGATTTATGTTTATATAGATACAGAAAAAAAAGATGATATATTTCTCAAACAAATGGAAACCTAAATGTATTTAATGTTTGAGACTGGTCCCCCAAATCGTCGTCAGACCGAAACTATGTCTATCGATACAAATTATTTCGGGTGACGTCTGTGCCAGAAAGTGTAACGTGCATTTTGTCGGCCCTTTGTGTATGCTTGTGCGCATTTAGAATATTTCCCAACAAATTGGTATGTGGTATGTCAATCGATATAGCAATTGATACATGCTTCATGCAGGCGCACTGCTTTCAGGAATTCTACACCTTTTCTTATTGTAAAATTGCGATCTATCCAAGGGGAATTCACACCACGTTTCCCACGTGTGCAGGACCACCTGTAATAAATGGTATCCTTTCCTGGCTAAAAAATGATGTTCGCATATGTGGGTTAAGAAAGATTGGTAAGTTTGCTTACAGATTAATGCTTCAAAAAGGCATTGACATTAGACGCATTAAACTTTCAATTTTTCAGAATAATTGTTTACCCGGTAATTTAAATATATTTGGATGCGCGTATTACAGTACTGTCCTTCGATGGCTGAGAATGATGATGCGAACTTTATTTTGGTGATAATATCAAAATTTCAGCAAAAAATGGCTCCATTCACGGAGAGCAAGCGTTAAAGTAATTTAAGGGGTCTAAAACCTCAAGAGTAAACGGTCAAAGATCACCGAAAACTCAAGGTAAGAAGTCGACATGGTTACCACACCAGTTATGGAGTCAGGTTGGCCTGCAGCTTCTCAATTTCCGTTTCTTCACACGTGAGGAAGCGAGCTAAGAATGAAATGTCATATGTCGGAAGTTTCGGCGCATCTTACGAGAAGACTTTGCAGCCATTAGTTTGGAGTGGAGAAGGTGAGCGTCATCACTAAGAATACGGTCCACGAAATTCTTGAGTGATTTGAAATGTCGCTGAATTATAAGGTTAGTTAAAAAAGCATAGGAATAGTCGGCAGCTGAAGAGAGATTGCGGAGAATACGTTTAATAATAAGCAAGTCTTTCTTGAGTAGTGCTGGAAAGGTTACTGGAGAGCAGTAAAGAATGAGAGGTAGGATACAAGCATCTATAAAACGCCAGATGAGGGCTTGCGGGGTGCGATAAGAAAGCAAGCGGCGGATATAATATTAAACTTTGCAGATTTTAATAAAAAAAGTCTTCAATATGAAGAGTAAATGAGAGGTTGGAAGCTAATGTTATACCAAGGTATCGGAAGGAGGATACCTTGTTGGGCAGAAAGTCAATGGCTTCAGGACTGGAGGAGGGTCGCAGCCTGAAGATACTCTGGACTGACTTCCGCTCATTAAGTAAAAGACCATTTTCTGACGACCATGCTGTGACATGGTCCAGTCCATCCTTCAGTGTTTCAAGATGTGTCTGGCTTTCGAAAGGATAGCCGAAAACCATGTAATCAGCATATTTTACCAATAAACTTGCGTTTGGAGATCGTAGGTCATCAGTATGGAGGGAAAAAGGACGAGCGGATAATATAGACCCCTGCAGAACTCCACAGTTGTTGGGAAGGATCGTGGATTTTCACTTCCGCTCTGAACGAATTGGATGCAGGAAGTAAAACAGTCCCCAAGCCAAGAGACGGCCCAGCCAGGAGAGCCGCATGCAGAGGTTTTATTAAGAAGAAGATTTCGCGGGATCATGTTGAAGGCTGAGGAGTAGTCAAGAAAGGCACATGCGTATGAATGACATCCCTTATCTAAGTCTCTAAGAGCAGAGTGGACTACCAGAGCAACAGCATCTAGTGGACAACGCCTAGCCTTATACGCAAACTGCAAGGGATCAGAAAAAATTGGATGAAAATTGCTTAATGGTGTCCAAAGCTGCTCGTTCTGTAAGTTTGAGGAGTGCAGAAGAGCAGGTAACTGGGTGAAAGGATTTGGGACCCTTAAACGAACAACAGCCATCAGGAATCTTTGACTCCATGAAAGATAACTTAATGAAATGTGCCAAGACAGGAGCTAATTGAAAGCTGACTAACAAAAAGGGCTTTTAGCCTGTAAATCTCACGCTTTATCCGGACGTTTAGATCCTTTAGTCTATCTCACAGACTTAGTTTATAGAGCGATTCCTTTTGACGCCTCAAAGTTTTTAGATGGGGCAAAGATATTCTGTGAGGTCTAACCATGACAGTGTCAAGAAGACAGCAGACGTTAAAAATGTTGTTTAAAAAAGGAGTGAGATGTCTACAGCATGATTCGACTTCTGCGTACTATAAAAAGGTAGAAATATTGCCAGATATGACGGTCTGGTGCAAAGCAATATTATGCGGGGAGGTGTCTCGAACCCTTAGTTTCCTCTCGGGAATTCCTAACAGCCTTTTGTTAGAGCTACAATAGATGATTGGCAAGCCCCTTATTACAGAATGATCTGAGCTGCCAATGGTGCTCTATTTTTGACGACATAAAGTTTGGGATGGTTGGTCAACATGTGATCCAGAAGGGCGTCGGCACGAGTGTTGAAGGAAACTAAATCGTCTCAACCTAACAGAGTAAGTGGAAGAAGATTTACACGGTTGATATCACCACTTAAAATTATGACATGCTTGCATGACCGTGTAGCAAGCTTTTAGGAAAGTAAATTAAAAAAGGTGTCTAAAGCACGTTGGCATGTTGAGGGAGGAATGTAAATACTGACAAAAATGATGCCTTTAGAATAACTTAAATATCTACGCTTGCATAATACAGCAATAGTGTCTATTAAGTCGTCTGAATAAGAAAATAAGGACTTACAATTTGTGCACCATTGCTGGTTTACAAAGACAGCCACTCCACCACCTATTGCGCTGGTTAAGGATTTTCTGTCCAAACGATAGGCTTAAAAATATTGTGGAGTAATGAGTTCCGACTCGATGTCGCTGTTAGACAAAGTTTCTTGCAGACAGATAACTGCAGCGTTGTTCTGTTCTCTTTTCAACACGATTTCCGATGATTCGTTAATTTTGTTAAACAGGGTTCTGCAAGTTGACGACATAAAAACCTGGAAGTGACAATTCTTGTAGAGGCTTATGTTTGTTTCCTTGTTGCCAACCTGATCTGTGTGTTCTTTTCCGTGTGGTGTGGAGAATTGTCAAGGGCATTAAATTGCAAATGCGACAGATTGGCCTCATTTGACAAATATTTGAATTTTGATGTGATGTAGATAAAATAACTTGTTTTCATGCATTTAAAAAGGTAGCAGTGTACTGTTGAAATGGCCTCATGGTCACAAATGCAGACAAACAAAGCAGATGATTAGGGAGGATGGTATAGGATAATAATTTCCTACGTGAAGGGAGAGCAAAAAAATTGGTGGCTTAAATTCGAAAGCCACGCCAGTAACAAGATCGTAAATATATATGTTTAGCTTTTTAATCTTCTGAGAAATTAATTCCCGTTCACGTTTCACAATAGTATATTGAAGCTCTATGGGCGTAAACCAAAATTTTCAGCGTATATTTGGGCTACGTAAAAGGCATGAACACGTATTTGTCGGTATTCTGCCGCTGCTCGACACAGCTGCGGTGAATCTGGCTCATCAGTGGGTCCTCCAACCTTCCAAAATGGTATTTAAACCAGAAATCACACTGAAGTAGCTGAATGTCTCCAGTGTATGAAAAATCTTCAATTTGCGTTCGCTCTTAATAAGAATTAATTTAAGACAAAGCATTCTTCGTTTAGCATATAGTTATACATTACTTTATTATATATATATATTAAACGCTAAAAATGATTAGATACTTTGTGCTATGAGTAAACATTTAGTGGTCTCAAATGCATTTGATTATAACTTTTTAACCCGATCGATGTGCCTTATTTTTTATACTTAACTGTAACGAATACGTAATTTGCCATGAGGTAAGTATACGAAATCATATTTTCATAGTTTAAATAACGTTCATTTGAATTTATAAGCCTTGGACAATAAAGCCAAAACTGTTTTATACGTCATGCAGTCCGTTTCATAGTTAATTCACCAAAGGTAGACACAACATTCTGTTGTGACCGACATATATACATTGGAATTATACTATAGGGCAATCATTATTACAGTCTATCAAGCTTACTTTTTCGTATCGAAACAAAATTCAGACTGCTCATGTCTCAGACTTATCTACGATTACATCTGTAAGGATTCCCGACGGAATCCCAAAGGTCAGAAAAATAAAACTCTTGTTCCAGTGATGGCTCCTAGGTTAACCTTTTATAGTTTATATATAACACACTTATATACAACATATCAGTGACTGTTGCAGGACTGGGTCCAACATAAGTTCATTTAAGTAGACCTAAAATTATAAAAAAACAAAACAGCTTGGGTCAGGTTGTGCTTCAGTAACACTACTAGGTATAGTCGCCTTAACAATTACTGATTTATTACAACATCTATACTGTTGACTGACTGAGAGAAGAGTTTTTTACATGGACATTTCTACTTAAAACACCTAAGTTGTTTTCAAACAGTATTTTCTTATTGTGAGTTAGCTAAAAGTATGTGCGTTCCGTTGCCCAATTATTTGCTCGTGTACGCAGCTGTTGGACCACATCAGGTCACTGAGAATATAGGGCGTCCTAAATTCACAGCGTTAGCTTGATGCCATCTCATTTTGGTAAATAATGCGAACACCCGAGTGTCTGGCCAGTCAATAGTAGCCAATAAGGAAAGAAAGATGGCAAAAGAATTTTTTTTCTATATGAACCAAGATTTTAACTCTTCTATATTCACGGATTGCGTATGAAATGGCATGGGCTAAGTAAATCATTTGAAATCATTTTGTTTTTCAATCAAAATTACGTGACAAACCCCATGATGAGACATGTGACGAGGGAGCTCCGTTATACAGATAGCGTTATAAAAAGTTCTAGGGAGATTAAAATCGGAGTAAATGCAGGGCTAATGCGGGGGTTAGAGTGACATTTAAAACCATGATCAGGGATCAGTTTAGACTTACGAGTAGAATACCAATTTGGATAAGTCTTAAGAACGTGAGAATCGATCGGAAAAACACCTTCAAATTTCTCGATCGGAAATTTAGCGAAAGTCCATCTGTATTACCTCAGTGAACCTGGTCCCTTTTCTCTCCAAATATACGTTCTTTGTATTCAAAACAACAACTAAAGAATTTCGGTAGATATCTGCTTCCATAAATGCATTTTTTTTCAAAAATTTTATCACCAAGAGCAAGCTGGTTACTTCTTAAATCGTTTCATCAGCAAGCTTCTACTTATCAGGAGATGAAATGTTTAATCATTAAAATTGACAGCGATTAACACGACCCAAGAACAAGATTGTTTTTGAGAAAGATGTCTGAAGACTAAGTATATGAAAGTGTAGAAAGAAGTTGGATTTTATCTTTCCCGTTTGCAAACCTGACCAACAGGATCCATTAGAGGTTCTCCTATCTGTTATTGCGACCCCACTACGACGCAGGCAAAAGTAAATGCGCATTTCAGTCAAAAAGCATACTCTATCAATTAAACCGTTTAAAGTGCGGCAGAGGGCGGCTTATTGACAGAGCCAGTCTAGCGCTGGATGAAGGCCCACTTTATACGCGTTAAGGCGGCAGAGGAAATCTCATTTGCGCAGTTGGCCGTACATATTAGTTCTATATAGGTGCGAACGGTTGGGATAGCAAACGAACGTGGTCTAAGACGATTTGGAAAATAAGACGCAGAAGACCTTGGTCCGAGCAATCGGCTAAGGAGCTCCTGGTTTTAAGCCAAACGCGACGTAAGCGTACAATTTTGCTGAAAACAAGAACCCAAACATAAATGTTCAGCCATGTCTCTGTTCGCTTACATCGAGAATGAGCCTTGGACGAGATAACCGCTAGCCATATTTTCATTCTTGACGTGTAATGCAAGACTGTTAACCAATCACCTCTGTGTGTATGAAATATTGACTATTCTATCGTCTAAATGCAGAAATTAAGGCTTTTTTCTATCGTAATTCCATATTGGTTAATGGGATCCGAGATAAGTTCTGCCAAGGCTTGCACGTATATTTGAGGGAATAACATTAAAGTAGTTAAGCTCTATCAAAATCAATGTGCAATTTGTTTTTATTTAAATTGTATATAGAGGCGGCCATTTAAAACCCATGGCCTAACTTTTTACTTTGTGGGACCCTGTTGACCATTATATTTTCAACGTGTGCTTTTCATACCCAAAAATTTGGTTTTATACCGAATGTGACATCTTCAAAATTATATAGTCCGGCGTTCTTTGATATACAAATATGAAAGTTGTGGATTCAATGATACTAATAAAAAACTAAAAATAAAGTGTGTCCTTATAATACTTAATAATCGTTTGCCCTGCCAAACATCCAAACGTTTATGCACGCATTTGCTGGTAACAGAAAAGTAGAAACCTGAAATTCTTTGCGTCCTAACAACACACTCACCGTTTCTACAGTACAATATATTTTAAAATGTCCGAGGTAGGGCATTTTGCTTTGACTTCAAAACACGCTCAACTCTTCCTGGCATCGAAAAAATGATATTCTTTAAAGCCTCCGAGGGAATCATTCCCCAGAAATACAGCAGAGATCTCTCAAATCAAGCAAAAGAGGTAGGAGCAGACAGGTTCACGTCAATCATTATCCCAAGAATTGACTATATATATTCAACTGGATTCCATTTGGGACTTTTTGCTGGATCTTCAGTGCTGTAAGGGATGTTGCTCCTACTAGCATAACAATAATAATTAATATATCTGGAAAAATGTTCATTCTCAAACTGTGACCTGCTCAGACGACATTTTCCCATTTTTTGAGCAGGTTTTGTTTTATAGAATATTCATTCACGTGTTGAATTTGTGTTCAAAAAGGAAGACAGATAGCTCCCTAAAGTATATTACTCCCTACACAATATCTCTAGAGTTAAACTTTGAATTCTCCCTATTTTGCGACTTTAAGCCTAAGTAAGGTCATTTTTTGTATTTGGCGGAGAAAACCGTTCATACGCAGATTCTAAGGAGAAGATGTCTTGTTTGCAGTCGCCTACAGTCTATTTCTTGACCATCTTAGAGAAAAAATACTCTTGTTGATTTTTGTTGATGCTAGCCTGGGGATTTTTCTTGTGTGTTAATATTGGTGACCACTGAACTTATCATCCTTCCGAGGAGTGGTCTTCTGCTTTGCCTTTGTTTACCAATGGGTTTTGAAAAAAATGATTTTTTCAGAGTACTTCTGCATTGTTAGGGTACCCATTCACTTGTACTGTGATCACTAATTTGTAAACCATCCTAATAAAATTCAGCTACAGCCTGAGCAATCACCAATCCCTTCAATCCAACCTTAAGCATACATATAGCTCGAGCTTTCACTTTTCAAGCTAGGTGCAACTGCCCAATCAGATCAGAGTAATCGGATGTGGTGTTAAAATGCTGTTTATACGTGTCTTCCAGTGTAGGCTACTGGTAGTCTTATATATGAAGAAAATAAAAAAGTGAACTGCGCCAAGTTTGATATGATTAGAAGCTCATTCAATCACTTAGCCTAATGGTTCCGCTAATCTATACAAATTATGTGCTAAAATAAATAAAAACAAGTTGCGCTTTACTTCGAGAAAGTTATGGTCAATTTAACGTTCGAGTACTCTCTAATAAAGGAAAATTTACTGCCAGGACATGAGGCAAAACAGATTTTTAATCATGTCACCATGTATAAGCATTCTTTTTTGCCACCAGGACAAGAAGCAGTATTGTATTTATGAAAATCAAGTCTGCGTATCGGGTTTCAATGACACTGGAAAGCATAGCAGACTCCAATGCAAATTCACTCTACTGAGGATAACGATTTATATATCAGCTCTGCCAAACGTTTCCCCTGCTTAACCATCGTGTTTTTATCGGTCAAACTTGACTCATAAGAAGTTCTGCCTCGCAGCCTGGCCTATACTGAACTAAAACAGAACTCTGGAAGGTGCATAAATTTTGTCTTGTATTTTCCGGGGAAACCCGGAAGGCAAAGTTTTGGCTTTCAAGCGTCTGTCAGGATTTTGCAGCCTCCCTGCTTTCAAATGAAGCTTTCCTGGCCACTGAGAGAGAAAGCTGAAGGGAGCTTAGTTCAAATGACAAAAGCACAATATTCAGTCATAATTTAATGCTCCCGTTATACTGAGGTAATTGGTGGAGACGATCACTTACAGCCTTGCACAGGTTGTGGAGTGAGGGAGGAGTAGGAGCCTGGTCACCATATACTCTATTGCAAGCTTGACAATAAAACTGTCACATTTGACGACTGGCCTGTGATCCCAGCAGACATTCGGGTCTCCAGAGTGTTTACTTTAATTTACGCAAAGGATACTACGCCAATTGGCCCACCGATCTTAATGACCTCCAGTCCGCCGCCGATGCCTTGGCGAAAGAGAATCGAAGCCGGGACATAAAAATACTGCACATTTTTAATGCACTCTGGCCAGCCATAAAATTTAGCAGTACATTTTGGCTGTGATCGAATTGGAAAAGGATGAAACCTTAATAGCCTTAATAGTGTTGTCTTGCCGGTGCATGCTGCAATGGGGAGCTTAGAAGGCAACAGAGAAGAAGCAGACACAAACGCTTGAAAGATAAGTTGTTACTGATGATGGGTTAGAGCATGATTCTGAAACGATTGGCGAATTAAATTATTATTCAGTTCAGGTGACCCAATTTTGAAAATTCGCGGCCTTGGTTGGATTCGAACCCGCAGAGTATGGAAAACAGCCATTGACCTATGGAGGCATGCCGTTGACAAAATTGAATTGTTTTCGTCCTTAGCTATTTGGTATTATGAGTTCTCCGTTGTGGAACATTTGAGACAGATGAACTCAGTCTCATGGGAGATTTTTCGACAGATTAAAGGAAGCTTGCATTTAGCAACAAAACTCTCACCTCAGGGAATTTAATGCAGATGGGCAAAAATCGCGCCCGTGGCAAATTATTGCCATATCCTTCTTATTTCACGCCTATGATTGACTAAAATGCGGAGATCATTTGGTCAAAGTCCATATAGAGCTTTTATTTGAGTGAATAATTTTCTTTTGCCCCGCAGTCCTCGTACGGCAGACGTGCGTTCCCAAGCAAAGGAATTTAATAAGTCTCCTTCAAATAGCTGTTAATATAAGCGCATATTTCTTTTCGCGTCCAGTGTTGTAAGTATCAATAAATGCAGAGCGCTGAATGAGAGCTGAGCTGTTATATTTTCCTAATTGTATCCTTACTTCCTCGGTTGAATATGGATAATCGGTAACTTCAACCTTTAATTCGGAAAGGTAACGTTCGGTGAAGTGGGGTTTTCTGTTGTATCGCTTAGCATGGCTGCTAACTGCCACCGCAAACTCATTCTCGATGTTGGAAATATGAAAATCGCCCAGTTTTCTGCACATGGCACAATAAGGGACGTGTTTAAATAAAGTGTCCACCACGGCTGCGGGTTCGTATGCTAAGATCGTGTTTTGAGACGTTATCAGCTATTAGTGCTAAACAAACTTAACATGATGCTCTCGGATTTCGTCTTTTCTTTTTAAAATGCCATCAAAAATAGATAAGTTCGTCAGAAATCGGTTAAAACATTTTCAAAACTGCTTGCTCTTGATCTAGTCACGCAAAACGGTGGCTGACTACGTAGTATATTGGATGTTTTTCCTTGAAAATCCTATAAAATTATTTCTTAGTTTTTCACTTCAAATGGATTATGATTACAGTTTTACTAACCAGTGCGTATCACAACTAGCAAAATAGGTTACCGTTTATAGAAGAGCCCAGTTTACGTTCCAATTTTCCAGTCAACATAGGCAGAAAAAAGCTATTTACAAACAAATACAATATGTGTTGATCCTTATTATTTACAGCATATCCTAAATATTCACATTCAAATCAGATCACGTGATCAAAATATGTTAAGATAGAAAATTAAAAGGCGTTACGATCACTGGAATCAAACTTTTACTTGTCTGAGATTTCGGGCTCATTCTAGAGTCCACCATCAGAGATTAAAGGCGTACACGAAATAAAAGCAACAGTTATAGGACGCAGGGACCAAGCAGTCGTTATGAGGGAAAGGGGGAGGTGGGAGAGGGAACAGTCAACCGATAGTGCCATCATTCCGGAGATGTCTGTCTAGCGTGATTTATGCCGGTGCCAGATCGATTAATCGATTGACTGAGTTCTCATCCGAGGCCCAGGGTTCAATCAATTCGCGGCCTGTTTTGTTGCCAGCGTGTGCGATTACCCTCACAGCTGTGAAATTAAACTTGTGACCAGTTTCTTAGTTATGGGCGGCCACTTGTAATGATGTGTCACCCCGTAAACAAGTACGTGGGATGCGAACATTTGCCTCAATTCGTCAAAATATGTTTGCTGCGTATTCTTGTTTTCTCAAACTAAGCGCAATGCCGTGCATGCGGGGATCCATTTCGGGGTCCCGATTAAGGTAACTGTTTGCTGTAGATGCTAACTGATGAACACTCACTGATCGATATCAAAACTAATTCGTCCCAATCTATTTTCGGGCTTACTCCCGACCCCCGCCAGCAGTTATTTGGGCTGTAGTTCGAAGGTTATTGGCGGTAAAGGCAAGGAAGACGGCAATGATTATTTCTGACTCGTAAGCCGCAAGTAGCAACTGATAATTAGGTTTTCGCTGCGCAATCAGGAGTATAAAAACTCTATATACTTACTGATTTCGTTTCAAAAGTACATAACATAATCTAGGCTAACATTTTACAAAAAAGCTTATATACTTGCCAATGCAAGCGAACATCCGTGTCCCAGGAATCAATTGAGAAGAAGACTCGATCGCTGGAACAATATGTTTATTCGCCTGACGTTTCGATATCCGTCGCGGATTCGTCATCCGAGACATGGGTAGCAGCCGTTATACCGTAAAATATATTATTATTTTCAATTCTGTGCCAAATAAGGCGTTGTCAACAAAAGACTTTGATCCTTTGATCGCGGAGTAAAGCTTTCCCTGTCGAGTCCATGAATAGTAAATCCAGACGGAACCTCTCTATAGCCCAGACTCGGCAGCAATGGAATTGGAAACTTCATAACTTGCCCAACTAAATAAAACTCCGGACATGAGGTATATCTGGACGGACACCAATAAGATCGTTCTTATTGTGCCGTTCGTCTGACCAAATCTGAGCCCAAGCCCACAGACTGAAGGCTAATTTTCTGCCGTAATTAATGGTCAGTCTCACATTCTGACTTCATATCTACCATCGCTATACTTCTTAGACCACCGGCAACGTATATTTCAAGGTTTGGCGCTACGACCAACGAATCATAAAGCAACCTCGAACATGAAAATGTTATAAAGGAGGCTTTGTTGTGTATTGTCTCCTGACTTACGGCCTAAACAGTTATGGCAATTTCTAAGTTTCTTGCCTCAAACGTCAGAAGTAAGCCAATAAAAACCTCATTGTTGGCTCAATCAATTGGTTAAGTTTTAAATGCTGACCAATTGGTCGATCTTGCAGATTCAGTAGTCTTGTAAAATGGCTGAGTTTGACAATCAGAACTTTGACTCCCTTTAAGACATTTGGCTTGGTCGGACGATGTATCAGACGTTTTTCAACGAGTCTATAAGATATCGAGCAACTGCAAACTAAACTGGAAACTTAAAGATTTCTGAACACGCGAATTGCCAAGTAGTCGGCAGTGCGAAGTGACTGTATTCTACAAAAAGTGGTACCTCCCGTGGATGAATAATACGTTTCTGCCCTTGTCTCTTTCTCTGATGAAGGATCTATGACAAATTTCGTGACGTCAGGTGAATCCATGTCGTTTTCCAGAAATCACTTCTTCTTCTTCTTGGCGAAGTCTTAGTGTGTGTCACGCCTCCTGCCTAGAGCGTAAAGAGGAAGCAAATACAATCTACAGTACCAGCGAGGCTATGAGTCCAAGGAAAAAATTGAGGGTACGATTCAATAGGTAGGCCAACACTTTGATTCGCTTGTCGCGGATTCTTTATCAGAAAGATGACCAGAAAGCAGTCACAAAACCGGGTCATCCATACATGGTTAGTTGCAGTGGACAAGCAAACTACGTTGGAGGAACTGGCAGACGTATCCAGACGCAAATTGCCGAACACGCTGCAGCAGTGAGGTGAAATTAGTCCAATTTGAAGGTTGCGGCTCATTCCACTAAAACTGATCACACTTTCAAATTCAATGAGGATGACATTCTAACAGCAGGTGACGATCATGTGCCGAGAAGTGCATCCCCAGTCCATACAAAAATGCAACGACTTGTCCAATCCATATTCAGTGCTGAAGCTTAATTTGTCCAAAGCATTTCGCCACTTTGGGGAATGCATTGGCCACCAAATTGTCTAACGCCAACGCCGGGGAATCAGATGGCGTAGTAATCATCAAATCCAATTCCACCACGCGAGATGACATTTCAGCAAGTCAGTGCCAGCATGCCGATAATCGATCAATCAACTCAAAAGGAGGGCAATTATTTTAAATTGTCGTTATTTGTCATACTTGTGCAGTTATTAATCTGTCCCATAAATACTGTTCGTTCTTATGCGTGTGCTACCGGTTTCTGCGACTGATTTCTACTCAGTTCTCTGATGAAGAATCCGCGACAGACGTCGAAACGTCAGGCGAGTACAAGTGTTGTGCCGGCGATCGAATCATCTCCACGAACGATAGCGTGGGCTCAGACAGTTAAGCTTGTCGTAAGGGCTGTTCAAACCACGAAAAGCGCAGAGTAGGTGTGGTTGTTTGACAAAAAGGGCCTGATATTACAAGTAAAAATTTATGTCATCTAAGTCAGTTGGCTTGATCAAACGATCCTGTGAGAGAGTTTCGTGATTGGCTTCAGGGGGTCGGTGGTCTCTGCCTACAGATCAGAATTCCTGACTCTGGTGTGCGCACAGAGCAAATAGGAAATTTCACATCCTTGTGCTTGAGCAAATGTAGGCAAGAAAAAGGCCCAACTTCTCCCGGTTGGGCGTTCAAAGCCACCTGGGCGTTAACACTGGCATGTGGTAACCAAGTTTTTCAATGTGGCACTGCAGGCGCCGGTTAGCGCAAAATAGGCGTTCATTTTGAGGAGAAAACAGCGTTGCGAATATAGGTGACAATAAAAAATCCTGCCACCCAACGGCGACAAAAACTAGAAGGCCGACTTTTGCCCCGAAGAGGCGGTTAGACCGCATACATTTTTGATAAGTGCTTCTTATGCAGAGATTTGTTTACGTTGGACAAGAAGAGGACAACCGAAGCAGTCGCCTTTACCTATAAGCACCGTGAATAATTCTCGTCCGATATCTTCAAGCCAGAAGTTAAGGCAAGCTCCAGGAATGCAGGACATGTCATGCAACCTGTGAAGGACCATTTAGCACTTCAGAACAGTATTTGGCAAGTGTACGTGTACTTTCGATAAATTCTTGTGAGGCCAATGCATTTACATGGGCAGGGGTATGAGCTAACGAAGCGATCAATAACGTTTGCCTTTTTTACAAGTGAGTCGTCGGAATCAAGGAAAGAGGTCGATGAAAGAAAGGTGGGGAGGGCTAGTTGGAGCCCGGAGGGAGGGAGGGCACAGGAGACAAACGGAACGCGGAGGAGGGTATGCCAATAAGTGAATGTGAATCAAAACACCTTCGGAGCTTGCACGAACTACTTTGGTGCACACAACGCCGGCTTCAGCAACCTGATAGCGCTTGCTTCTGCTGCTGCTAGCAGGCGGTGACCCAGGGCCTTTGGGTTGTTTGGCGGGAAGTTATAAATTACCTTAAAGGACTCAATGGGGTCCATGCTATGTCCGGAGTCCCCCATGTGGGCAAATACAGCGCTGTTGATACTTCTGAATTCATCACTGCTCAACCATGCCGGAAGGTGCTCTTGTATTCTTTTTGATAAGCGCCAAGACGTGCGACCGATATAACCTGCTCCAACAGAGCAAGTAAATGAGTTGATGCAGATAGAAGTGGCCTTAGCCTATCCTTACCTTTGCCGTGAAGGTCCAGGTTAGTTGAGAATAATATCCGAACTTTCGCTGCTGAAAAGGATTGGGGAACGGCTTGGTTGAGGCATCTGTTCGGGAGTTCGCTTGCCATATCCGCCTGAAAAGGTACTTTGAGGAATGGTGCCTTCTATTTCACGGTGAGTGTGGTGGGTCTAGTTTATCTCTCTTTCATATTTTTTATGATGAGTCGGTCCGGATATCCGTTCTCTTGAAGCAGGGTTTGGATTTTCTGGAGCTCTTTTTTAAAAATATCCACAGAGCATCATTTTTTGGCCATTTTGCGCTATGCAGCGGACTGAGTTACGCTTCTATTGGCGTGCGGGTGTGCAGTTGAATGTTGTAACATGAACTTGAAACAACCTTAATTCGTGACAACCCTTTTATCTTGGCTAGGGTGTCAGCATAAGCTGTTCCTTGGGCTCCCAAAGTGTGTTTGACTTTCATACTCATAACTTACTTACCGCATATACCTATCCTACGCTTAGAAAGTAAACACCGACTCCTGTTGAAGACCACATCAATGTCCATTTACTTTTTTATCTGCTCCAGTGGAGCAGGATACATTTTTCGGACTACGAGGCACTTGTAGAAGAGGGTACGCGAACACATACCACCCTGGCTAAGTAACACGAATCCAGATTGATCTCGAGTTCTATTGTCACACACCTTGTCCATACAAATGACCAAGTTGCTCGTTAAAAAAGCCCTTAATTTTTTCTACCGCATACAAACAACATAATCTAAGACCCTACTCCATTGAATGTTAGGAAAAACTGAGACGATGAGTGAATCTAGTACTGTTTTTTCAGTAAACGCGAATGGAGGCACTCTTTTTTATGAAGCCGAAACCGATGCCAGGTGACGATTGCGTGTCGCCTACATCCTCTGGTGGCAGGTTTTCTTCTGTGTACTGATGGTGAGTTTCATTGCGGGAATTCAACCCATGGCCAATTCTCACTACCTATACTTTTTCTCTGATCCTCCAGTGAAATAACAAATATGCATACCGATCTTGCGATTTAAGCGGTGTGAAAACAAAAAATTTTCATTAAACAACATTTATGAACCCTGTCCATCTCTTCTATTTTCATTACCAATCTAATTGTGAAGGCTCCATGATAAATTGCCGAAAACATATATTTCTAAAATAAATTCAATTTTTTTAACAAATATAACAGGAGAACATTGAGTTATTTCAGCAACAGAAATAAGTTTGGGCATGAGAACAAGCAATAAAACAGAAACAATAGTTAGGATAAGCACTATCTGCGCACTGTACGTACGCAGCACGTTAATGTGACTGCAATAAAATTACCATGAATTTAAATGCAATGAGTTCGTACTGAATGTGTCAGAAGATGCTTACATTTGCACATATTATTTCCAATAAAGATCACATAGGTACACTTCGGGCTCAACAAGCATCATTAAGTGCGCTGCCTAAACCTCTGGAGAAAAAGACGATTTAATATAAATTATTTGTTGAATAAACGTCATGCCGTATGATTAAGGAGACTACTCCAATCACTTTTTGTACTGAAACCATCCTACTATAAATGTGCAAAATTTGTGTTTTTCTCTCACAAAATATATTTTGATTAAAATATTGCTAAATTTGGACACTTCTTAGATGAATGCATTAGAAATAATTCAGCTCATAATTCCCAGGCTTATGTTGTTACTCGCATTCGGAAGCCAATTAGTGGTTGATGCCAAGCCACATGAAAGTTTTTTTGAAATGGATGGTTAAAACACGGTGTAAGAATCGAACCTTGCTTTGAAAATTAACCTTGTAGAAAAATGCATATAAGCCATGCGTTATGCTTTTCTCCTTTTTAACAATTCCGAGAAAATTTAGGTGGTATTGTTTCAATAAATGTTATTAATGCACACGATTTTTCCGCTTATGTTACCCAATTTAGGATGGAAAAATGGGGAAAATGACAACCAGTGGCGAAATCCGATTATGAATATTGATAAATAAAAGGCATGTACGTTTGACTGAGGTCTGAAGCCTGGTCAACAAATAATATTCTGCTTAAATGCAATGTATAAAATGGCTTGCATCTAATTTCTTTAGACATTAAATTTTGTATCATATACATATAAATATAGTAGCAAGTAGGCGTAGGCCGACCAGCTAGAGGACACACGCGCCCGTCCATGGCGTCTTTGGAGATCACAATCGAACCTTCGCCGCATTGTGGCTAATGATAAAGGCAGAAGTAAATTACCCGACAAATATAAGGGAGACTAGGATGACCATTTCTGGCTTATTAGCCGTCGTCAGCTAGTCAAAGGCTGACTTAAGTGGTGCCTCAGCAATTGGTGCCTCGTTCGAGGTTTGAATTCACGACCTGGTTAGGTAGAAGTCCAACGCTGTAACCACTGATCCGCGATCTCGCTGTGGTATCGGTTTTTGATCGGGAATACATATATTAGCAGATAGGCGTACACCGATCAATTTAAGGACACACTCGTTTGGCCCTGACGCCTTTAGAGTTCGTGCTCGAGCCTGATATGCAAGGCGGATAATCATATAGGCAGAAAAACATTACCGACTAAGACAAGAGAGACTAGGCTAACCATTTCTGGCTTATAAGCCGTCGTCATCCAGTCGCACTTAGCAGTCTATCTGGTTTGAGAGCGTACTCTTCCTTTTATGGCTGGAAGCTCGTTCTAGAGCAGTCGCATAGCAAGTTATCACTTATGATGGATTGGAAACAAGAAAGACAAATGACACCGGAATAGTAATTTCTGGCTTCTTACCCATAATCAGCCAGTCCCACCAATCGCGGTTATCGGACTCTGGTTTATGGAAGTCGGCCCATATTAACTTTCAAGTCACAATTATAAAGCTTCAAAAAACTCCAAGCTAGCTAGTAATTTCTTAACAAACTACCGTCCCGGTTTGCGTCCGGAGATCCCTGCCTATACCTGAATTAATTTCTGAGAAAATGTGAACAATAAAATTTAAAAACTGGAGTATATATACCAGGAAGCTGGGAGACCCTATTCGTAAGCTAAGTCTCTTATGGCTACGCCCTGCAGCGACAGAACGTTGGCGAAACACGTTTGTGATGTTTGATCTAGTACCTCTGCTGCCCAATGGGATATCCTTGTTAACGGAAGCGCAGAGGCATTTTCCAGACTGATCTTCATCAGGGTTTTCCGTTTTTTATTTGGAAGTATCGTGTAATCCCTGTATCAAAACGCATTAAGCTGTTCTGTAGATACATTATCTAAGCTCATGCTGTGATCATTGTCGCATCCACTGTTCCAGTGATTTCTGATGGCGAAATAGCACTTGACTGGAAGATTGCGTTGTGATTGCGTTTTTAGCACACTTCACTGACCACCTTCTTTCATACAAGTGCTTACCCGTTCAGTCAAAATAAATTGCTAACCAAAAGCATTGAGAATAGGTCCGTCTAAATACTTCAACGAAACAAACTTTTCTTACTGCCTTTAGCAAACAATGCACAACACCGTTTCCTTACTTAACAAACAGGAATGCGCCTATGGCTGTGGACTGCCCGGTATATGCTTTAGAGGCCTAGACGTTACTTTGACCTCACTGGACCCTTCATTGTCCATAATAAGGTAGAGAAATGATGTAATTTTTCCCTTTATGTGTACTTTATTCACGGATAGTCATGGTTCATTGCGTAAAGTGACTAGTCTGAGTTGGCTTGCTCGATAGTGACCTTTACGTCGGTCGGTCGAAAGAATTTTCGCAAAAATATATGTATATATGAAATGTCTCAGCATGGTGTTCGTAAGCGCGTCTAGTAATTAGTTCATGGCGCTTCCGTCTGTGTATGTTGTGCTATCTATTCCACAGGGACTGGCAGTTGGGATTACGTCGAAGCAGCAGCCCGTTAACCATTTCAAACGCTTGAGTGAGCACAGCTGACTGACTTTGCAAGCACAAGTCTGCCCCTAGCAGTCAAATTTGTCAAATAAAGTCAACGTCTTGCCACACTTTCTGGATGGATGCCCGTTGCATAGTTAATGAATTGGGACGGACTGGCAGCTCGCTGCTTTCACAGTCCCAAAAGTGAAGGTTTTTGCACTGGGCATAAAATTGGCCATGTTTGGTTCGTAGTATGCCTCGGCTGAGATGTTTAATCTGCTAACTATTGGCTTAGGGAAATTTGACATGCATAGGCTTATACATTAAATTGATGCTGGTTATTGTACCATAAACTCGTCGTCTCATTGTTAGTTGGAGGAGTAGGGATAGCACATCAGAAGGAAGTTAAGTGGGTTTTCTGAGTGATTATAGACAGAAAAAAGAAGGCAAGAATCAACAGACCGTTACACTGATGGTTAAATAATAAAAGGCAGGACCATAAAGTTACCCTTAACTTAAATATTTATACTTCTAATTAAACATTACTTTAGTGCCAGTAGACTAGTAGAATCAATAAAAGATGTACCATTAAAAGTTTAAATTACAATCAATAGTTATCGAACATTTCGCGTGGTATATTGTCAGTTTTAAAACGTTTTATATAATGTGAAACACAATCACTACGGGTATTGCTGATGTCCGACCACTGCATTACACAGCTACAAATTGTTCAGGTCGGTGCCGTCAATACTGGTGTCGCCAATATCCGTCCTGCTAAATACTTTCGCCTTTTGAAAGAGGCAGCTTTGCGAACATTTTTAGCACCAATTATCCCAAATTCTGCTAAAATTCTCACGTAAAAACTGTGGCTGAAATGTTAAGCTTCCTCAGAATAGTGGTGTTATGTTCATACTTTTTAAATATGTCATACAAATACATTTTTTCAGAATTCTAGATTACTGCAGTATACCGAATAAGGCAAATCAAAGGGACTTGATGAGCAACTATGTCTCACAGCGTTTGCCGATCGGACGAACATGGACTGATCTTTTCATTAATATCCATGTTGGAAGTAGAGCACATGAATAAGAATTTACGTTCTTTTGACGGCCTCTTGAAGGCCATGAATGTTACCTCTTAGCCTATCCAATCAAGTACGTCAAAATTATGGTCATACCGACCTTCGGACCCAATCTCAAAGCGTTCGTGTAAAGACATATCCGTCAAATTCGAATAGCTCTTTCTGAGGAATTTAAAAAAGTTTACCCACTAGTCGAAATGATTAAAGAAGGCATGACTATTTTAAACTGCAAATTCTTCTTAGTCATAGTTAACTTTTTTCCGAAATACCGGTCAGTCTTGGAGCACTTTTGACATTTATATGCTGCTCTGCGATCGAACACTATGCTCAACAAATTCATTGTATGCGCGCAAAAATGGATTTATTGGATGAATGAGGAAGAAGGCAGGTCAAGCACTAGATCACTTAATTTATTGTTTTGAGCTTTCAAAAACATACAGGTGTAATCTTCAGAGATGAGAAAGCATCCGAAAAGGAAGATAATTATAGTGGCTAAAGGCCAATCAACCGTCAGAAATCGTCAGGTTGTCAAGAGATTAGAAACATCAAAAGACAAGGTGAGGTGCGGGAGAAGGGCAATTAGCTCTCAGTAGAATTTGAGTGGTCAGAGGGGCAATTATAGTGATGCAGGCTAATTAGCTGTCCGTAGGGCTGGGGATCATTAAACAGTAATTAGCATACTGCCTTGTCACCCGGAAGAGGGCCCTGGTAACGCTGACTCCTCTTCCAGCCGGTTTGTTGTGGGTTCATGTTCGCTTGCCATTCTTATGTTTGATTTGGCTTCGTCCCAGCTCCTTTCAACGTAATAGCACAAGACTTTGTAGGCCGCTGGCAGGTCCAGATGCCTGTTGACCGATTTGGCATCTGAGTGCCATGCCTCGAGTGTCAGCCTTTCGGCTTTTGAGGTTTCTCGGCCTACGATGGTCGCACCTTGGAGATCAAAGTCATGGCCAGTTTTTGCAATGTGTGCTGCCAGTTGTGAGTTTGGATCCAGTATCTGGGCCGCTCGTTTGTGCTCCTTTAGGCGAGTTTGCAATTTGCGGCCTGTTTCCCCAACATAATTGCAGTCTCCCTCATTGCAAAGTATCTTGTAGACGACTGTAAAGGTTACTTTAAGAGGCAGTCGGTCTTTGGTTTGCTTTGCCTGGTGGCGTATTGTCGCTTGAGTTCGATGGGCTATGCTCACACCAGCAGGTTGTAACAGTCATGAGACTGCTTTGGAGACGCCTTTTATGTAGAAATAGACCCTCCAGACTTCAAACTGTTTTTGTTCTGGTCATCATCTGTTCACTCGGCATCTGCTTTTTTTTAACAAACGACTTTGGGTAGCCATAAGCTCTGAAGAGTTCTTGAAGATGTTGGTGCTCAGCACTTCTGGCGGCTGGTGTGCTGCAAAGTGTGTGAATTCTTTGGAAAAGAGTACGGACGCAGCTGCGTATGTGGCACATGAGTTGATTCCTGTTGAAATTGAGTACTTGATTCGTGCTGGTGGCCCTTCTGAATACTATAGTTTGCAGTAGTCCAGTCTAAAACTGGCGTACTAGGAAATCGAGGAACGGCAGTTGTTCATTTGTCCCCACCTCCATTGTCAATTGGATATTTGGATCAACCGAGTTCAGTAGCTCTTTGAGGTGCTCGATGTCAGATGTTTTAACAATGATGAAGTTGTCATCGACAAAAAGAGCCCAAAACTTCGGTTGATACTTGGTTAAGGCCAAGTGTTCTATCTGTTGGAGTTCCATTTCAAAAATCAGGCCTGACAAGGGGGAGCCCATGGGAGTGCGTTTAATCTGCTCATACATTGGTCCGCCAAATTTTAAGTACGTTTTGAGGCAATGCCGTAAAAATGCAAGCAGATGTTCAGATTTGAGTGGTTTCTCGCTGTAATCCTAGCGTTCGGATAGAAGTTATCTGACAAAATCAATCTCTTTGTTTTTGTGGGACGGAAGTGAACAGTGGGACAACATCGAAGGATACCATGAATCCATCTGGTTCTACCTTCAGATGCTTTATTCGCTCAAGGAACTGTTTGGCAGAAGCCACGGTTGTTGTTGAGCCTACCACGAGGAACTTGAGGTACGTGAACATCCACTTTGCTAATCCATACCTAGAGGTGCCGCGACGAAAGAAAATAGGCCTACACGGTTCATTTCCCTTGTGTACTTTAGGCAGACCATAGAATCTGGCTGCGGCTGTGTCGTTTGGTTTCATGGAAAACCAATCGCTGGGCGTGATGCCCCGTTTGCTTTGAGTTTTGCCAGACTTTTGCTCATTTGGGTAAAAAAATGTTTCATTTCACTGGCTGAACATATCTTGTATGAGTTTGTATCCTTATGTAGGCTGTGGGCTTTCGTTTGGTAATCAGCTTTGTCCAGTACCACTGTGGAGCGACCTTTGTCAGCCGGCAAAATGATGATGTATTCATCGGCTTAGAAGAGCCGGGATACGCAGTATCCTTTTGTAAAGTTATAGCCAAGGACTTGGATTACTGTTATCCAAAATTGTTGATCATTCTTCACCCTCCCCTCCATATTCCTGACAAACTTTGAGTATTCAGGAAGTCAAGTCAAGTGAACGAACGTTTTAGATTAATAAACCATCAGGCTATACCATAATATGTAGGGAGATAGAGTTATTATTATATTTAAATTATTGTATTGCCTGATGATGAATAAGTCAAAAGCGTTCGTTCGCCTTCTTGAATATTTGAAGGCTTACATTGTTATTATTGCTGAACTTTCAGTAATTGTACAAAAACAGTATCTAGAGCAGGGAAAGAAAATTTAGGGGACATGGTTAAACAACAGCATTGGTATCTAGACCGTAGGTTCTAATGTCGCTTTGAAGTGACTTGCATTTTAGCAGTCTGCATATGTGTGTGTGCTAAATGTCTGACCACACACACTATTAACGAAGCAGTTAGCTGAAGTTATTACTGCTAGCTTAGTCATTATCCTCTCATACCCTTTCCTCCACTACCATCCTGATTTATTTGGATATTAAATGCACACCACGACACTTCATCCTACGTTGTTTGGCATATTCAAAGGGCTACACTAAGCTGGCAGTAAGAGGACCGGACAGACCTAACAGGCATCTAAATACCACGAATACTACGGCAGATGTCAGATTATGATTTTTGCGCAATTTATCTCGTAATATGGAGGCCGGATAAGATGTCAACCGACGCTGAAAAAGGTAATTTTGGTGTCGTCTTTAAAAGCAATTGGCTTAGAAAAATGACCACTTAAACATACCTTTCTTTCAATGGTTGTTTATAGGCAAATATGCTTGGATGGAGATAAGGCGGAAGAAGAAGCACAGTAAAAGGAATGCATATTGAGAAAATGACTGGAGGAGTCAATTAAAGAATAAAAGACCACCCACTGTTTTCTATGGTTTAAGACCTTTTGCAAAACAGAAAGTGTCAAGTAGAACGTAAGATGTTGGAATGAGAGTGGATAAGTCGAAATCAGTGTCCAAAATTTTAGGATAATTTTCTGCTCAAACTGGTCAAATCCTGTCTGCCTTCAAGTCGTGAAATTTGCTTGTATAAAATTAAAACAATTTTTACTGCAAGGCTGGACAAGCATATTTCATTCTTTATAGCCACAGAGACGGTGTGCGAAAAAAAACTGGCGAAACATATTGTATGTATACCACAACTGTTCTATCACAATCATTAAAGTACTGACAAAACAAGTTCAGCACTCGGGGTAATCTTGTAAATTAAATGTCAAACACTTTTTTTCAGATATTTTGCATGAAAAAGAAGCAAAACAAAATCTTGTCCTGCATTTCAAACACGTATACCGTTCTTGATTAAATATATTAGCCGCAATAGAGAGGATATTATTACGAGAACAACAAAACTTTATCAATTACCTGGCCATCTATTATGAAACCTCTCACACAAACATCCAAATACAAAATACTATTGTGTACATATTCAGCTTGTGAATATCAGTTGGCTTTAATCCCTAATGTTAGTCAATTATTACAAGTATTATTTAACCTTCCATGCCTTATGTGATTCGCTAGACTAACAGGAAATAAAATGCTCCGTCATAATGCTCCCGTTAACATATTTGCCTTAACAGGAACGCTGTGAGGTATCTTTTTTCTGAATTTATTTTACGATCAACTAAAATTCTTTCATGCTTCTGACAATCATAGTTGCATTTATTTTTCTTACTTTCCCCAACAATTCTTACATTTTGCAGCTTTTCGTTCTTAGATTTGCTCTCACAAACCCCCTGGCTTGCGTCCTCAATAATTTACTCACTTAAATTTTGCAAATGTTTATTTTTCCAAGTTATTACTCGTTCTTCAAGTGTTTTAGTGCACCGAATTAAGTTAAAAATGAACAAAGACCTCATCGTACGTGCAATTTGTGTATTTATTGAGAAATCTACGTTTTCATGGACACCGTGGTAGGCTAATACCGTCGGGTAAAGTTCAAGCTTACATGCGAAGGATGAAAGAAAAAACGGTTCTGAATGTGTCAATCGAATGTGGCATTTTTATCGCCAGTTAATTAAAACGTCGACCTACGCTTTGATCAGTTAATATTCTAAAGGTATTAAGCTGAGTCATTATTGTGAGCCTTAATATATTTATTTCAAAAGGTCATTGTTACAGCACGCCATAGAGCACGACAAAATTATTTTGGTAGAATTGTAAAATTCTTTGGGATTCATGCGACGTTTGTATACAATGAATTCTTAAGGGAGTTATCACATTGATAGGATTCTCAAATTACTATGCCTTGATAAGATACGAGCTTGGCTTCAACGATGATTATTTGACTGTGCTCACGCACTACGATTAAGGTTCTGCCATTTCCAAAATACCAAATCGCCCTCTGCGATCGTCAAAATTGCCTCTGAAAGAGAAAATTGATAAGATCCACATTTTTGAAAAGGTGTCCCACCGGTGCCAAACCAACTGGTCATAATGGAATAAATGTCAATTTATGTACTAACAGCAAGTTAAACTCCAAGAATTACCGAAAAATGGCCCTAGACGGTTTCCAAGAAATGAATTTTGATACATAAATCAGGAACACTCTTGGCATTTGACAATGATTTATGCGGAAAATGTTCACGTAAGTTAAAATCCAACATTGAAAATTCATTGTAGACTCAGGTGCTTTTTAAAAAACAGAAACTTTGCCATACAAAATTTAGACGCTTAATAGAATTTATTAAAAAATGTCACCAAAAAAATTCTTAATTTGGGTAGCATTTCATAAAGCCAGACAATTGTCTGGAACAAAAACTTTTTATTTTTATTTGACAATATAAGAGCCAAATTTTAGCTCAGCCTCTGGTGGTGAAACATAAGTTTATTCTTAAAATGTCTTAGATTGTGGGCAGGTTTCTGAGGAAAATATGTTGTTTGCGCATGATATCCAAGGCAATCTAGGAGTTGGAAAATAATGAATGGGATGATCGTTTAAGCAAACCTTGGACAGAATATTGGAATAACTTGTAAAGTTGAGGCTCAGTGATATTCCTCATCACATCTTGGTTATACGAAATTACCTTAAAATATTTTATGACTGGGAATAAAATTGAGCATACATGTGGATTTGCTTTCAAAAGAAGCTGTCGCTTCATAATTTTGTACATCAAAATAGTGTAGACTAATAAAGTGTATCTTAAAATTAGAAGCTAGTTGCACAGGTCCAAAATTTTACATTTTTATTTAGCCGCCCTGAAGACCTTAACGTTAAAGCAATGTTTTTCTGCTTTTCACGATAAAGCTATTTATGTGAAATAAAGTTGTTTCGTCAGCAATAGGAATTCAGTCAAACAAACGTACCTTTTTTATGCTAAAAGATTTAAAGATGTGGACTGTCAGGAAAAACCACAGAAGCGCCATTAGGTATTCTAAATTTTGTTAAAAGGATTTTCGCTACTAAGACTACCCAGGCCAAGCCCTTAAATGCATTTCATAAGGGCTTTTAAATTGAAGCCACTTAATAAATCTACTTGAAACCCAACTATACAAAACTTATAATCAACAAATTTATTTTTCTTTTTTGAATTATTTCTTGAAAATACTGTTACTTTTTTAAAATAACGAACACACTGTATAAACAAAATCATGAAAGCTTAGAATAAACTCAACATAAATAATTTCCGATGCTTCAATAAGTTAGATGAATGTCTGTATATTATGCACAATGATAAAAATAGAAAACCGAAGAGTATTTGGCGAGCATACGTATACTTTCAATAAATTCTCATCGGGCCATTACATTTATATGGGAGGGGGGTAAAGCGTAGCAGGTAAAATTGTAAGCAAATAACGTTCAACGTTACAGGCAAATTAGTCCGGGGGGATAGAGTAGGGGGTGGGGTAGTAACAGGCGGCTAATTAAGTGGTTAGGTTTGGGAGAAGGGGGGGTGGTGGTGGGAATTTTCGCAACCTTAAAACAATCCAAGGATCCCTCGGTGTTAAGGGCACTCAATGGGTACCTGCGCTTCAACACCAAACTGGTCGAGGCGAGATTAGTGGCTTAGTTGATTCAGGACTGCATTGAGAGGAATGAATATCCAAGTGACTACTGGAGAGCACTATGGCGAACTCGGATGGTTATAACCACTGAAACCTTGAGACGATATGCTGAGAACCAGCTTGAAAGCACTCACATAAAGATTGGAGAAATAGAGCGTCATGTATGCCAACGCTCTGCCGTTCTAGACAGCCTAACAGACGAAGAAAGACGAGAATTCATCAGCTACACACAGACCATAGGAATGAAGCGTGGGGACACAAAGAGAGCGTCACTCTTACAAAAAGTGCAAGAAAAGAAGCCACAAGCAAAGCTACCCAAAGATCCAGCTAGATACGTACACAACTACACCTCCATGACGCTTGATAAGACGTTACTTGAAGCACTATCTGTGGGTCCGAAGTTCTGCATACCTTCTCGAAAGGTCGATCAGTTAGAACTAGAAACCCAGTTTGAGAATCTCTACAACCAAACTTATGATTTAAAACCCAGCTCTGCAGAAAGTGTCCAACACTTTAAATCAACACTAGTGAACTGCAGTTACCAGTACCTCAATAGAAGACCAAAAAACCGTGGATTATTGACAAAAAAGCATCAACAAAAGTTCAAAGAACTGCGACGGAACACAGAAATCCTGGTCACTAGACCGGACAAAGGAAGCGGTGTCATTTTAATGGAAAGGTCAGACTACATAAAGAAGATGCAAACGATCCTATCAGATCAGACAAAATTCAAGAAAGTTGACAAAGAAAAAGATCGCACAGAAGAAGTAGAGACCCAACTGACCGACTGCTTACGAAGACTCCACACGCGAGGTTTCATAAGCGACCGGGACTTTGAAGGCCTCCAACCAGTAGGCGCGCACATCCCCCGTTCGTATGGTCTACCAAAGATCCATAAGGATGGCCTGCCAGTTCGTCCGATTCTGGACGTGCACAATTCACCGTATCACGCGATAGCAAAATGGTTGGCGGCGAAACACAAGCCTTTGCAGCATCAACTGGCACCACGGAGCTATCGATACACGTTCGAATTTGTCGATGAGATCAAATATGTGAACTTAAACGGCATGAGAATGTTCTCCCTAGACGTCTCCTTGCTGTTAACAAACGTCCCGGTTACCAAGACAGTCGAAATCATCTGCGAATTCCTATTGACAAATCAACTAGAAATAAAAATACCGACGAATGCACTAAAGGAACTACTACTGAAGTGAACACTGAACGTGCAGTTCCTTTTTGATGGCCAAATATACAGACAAATCGATGGCGTTGCCATGGGCTCGCCTCTGGGACCACTTTTGGCTGACATATTCATGGAAAAGCTGGAAAAACATCAACTTAGCGATCAGATCCACAAGTTTAAGCACTACGGTCGCTACGTGGACGATATCTTCGTGATTGCCACAAATGAAACCGATAGAGACGCGCTCTTAAGCGCGGTCAATCAAGCCCATCCTTCCATAAAGTTCACGTTGGGGATGGAAACAGCAGGTTCTCTCCCCTTCTTGGACGTCCCCCTTAGTCGTAGACCCGATAGTAGCGTCCGATGGAGCGTGTATAGAAAGAAAACCTGGTCTGGACAAAAAACGAATTTTAACAGTTTCGTACCTCTCCAACAGAAGCGAAATCTAGTTCGTTGCTTAACGCAAAAAGCTAGGAAAATTTGCTCTGAAGACACTATTGAAGAGGAACTCAAGAAAATCCAGGACTTACTCCGTGAGAACGGATATCCTGAGAAATTCATCACCAAGAATATGGCTACTAAAGAAAGGAAACCCACAACACTCACTGTGGAGAAGAAAACATTATTTCTCAAAGTGCCCTTTCGAGGAGACGCGACAGGTGAACTCCTGAAAAGACGCATTGAGGATGCCGTGTCACGAACTTTCCCAGCAGCGAGAGTTCGGGTACTATTCTCAACTAATCCAAGCTTCCATGGGGAAGGTAAGGACAGTTTACCGACTCAGACTACCTCAATGTGTATCTACTCCTTTGCTTGCTCCTATGGAGCAAGTTATATTGGTCGCACGAGTCGGCGCCTATCCAAAAGAATAAAGGAACACCTCCAACAATGGCTAATGAAGGGTGATTTCAATACCAACAGAACCATTAACAGCTCTATCCTAGCGCATATGGTGGATTCCGGACAGCAGGTGGACCCCAACGAAGCCTTTAGGGTGATCTACAAGGTCCCATCAAGCTACCCTAAGTCACTGGGCCAGCGACTGTTGGCAACAGCAGAAGCAACTGCTATCCGGTTGAGGAAGCCAATTTTGTGCGCGCAGAAGAACCTGCTGCAAGCCCCAAGCTTAGCATGGCCAACGGCCACCTAGCTACCGGCATTTCCCCAAGCTTTCTCTCCTCTTCCACCACCATCCCCCCTTCTCCCGAACCTTACCACTTAATTAGCCGCCTGTTACTACCCCACCCCCTACTCTATCCCCCCGGACTAATTTGCCTGTAACGTTGAACGTAATTTGCCTACAATTTTACCTTTTACTCTTTACCCCCCTCCCATATAAATGTAATGGTCTGATGAGAATTTATTGAAAGTATACGTATGCTGGCCAATTACTCTTCGGATTTCTGTAATGGGAATTTTCGCAACCTTAAAATAGAAAACCTAATTGGCTAACTGCAATACATGTGAACGTGCGCTGGAAGGCCAAAAGAGGAACATTCATTACAAGGAGGGGAAATGGCAAAGAGTGTGGGACTTTAGACGATTGTAAAGAGGACGAAGACACAATCGCTGAAAGGGCAACTTTATTGGTCTGAGCTTTGGGCACCACACGACAGACCATGGTTACTTTTTCTGATGATGGCCTTTCGTGTGTAGCCAAAAGCTGAAGACAATAAAATTGCCCTTCCAGATATCGCGTCTTCTTTTTTAGAACGAGACACTGGGGCACGCATATTTACCTAAATTTATTGGGATTACTATTTTCTGATCTGATTATACCTAACCCCTGCTAGTATGGTCAAGTTTTCGAACCCCAGACAAAGTTGGCCACACCGTAGAATATTATTTTCTTTTAGTGTATAAAAGCTGCTTTCCTGTGTTGAATATAACATCATTATTTGTTTTCGTTGATATCGGGGATGAACCAATAATGCACAATTTCATGTTTGATAACTCATTTTTAGTCAAATAATTTGAACGTGTCATTGCAAAAAACCACCTACACAGAGAATGCAAATTCTACTACATGCGTAATTAATTAACCACAAGAATTCGAAGACTTTCATGTTCTTAAAAGGTCTGTTTCTCCATCACCTAGCGCGTCACAACACTGACGAGTTTTTTTTAAATGACGGAACAGAATTTTTAAATACGATCTGTCGGATCCTTCGTATCAGGTATAAAAACAAGCTTTAATTGCCGTGTAGATCCCACTCGAATTTCATCTGAAGCAACAAAACTAATTCGAAAACGAGAGACGTCACACGGTTTTTCACTGCAAGAAATCACGATTTCTTCAAAAGCTGCCTCTTCATTAAGTGTGCTGTTTGAAGTTGATTGCACCTTGACTGCTGTTGACAAAGATGATATTTAAACTGTCGATGCTGTAGCATGATGTATTTGCCCGTTGTGATCAGGATGCTAATCCCGTTGCCATCGACAGTACTTGTTATTATTATGTTAACTCTATATTTAAGAACATACGGTTTTAGAAAAGTATTTTCCGTATTCGCAATTGTAAAACGTACAACCCTTATACCATACTTCCGACATAGGTACTTGCTAGAACGTATGCCAGAAGCACTGCATAACATAAATGTTGCTGAATATTCCATGACCAGGTGATAAACCACAAGAGGAGCGTTCACCGGGAGAAATTAATGTAAGCCTGACGCTTTGGGTTTTACATGGTTGCCATACATACATTTATATGAAAATATGCAATTTGCCGCTCTAGACGAGAGAAAATTAAGTTCCGCTTTGCGCAGAGGCTCACAATCAGAGCCTGCGAAGGCAACCACATAGTGACTATGACGATTGGATGGAGCGGATACAACATAGCAAAAGGAAAACGGACTGAACATCCTATCACCAAGGTCATTATGTGGTCGCCTAAACAGGCTCTGATTGTGAGCTCCCAGACAAAACAGAACATAAATATTCCTCTACTAGGTCAGCAAAGCACATATATTTATTTGAGTTGACAAAAGTGTGAAAAACTCTAGGCGTTTGGCGGGATTAAAACCCGCGCATCATAGAAAGCCTTTGCCGGAGGCTAATGCTCTAACGCTAAGCTAAAAACGCCCTCTTCACGCCATGAGCTTAATCAGACTTGGATCGATATTACTCGCTCAACTTTACCGCTCGCATGGAATCCACCGATACGGAACAGCAAGCTGACTGATCAAGCAGGATTTCCTAAGCAATCACCTAGAATACACCAGAATGACTACTAGGCTGACTTAATTTTTAAGTTGGTTAGACAGATTTGCTTGATTAGAGTTGAACCAAGTGTGAAAAACTCTAGGCGTTTGGCGGGATTCGAACCCATGCATCGAAGTTTATCACATTTGTGTCAACCCAAAACAAGCAAATCTGCCAAACCAACTTAATAAAATATATTTATCATATTTTGACCTTAACCGACATAGCAGCGAGACCAGGGTGCAATTTGAGAGTGGGAAACTCAAAGACCAAAGATCCTGGGTTTGAATGTCAGGGATTCCAATGCTCGAGATTGGGCATGACTGGCTGATGATGGCTAACAAGCCAGAAATGGCCACTTTGGTCTCTCTTTTTTCGTAGGATCCATTCTTTATAGATATGTGTTTATTTTTTATTCCGAATTCTTTCTGAATAGGCCACGTACACCTCCTTGCACCGGTAAAGCCCTGAAGCATTGCAGTTTGCATGTGTTTGAATGGCCGATAGTCGTTTGAATTTAACTTTTTCCCTTACAATAAGTTATTCGCTTGCAAAGTGAACTTCTGTGCTTTCCGTGACTATACACCTGGTGGTGTTAATACAGGGAAAAAAGTGAATTATGTACTACATTAAAATTCAAGTGTTTGTTTGCGTACATTTTGCGAGAATTTAAACGTTCACTTTATGTATTACAAAACATCGCAAACACTATTAAGAGGTCTGCATCAAGCCTAATGAATAAGAAAATAAAGCTTATCTTTCATAAGGCCTTTTTTATTGCTTACTGCTTTTTAGGTTTCCTCTCAAACGGATTGTACAACCATTGTAACACTAAAAAATATATGAGTCATGCCTACCACATATGCTTATTAATTTATCAACAAGCTATCCATTGTCACAATCAATTTTGGTAGCGTCAAGCAATAAAAGTGAAGGGGTCGCAGTTTCGCAGGAAGGCGGCTTTTAACGCCAGCAAAAAGCGTAATCATTAATTTCGTAGAGGTCTTAGGCTCACCCGCTGTGCGACAAAGGACATACTGGTGATGTAACTCCACTGTTGCAAGAAAATATGTCCACTGTAACAAAAATGCATTTGTTTCATTTCAGGTATTTAATTAGGCAGAAAAGTTCTTCTTTCAGTGGACAAAGGTCTATATGGGAAATGAAGGAAATTATATAACCATCTACTGTAAAATAAAAAAAGTGTATGGGGAAATCATCACTCAAAGTCATGCTCACTTAACAAAATGTTTCTTATATAGAAACATATATTTCGAGGCTACACATGCGATAGATTGTATGTCCGGAGAACTGTGAATATAAGTATTAGATTCAGGGATCAAGCACACGTTTGCGGCCGTTGAGGCTCAAAATGCTACTTACTAGGAAAGAGTTCATTTAAGTTTAGTTTACTGGCGGAAGAAGCTGAGCGAGACCACATCCAACGTTTATTGAAACCGAAGAAGTTTCCTTCGCTTCTAAACGCTGCAGTAAATATTTAATATTTATGAACGTTATAATACACACGAACAGACTAGAATTTTTTGACTTTTATTGTTCAGGAAACAGCAATTTTGTTTTGCTTTTTTAAAATAATTTTAGGTATATTTATTCGTGCCCTTTTTGTAAGCATTCATTTGTCTCGGCAATGGGTTAAAAAAAAATGAATCTGAAACAATGCCTCAAACAGATGGGAAGCGTGTTAAGTGCTAATAAGGAAAATGCCTTTCAGAATTTCCTTATTTTTAACGTGGTGGTAAACAAAGAGAATATTTTCTTAATTTAGGACAGTAAATTGAAACCAATGGCAAGAATAAAATGCTAACCAAAATTTCGAGAAGGATCATAACCTCGTCGCAATCGAGTCCCAAAATCATTTCAAAGAAATTTGGCGTAGGACCACTCCCCTTCATTGTACATAAATCACCAGGTCCTGAAGACGGCAAAAATAGCTATAAAAAAGAAAAAAAATTCGAATATTTTGTTGAGTACGTAACTTACAATAACCACTTTCTTTATATAAAAAGAACTTTCCTTTAGTCAAATTTTTTGTGCATACGGTAAAAAGTGGAAAGGTTGTTATTGAATATGGCGGTCTAAAGTCTCTCATCATTTTGCTCGTTTTCGGTGTCTTCATCGAGAACTTTATAAGTTGCGCTTCTTTTCGACGCTACCATCAAAACCTTTTAAAAGAAGATGTAACTAAGCAGCATTTACCTAAACGATAAGCTTTTGGATATAAGTTTTTAAGCAGACGGTCATGTAGGTCAAATTTGGAGATGCTTCAATAAAAGCAAACCGCATTGTCGAGTATGCAAAATGTCTGCTAGATGCCTTGCATATTATTTATCCTTAGATTATTAAAAAACTTCCAAAATAGGTTACTTCTTTAAAAACTGTTTTTATCGTGTATATTAGCGTTTTTCAAGGTAATATCACAGTGAAATGGAAGACATTTTATACATTATCTTTAATTTACCTGAATAGAAACGATTACATTTGACTGTAGTGGAAAGAATAGGCATTTTGCTTTAGAACGATATTTTTTTTGCTCTATGGGATTCATACCACGCTTCGTAATAAGCGTGCGAATACAAACGAAAATAGGCCAAATAAATGAACATTTTTTGAAATAATTATGCTCCTTTTCTTTCAGTTCCGTTTCCCAATAACGCTTGATCGGAACGCATTGTTTTCAAAAAAACTGTATTTTTTCATGGCTTACATTGAATAAGACCTTCTATAAATTGTCTTTGCGGTAACATTTCAAACTTTGCTTACGCTCAAGGCAAGCTGTGTGGTAACAGAAAATGTTCCACAAAAAACATTTGGTCACTGCAGATTTCGCAAAAAAACGCAGAATAGATAAATATAATTTTTAAAACTTCTATCACTGCTTGTTTCTGAAAATATATGCGATTTCTTAAATTTCGCTTCACTTCCATTTGATCAACTTCGCAAAACATTGTTCAGTTCTGGAAGTGATTAGTATTTCACGTTTTATTGCTTATTATGGAATTCTTAAACAGCACAATGTATAAAAGAAGAAAAGTTGGTCCTGTCCTTCCACATAGCGTAGAGACTATCTTAAATATAACCTAACTCATGATTTAGACAAAATTAGTTTCTATTTCCCCGAATAACTTTAAGCAAGATGGTACTTTTCCAAACCAAAGCCTTTTCTTTTATAAAATCCACTCAGTTGAACAAAATAATTTGTCCAAATAAATGCTTAACTAACAAGTTAAATTTCGTTATGACAGTTGTTTGCACTTCTCGCAGGACTGTTATTGCCACATTCAATCACTACTTAAGCAATTTAGCAATGTAAGAAACACCTGGAAGTTAACCTGAGGCCATGTTTATTGTATATTCCCCCTAAGCTTATTCTTTAACATTCCTACAGTACATGACATATAATGTGGAATTATATAAAACTGAAAAATTAGAAAAATGATTTTTTCAACGTAATTCTCTATGTGATCATTAATTAACTCTTTTTGCATTAACAGGGCTTTAAGACATTTCCAAATCTAGTTTACCTAGTGCGCCCGATTTCAGAATGTTTCAGAATTTGAAGTTTTGCCAATTAGGCTGAAATTTCTTCAAAACATTGTATAACTTGGTAAATCGCAAAATTTATTTTGAAGGACAACCTTCTCTCGATTTTTGTAAGAGTTTTACGGGGCCGCAGTTTAGGTTGCGTTCACATTACAGGGAGTTTATTAAAAAAACTCCTCAGATTTCATGACTTAGACCACCTACTATATTCACTTAAAATGGTAGTATAATTGCAGTTATTTCATCTTCTAAGTTTCAGTTTCACAACACGTCCGAGATCATGACGAAAAGTTTAAAATTGCCATTAAGATGTCATCGGTTGACCAAAACGTATGGCAAGAAATTACGCCAAATTAGGCAGCTGTTTGGGTAGTTGGGCATTTGGGTAAGTCATAAAAATATGGCTCGCAAGTAGGTCGACCTTTGAAGTCAGACGGCATACTGTAATATCGACCTTAAAGACAAAACCCTCGCTGGAAGCCAAAGAAAGCGTGCAAATAAACATAGACTGTTGGCAGCGGACGGGAAAGGACTAGACGCAGGGAAACCTTGGCAAATTTAAGGCCGGGAGCCATGGCAGTTAGGGGAACAATGAGTATAACTAATACTTACATATAAAAATTAAAAAATAAATAGCTTAAACACAAATGACGCTACTACTCGAGTATTTTCTCCAGTCAGAAACACCTAAATTTTCAGTAAAGCTGAGGTATTAACATTGTGACATTGCTTTATTCAAGAAATCACTACCTTCATTTTCTTAAAACTAGACTGATCTATTCTTAAGCATAAAATTATAAGAAATAAGCAATTGGCTCCATTATGCATTAATGGGTGAACTGTGACCTCGTTTGAAAGTTTTTTCAAAATTTTAGTCAAATTTTTCGATCTAAAGTGTGCTTATTTGTAATGATAAAGAAGAAAGAAGGCACTTGGATAACTGGAATCAAAGTATTATTCGCCTGAACTTTCAAACTTTTACTAGAGTTCATCGTAAGATACAAAAGCGTTAACGATAAAAAGCAGCAGTTATAGGCGGAAGGAGTTAATTAACCACCAATCACCTCAGTGTAGAGGCTTAGGCATGCCGGACGCCAGATCGATATATCGATTGAAAAAGGCCTTATCCGAGGCCCCGGCTTCAATTAGTTGTCAGCCTGCCTTTTTGCCAGCGTTGGAAGTGACCCAAATGCGTTTTTCTAAGAGGAGTTATCGTCTGCTGGTTTGTAAAATTACGCACTTCCATGTCTTGATCATTTAAATTGATGAGGTCAGGTCTCAAAGCAAAGCAGGCTTTAAACCTGCGGTTCAGAGAAGGCATTGTTTTAGTTGACAGGCTAAAGATGGTTGCAATGCCAAAACCGCGGACATTGAAAACCATCTGATCAGACTGTACAGGGGGTGGGCAGATTTTTACATTTAAAATACAAACACTTGTAACATTGACTTCCAATTAATTTTGATGTTATTATCCAGTTAATATGGCTTGAACGTATCTCATTGCCGATGAAATTGACACGAACATGTGGAAAGCAGAATACATACTTGGTTGTTTCAGGGTAAAATCTGCTCGACCATTGTATACTTTGAAAACCTTATTTGAGATTTTTAAATTAATTATCAACATGATATACCTTAACTGCTAGCTTTGTTTGTTTTCGGGCTAATCTTTGACATTAAGACAGCAGCTCTCCCAACGTTAGTAAGTAGGCTTACGTCCGTAAATGAGCTCACATGATACAGGCTGCAGATATGAGAACAGCAAAATAAACTATTTAAAGTCATAATGAAACGCGCGCAAAAGTGTAGTGAACTGCTGCGCGCAATGGAGGATGTTTTACATTGACAATGTCAAAGAGCTGACACTAAGCGTAAACTCTCTTCTCGATACATTGAGGCTGAATTTGTTTATGCATCGTGATAACAAAGATTTCAATGAGACTTCTACGCACACGAAAGACGATCTTATTGAGGAAGGTGATGCAAATGAAGGCATAAAAATAGTCCATAATATTTGTAAAGGGAAGAAGAATGAAAGACGTTAAGATGGTCAACTTCTGGGACGGCCGATTGATATAAGTTGACACGCGGGCTCTAATAAGATATTTGATGTAGTCTGCGGTGCGTCGGATAACCAACAAAACTTCATTAAAGTAGCTAAGTGAAGTGAGACCGAGAGAAATAAGGGCTTCTGCTCATTGTATCAACCGAGGAAGTCAAAGGTAGCACGAAGGATTGAAAAGATCACCCGGATAACTCTTTGGTTTTATTACGCAGGACCGAGTTCTTAAACACCACATCAAAAACGCATCTATGCACATTTTAAGGAAAGGAACTTGTAGTTTATGAAAACTTTTTTAGAAAAATTATTGTCTGAACAGCTAAATAAGGGTATATACTGAAATAAATCATCAAAGAGATAGTGCAAAACATGATACATTTAGAGTGAACGTTTGCCACGCAATATTACGTAGATACGAATTTGTTATTTCCAACTGCGTGCAACGGTACGGTAAACGTGCAGTGAGACAATAACGATAAACAGAAGATGATACCATCCTTATGCAATTAGTGGAAACCGGAAATTTTTCTACCAAAACGCGATCACAAAACCTACATCCGCGATCCGTGCAAACATTTGGACTGAGCACATGATAACAGCACCGACAAATGTGTAGTCTGTTGCAGAATAAAGGGAGCTTGTTGAGCGGGATTACTTAGCCGAATGTATGTGTGTGTATTAACCCAGGTAAATGATTCAAAGGTATACCCCGTCCCCAGGTGCTATCCAAAATATGCACAACTCTGCATAAAAAAACCCAAAATTGGAACATCTGCCGGATGTGTTAGTCCCATTTACGGTTACTAACCAAGTTTAACTTACGGGTCCGACGAGCATGCCTTTATGGAAACGTGCAAACTGATCCGTCTTTTAAAAGCTTCAGTAGTTTTTAGGATATCAATAAAGTTTTGCTGAGGAGTTGTCTACGCTTTAGTAGGTCTTTACTTTTGACCCCTTGTTTTAAGAGCGTGTGCTTACAGCAAAAGTTCAAAACAGACCTATATTATGACAGTTCGTTGCCCCTTTAAACTGGGGAACCCATGATATAAGTGGTAAACTGGGCAGCTGCTCTTCTCATTTTCCCTTTGATAGCGTCGTCACGGTTGGTTTGCAATTTTCACGTGTCTCATTTCCAGTATTCATCCAATTGTCTTCGGCTGCTCCGCTATCACTGTGTGATCCCGCGTGAAAGAGTAAAAACACAATCTTGCGAACCTGTGGGAACAATTCAAAACTGACGCTTATTGACAAACTTTAACTGACCGCTGAAGGAACTCCCTTGTTCGGCTCGGCCTTTGTCTTGGACTCCATTTTTCGGGCCCTGATAGTAGTTCTAGTAGCGATAAGTTTAGGCAGATAATATTGCCGGCAAATACAAGGGTGACTGGAATGGCCATTTCTGTCTTGTTTGCCGTCGTCAGCCAGCCATACTCAACCCCATGTGGTGCATGACTCCAGTCTCGCTCTAGTTAATACTGCCTACCGTACACAAATAGTGTGCAAGATGCAATGGAGTGCATTGCCGCGGAGTTAGGCGTGGGTGTTGTTCATAAAAGTCGGTATCGGGACGTTCCGTGGCATTATAAAAGACAGACAGACCGACGACGCGGCTTGCGGATAATCTAACCAAAACGGTATGTTTGCAGACGCGACTCACGGTCTCAAGGCGCTACTTACAGGCTGATTGACAGTCATGACTTCGTGAATACGATGAGAGAGGTACCAGCCGGCAGCAAGACTAATAACCACCTGCCATATGCGTGGGTGTCTGACGCCAGTTTAATTAGCAGACACTTCGTTAAGCTTCCCCCTCCTCCCCCGATGTTTATCACACACTCCACCCACGCAGTCCAGAAGTCCAAGAAACCACACTACCGAGGATGCACGCCATCATCATCTTGTGAGACCAAGGTCAGTAAGGAGGCCCCATCCGTGATGCTAAATTTGAAAAATCCAGTCAACCCAATTGCAAACAGTTTGCGGCCTCTGTGGGAATCGAACTTACCCAGCAAGGAAGGCTTTTGCCTAGCCAACGCTCTACCACTGAATTACACGGCTCACCGTGCGCGGTAAATTTAATCACACTTAGATCGATTTTATCCGCCCAATCTACCACTCATATGGAATTCACCATTAGAGAAGAGCAAGCTGACTGCCCAGCCAGGACTTCCTAAGCAGTCATCTGGACCCCATCAAAATGACGACTAGGCTCACTGAATTATTAGTGGGGGTTGACAGATATGCTTAATTCAGTTGACTCAATGGTTATAAATTCGGGGCCTTCGAAGGAGTCGAACCCACACAGCAGGGCAAACTTCTGCGAAGCCAAGACTCTACCATTGAGCTAGGAGTCCCGACGTGCGCAGTGAATGCATTGAGTCAACTGAAGGAAGCAAATCTGCTTAACCATCCTAACAACTTTTAAAACACTTCTCCCTGTTTATTCGATTGCGCACCTGCTCAATTGTAGTTGGGCTCAAACAGTACCTGACGATGTACGCCTGTATGAGCTTGGAAGCTTAAACTAATAAACCTGCTCTTCTAAGGATTACAAAGCCATCTTTTATACTAAAGCGCCACAGCTATAAAACCATCCACTACTAATACTTATCAGTCTGCGAAACCACATGCTGAATTAAGGTACGATTATTGAAATTGACTACAAGTGAGGTAGGTCAATAGTTAGGGAGTTGGACCCAGATCAATGAGGTCGCAAACTCAAGGCTCGGACGCGACGTGACTTAGGTCTAGGTTTGACTGGCTGACGATGGCTAATAAGCCAAAAATGGCCACTGTAGTCTCCCCTGTCTTTGCTGGTAATAATATCGGCCTATTCTAGCAGCTTAAACGGCTGTCAGGTCCAAGGCAGAGCGGGATGGATGAGTTACGTTAGCGGTCGGGTAAACGTTCATAAATAAGAGATGGCCTTTTGGAAAACCTTATATGTCTGTCTTTCTCACAGATTTGCAGGAAAGCTCAAGCATCAGAAGCTGGCTGTGATTCTCCACTGAATCGTAATGGGAGTCTTCTTGAGCATGTTTCCAGACATGCTCCATGGATTTAAACCAGAAAAACTGGTGATAGGTGTTCGTATGACCCCCCACATGCGCAGATAGTGTATATGCTGGAGACTCAAATCAAATGACCTACACCGCATCTCCTGCACAGGCAAACTATTTCGCCTCTTCCCTAGTAGCCCAGTGGCCGGTGCGAATCGTGCCAGTCGGCGGTAAAATCGGACTCAGCGACCGCTCACGCAGCTGGGTTTCCAATTAAGCCTTAGACAACAACAACAACAAGATTTCCCGCTGATGAACGTTCACTGACTGTTTATGAAACTTACTTGTTCTGCTCTGCCTTCATGTCATTCCCACGGGCCAGTGTCCCTTGTTTTTGCTGAAATTACCATATACCTATACGTCTAGGTGATCCGGCTCCTGTCAGAGTCCGAGAAATGAGACCCAAGGCAGAGCGGGACAATTGGTTTCTTTTCGCGGTCAGTGTACGTTTGCCAACGAGCATGTGTGTCAATATCTCCCGATGTAACTGGAGAAGACAACAAGTACGTAGCTTAATGGTTAGGGAATTAGACTCTAAAAAAACACTCGCGAGTTCGAAACTTGAGCACCATTTGGGTCTGGGTGTGAGTGGCTGAAGGCGTCCGATAAGCCATAAATGGTCATTGCATTTCCTATCGTCTCTGCCGGCTATATTATCCAATAGGACTTTTGCTGAGGTGTAAAATTATTGTCAAGAATATAATGATGTTAACGCAAAATCTCCAATTGGATTGATTCAGATAAAGTAGCATTTATGAATACAATTTTAAAATTGAAAATTGATTTGGTGGATGAGTAATTTTTCGGCTGGATAGATTTACGCAGGTTGTATTAAAGCATCTACACCAAAGCAAATTATCTCCTGTTACTTTTAAAGGCCTAGGACGAATTGTTGAGCCCTGTAATATTAACTTCTGGCGAGCGTTTCAGCAAGTCCCTTAAATTTACTGCTTTATTTCCTGCGTAATTATAAGTGTTCAAATATTATTTTGAATTTCATAAGCTTTCACAGTCTGTGAAGTCCCCTTCGTCTGCAACTGCCTTTCTTTTTTCTTCAAAAAATACAACGCACATTCACTTTGTCCTGCAGGCCAGTTCTCTGATGCTATAACTCACCCACTGCGTGATTGAATCTGCCGAATGTCAACGCATTGTGCAAGATGATCTGTTGCGCAGTTAAGTGGGCAATAACGCCCCTCACTCCCACTGCTCGATTTCTCCGTCTGATTTTTAAGCAAACAAATTTAATTTTACCCTGAGAGTTTGTTGCATCAATTTAAATTCTTGTGGAAAAACCGCACGACTTTTAAACAGCAATGAGACTGCCAGCGAACATTGCCACAGGAGAACACATAGAGCATACAGCCACAATTTAAATGATTTCGAAAAATTAGAAACGAGTCAATTCGACAGGTGCGCTGTCTTTAAAAGTAAACGCGGTCCTCAGGTGAACACTAAATCAACAACGTTTTTTCTACTGTTTTCTGCTGATGAAGAATGCGCGAAGGCTGTCGAAACGTCAGGCAAAAAAGTCTTGTCCCAGCGATCTCATCTGTTTGGTATCAACTTAGTCTGATGCCCCTTTTGATATTCTCAGGAAATCTCTGCTGGTAGTGAGGTCCTACCAGGATACTCACTGAGGCGTTTAACTCATCGCAATCTTTTTCAGCGCAATTTACACAGCTTTATCGAATAGTTGGTGCTTTAGGAGGTTCTTCCACAAAGGATTACTAGTGCATAGGTCTACTGAATTTATTTCTGTAAAATAATTTGGAGGTATAAACACTGAAAAAGTAGGTAAGTAAGTCAAACAATCTGTATCAAGTAGGTGAAGTTAGGCGAACGTTGGCTTTTAATTAGTAATTATCAGGCAACGAAGAAAATATAAGGAGGCTAGAGTTAAGCAAAATGTAACCAAACATTCAGAAACAATAAGGGAGCGAGGAACCGGGTGTTAAGGATCAAATTCAGTCATAATTAGGGCCTTAAGATGGTGAGGGGAAAGAAGAAAGGGGTCCGACAATTAGTTCATGTCAACCCGGCGAACCTGTGTCTTTGGAAGCGTCAGGACACAAGAAGTCACCATCGTGCGATGCCCTGCAGGCCGTGGGGATTCAACCTGTCGGTCTTGCCACCGTCTTGTGGATGGATGCTTAGTTTGTTATTGTCCAAAGGAGCATAACTAGTTGGTAGACTTTACTTGGATACTCTCCTGGATAATGTAACATAGAAAACCCAGCACCAACTAGCGCTTATGGGAAAAAAGAAAATAGACAGCCCCTTTCATTTCTGGACTTCCTATTTAACAGAAGGTATGACTAAACAAAAAGTATAAGTATATTTCGCAAGAAAACATGGACAAGGCAATACATACATTTCTGCGATTTTTTTCAACGCATTCGGAAACGGGGCCTGGTTTGCTATCTCACTAACTCAGCTAGAGGAAAATGCGCTTAAGGTGCACCGGAAGTGTGTTGTTTTCGTCGAGCTGCAAACATGGAAGCATTTAAAGATGAAACCATCTTCCACCCTAGACATTTGGAAAACATTAACCAGAAAAGTACTGGCTGTTAGCAATTAGATTGTTGATTTCCTTTGTGGATTAAACTAGTAAAATTCTGCGAGAAAACAGCTTTCACGAGAACTCGGAAGTGCCAATGACTGAGAAGAAAGCCTTTCTTCTCACACTGCCTTTTCAATGGGGATCCAATGAGCGAACTTCTACAGCTTTACCTGAACGCTGTGATCGCTCAGACTCACGCAGCAGCTCAATCAAGCTTAGTCTTTTCTAGCACTCCACTCTTCATCTTGAGGACAAGGATACGCATCAGTGGCAGACCTCTTCAAATGTGTATCTACGCCTATACCTGCTTCTGTGGGACTGGTTATATTGGTCAAACAAACAGTGGCTATCCATGCGCATTGAAATAACACCATCTATTTTGGCTAAACCAAAGTGTGGTAAAGTCAATATATAGCACGATCTTGGCACATTTCCTTGACAGCAGTCACCGAATACTTAGAGTCATTTATAAACTATCGGCAAATCACTCCACCACTCAGTGTCAGCGGATACTTGCGACGACAAAGGCAGTCGCCATAGGGACAACTTACCCGAGTTCCTGCGCGCAGAAGGCGTGTGTAGAGACGAGAAGACTCCCACGGACAAAGGCCAAATCAGCATGCGTCCACACGCCGCGAGATGGCTACGGCATGCATTTCAACGCCGACGCAAAACTAACACACTATGCGTTCTGACGCCTCTGAAAAAAACGCGAGACAGGGATAATGGGCGACATGGTCTTATTGTCTCAATCCTTTCCCCTTTCCCCCTTTGGTTTTCGAATCTGGACACTAACACGTATCCTTCTTTCTCTCCCTTATTTCTACTGACTTGTTACTTAAACTGCTGTTGCCTTTACCTTCCATTTCAGTTCAGTTCAATTCAGTTTTATTAGGGAAATATAGGTAAAAACCTTTAAACTCCCTCTTAGCACATAGCTATAATTATAGATAGAAAACATCCTTCGAGTTACTCCGCTTCACTAATGACTACACACGTATCATCAATAAACGAAAGACTTTTTCATGTAGTTAAGTAGACCAATAAATAAACGCTAGGTAAATGCTACTGTCTCTGAAAAAGAATCCGTGACAGACTCCGAAAAGTCAGGCAAATAAATGTCGTTTTCCAGTTATCGCTTATTCGCTGGTTTGACAAATGACATAATTGCTTCTATTATGGTTTCTTTGCGTTATCTGAAATGGTTAGCTTTCGTTTAATAAATTTGATAATTTTTCTCCAGAGTGGTCCATAGTTTTCCGGTTAGACAACCGATAACCTTAATAATAAACGATGGCGAAATCTGCGAAAGAGTAAAAGTCACGCTCAAGCTGCCATAAACGTGTGTACGAAAACTTGGAAATAATAATGAACAAGCTTATATTAATTTTAAACATTATAGGAATATTCACAGTCCATTTTTTAAATAATACTTATCAAATCTTTATGCAAGCCTACAATTCAAAAAGCGGTAATGCTCACTGCAACTGTAAACAGTCAATGTGCATTGGGTTGTCAGGTGAAGCCGCAAACCTACCGGTTCGTGTATAATGAAATAACATTCCTTTTTTCAAATTTTTGTGTAGAAATTACTGGTGTTGGATTACAAGTAATGTAAGATATGCGTTGAAATTTCGGTGAATACTGTATCCCTTTCATTAGTTTCCCACTTTTTTGTACAAATTAAGATTCTGTTCAATATTTTTACCAATACCTTATTAAAATATATAACGTGAAAGCATTTACCTAAAAACTGACTGCTTTGATACTTTTTCATATGCAGATGTCAGTTTTGATAATATTTATTGATCTACCTAATCATTTAGCCTATTGCCGAGAAACACTTTCCTCCGCAATAAACGTTGGATATTTAAGTGTAAATAATAAGTTTTTTTTAAAGACTTTTTAATGAGGTATTCAACTAAATTATTTACTGGTTTCTGGTAAAAAAAAACAGTTCTTTATAGTTTGTGTTCCCCTTTTTTCATTAATCGATGATCAATCAGCTGGTAACAGAAAACACTTCTCCCAAGATTTCCTGCTTATATTAATGCTATTTTATTAAGAATACGCGCAACACAACCAATTATGTTCTCTCATTATAAAAAGCATAGGTAATGTCTCGGACACGCAGCAAACTAAGATATCACCCAAGCCTTGCCTTCTTTTTCCCAACATATAAGAGTGAATATGTATTTTCCCTTATTCAGGGTGAACAAGTGAAAACAACGTGACTAAATTTACAGTTTACTTCTACCTTATATTTCTATCACTACTATAGATAAAAAGTGGTAAGGAAGGGTGGGATTTTTCCGGCCCTATAACTACTGACCACTGTAAGAATCAATGCACTGTCAACATCCTAAATCCATAGTGGAAAACCTTTTTGACCATCTTTGCTCAACAGCGTCACACAAAAAGCTACTTCTTGCCAAAAAATTCATGATATTTATATGAAACCATCATCCCTGTCACTGCGAACATACAATCACAGCTAGATTCATCTTACACCGAACTTTAGAAAAAAAAAAGAATCTGATGAATGGCAGTATGGTGTCACTTTCATAAAAAAGCAATGTTTAAACAACCTACACAAAACCAAAAAATGTCGCAGATCAATAGTAAATTCCTTTGGATAAGTGCGACTTGTTGATCTACCAACAATGACTAAAAATTCACGAAATACATAATGACTAGAAAAATTGGATAGATTTGGTTCCTTCTCCTACCCGTTTGGCTGAACATCAGGATTCACAGCTTTCCGAGGGAAGCATTTAATTCCGCAGGTTGGTGAGCTGAAACATTTTTTAAAAGTAACTAAGTCCTGTTCATTAAAAAATGCATACAAACAATAAGCCTTTGGTAAGGCCTACTATCTTAAAACGATATGCACTAAAATTACCACTTTTTGGGAATTAGCCGGCCATTATGTAGCCTTGATTCGGTAGGTGTCAAAGACACCTGCATTTTTATCCGCTACATTCATCTCTCGTTCATCATTTCCACAACATTTTAGGACGGCAGCCACTAGCCTCTAATTTGTTTAGACATATAATTTAAATTTGCTGATAGGCACGCAGCACGAAGCATTAGACCAACACTTGTGAACGTTCAGGCACCACGTGCAATCAACACGCATCGGGACGCTCTACCGGTCTGAAGGCTGCAAACGTTAAGGGCCAATTCTATGCCTTGACTCGTAGCGTGGTCGCCTAGACTGACATTCGACAACTGCTGCACACGCGTCCTACCTTGATTCATGTTTGACAGTTATTAGTAGGTGATTTATTTATCTTCAGGTTACATTTCAGCCCATAGGAGAAGGGTAGTCGGCTCATATAAACCTGTTAAACATTTTACAAACTAACGTGCCCATCAGAATCCAGTTAATTCTACCTACCTTTATATTATTTTAACAACTTTTAAACATATATATTTTGAGAGTATCTATATATATATATATATTTATATGTGCGCCAATTCTACCTAGAACCAAACTCAATGACGCTTCAAATAATCATCCATGTCCTCTCTAGGGGATGCTGAAATTAAGCTCAGACCTTCAAATTGCCATAACATTTTGCAAATACTGCAGCATTGCGATCGATACGACGCTCCTGGTTTTACGCTTCAGTTTCTTCAAGTCTGAACGTACATTGATGTGCACTGTGAAAATTACAAAAAATCACATGCATAAATAACGCACTTTTCGTGACAGGTTACATAGTAAGCAGCAAGTGTTGATTATTTCACTGCTTTTTCTAAAACTATTTCCAAGGGGATCAGCCAAAAGTAACATGCTAACTTAAACTCACTACCTATTGTTTTTTTCTGTGTAAGCGAAGTATAAACTAAAGCTGAACTACATTGAGTTGACTTATGCAATAAAAATAGAATATTCACGTGCAATTTAAAAAGCAGCTCTGTGTGTATATAAAAATAACGATCCTTCATTAAAATTTCCCGAAAAGAGGTTCCGCTGTTAATTTACCAAAAGTATTCACGTGCTTTTTAAATATCACTCAATACTTTAAAATTTTCATTATTTTTGATCGAATTACCATACATTTTTATTCTGTGCGTTGCGTTTAGAAAAAGGTTAAAGATAATAAAGGGGTTTTGAAGCATTGCCCATTATCCTTGCCAAATAAACTGAAATATATTTCTGGGAATTATTTCTTACCGAAGTAATGACTTTGTGAAACTTATTTTCAATTGCAAATGGCCGTTTGGGTCATGTACGTTGACTCTGCAGAACACGAATCATGCGAAAATTGAACATATGAAAATAAATCCGATTCGCAGTATGCTTTGAAAATATTTTCCGAAAGGCTATCTTTTTTCAAAGATGCTTACGTCAGGTATTTTGCTGACCACTTGCTGTACACATTATCTATGCTCAAAAGCCAAAAACAAGACCTTAAATTTGGATTTTTAGACAGTTTTTTCAATTACTGTTGTTCGCGATTCATGACGTAATTTCGCCATTTTGTTTGCCATTGGTCTCCATTCTGAGTTTCAATAAAATAGGCTAACCACGTTAAACACTGGCTATCTTCCGTTCATTCTGTTTTCTAATTAGGCATTAGCGAAAACTAGAGTTCATAAACCACATCCTGCCGTATATTTAAAAACTGAATATTGCTTTTGGTCCAGTAGAATATAAGATTGTTTGCATACGGCATATAAATACCGGTATGCTTATACAAAGTATCAGCAGGTTATTTTTGGGAAAAAAACCTTTTGCTGACACCCGGTTTTGTTTGATTTCAAGAAACAATTTTAAAGGACAGCATGCTTCGTTAGGTAAAACTCCCGATTTGTGTTTAGACTCTTCTCATAAGGAAAGAACGGAGGTTGCGCAAACGTAGTCCAACAGGTCTATTGACATACGGCACTGTCTAAATAAAAGTCCACTCAAAGTGCAATGCACTTCGCGTGATAAAACTAGTTGTTAACCCAATCTGCTTGCTAAAAGCCATTTTCTGTAAAATGTTACAGGAAGATATTGAACGTGAAACTGAAAATGGCATGTCAACCCATCCCCTCGTGACAGTTATTCACTTAAAATAATTTCCACTCCAAATACTAGACTTATGAATATTATTAGCAGCCCATCCTGTTTTTCCTATCTCCTAGCACATTGACATCCATCTGCCGGTCTCGCAATGTCAGCGGTGTAAAAACGATGACTATAAAATATAAGACAATTAGAAACCCGGTCCAACACTCATATGTTTGTTAGCTGTGAAGTTGTAGATCCCGATGAAGAATTGCTGAAAACATTTGTTTTATCAGATGGACTTTTAAATTTTCACATATTCGCAAATGTGCAGTCTTTTAGTTTCCAAAAACTGATTGCCTCGAAGTATTCTATCAAAGTTCGTGAGAAAATTTCACGACAGTCGACCCTAGTCCTGAAGGAATAAGAACAGTTCTCGGATAAATGTAAGCTTATGACAGTCATATTCTCACCTCATTGATGCTCAGCCAGCAACCCGGGTTCTGGTAATTAAGGCACGCGAAATTCAAGATTTATAAAAGGGAATCTGTCTAAATTGCTGTCTTTGATAAACAGATAAATATAGTGAAATTAAAGCAATTTAAAATACTATGAAACCACATGCATAGTTTAATTATCCGCGGTGTCCAGTGCATGAGAAGCGGCTGTTTATTTAGGCTCCTGGAAAGTGGAAAAAGCTCTGGGAAATGCTGTATGTTCGGACATGAATGTATAGTGTTGGCCACAGTCTTCGTCGGTTGTGAGCGCAAGTAAGTGCACACAGTATTTTTCCTTGCTGAAATTCCAACATATAAAATCGCATTAGAAGATCACGTCTTTGTCCAAGCCTAACGTTTGGCGTCTTCGGATAATTCTTCTCATAAACTTTCCTTTAATTTCCCCGGTTAGCTTACCTACCTGGAAATTTTCGAAGTACTTTTATTTCCTAATTTAGTAACACTTTGTTAAGGCGATAGCTCTTCTTTTATAGAAATGCGCCTTTATTGCGCTACAGAGAGGGACCGCCAATTCCTTTGAAGCCCACTGATAACCTTAGTTGACTTTATTTCATGTTCACGGCTGGTCGACGGGGAACCAGATTGGAAAGCTTTTTGAGGTAGATTATTAACACATTACCAGGAAATGCGACGCCTGACACTCAGTCTTCTACCTAAAAAATGACATGTTATATTCTAATTTTCTGTCAATTAGCCGGAAGTTCCATTCGGTTCCATAACGCTTTTTACAATCCTTAAGTTTAAAAGAGTTGCAATTTAAGTGACGAAGATTGACAGCAGCTGCCAGCCTCTAAGTTGTTTAGACCGAAAATTCAACGCCTATGGATGGAGACTCACAAGATTTCTGATGAATATATGAAAACATATGCGGAGATAACATGCCAGCAAATAGCCTCGGGACAATCTTCGGGCTGACGATGGCATAAATTGAAAGCCCATCACGCGCTCCGTTTTGAAACATGTTGAAAGAGGCTTAAATTCGACAACAGACGTTATTTCTGTTCTCCAACGTTCGTGACTTTTGAGAATTGTTTATTATGCCCTCGGCTCAATTCAAGATATTTCAACCCCCGGCTTCTTAAGGACTTATAGGCTGTTTAAATAAACGTAGGGGTTATGGCAGAAAAACTGCTTTAAAATTCCGCAAACTCCCAAAAACGCCTAAATCGTTCTTATCCAGGTGTTTTTCTTGTGACTGCCAAGGGAATCTGTCCAAGTATCTGTGTTTAAAACAAAAATATACAGTAGTCGCCATAAACCATATAATTTTCCTATATTTGTATAAGTTTGATGATTACTCCAATACCAGTGTGAATGTTCTTATGAAAGCATATAAATAATCATGAAGAGCATTTGGCATATAAAGAACTTAAAATAACTATAGGAATCACTAAGTGTTCGTAATGAAAAGTAAAATTTTCTCGATAATCCCGTAGTTCTAGAGTCGTAGAAAAGAGCTCTAAATTAGAACAATAAATTGAGATATTGTGTTACGCTGAAAACTTGAAGCAACCATCTTCTTTACGATGAAATAATTTCTCGTTAGTTACCATATTCTTTAAACTTTGTTTGTACCGGTTAAGTATTTATTGAATGTCATCGAAAAAATTGGGTCATCATTTCCTTCTTTTCTCTGTGTTCATTGATCAATCCTTAAATTGTGCATCTGTTCGAAGTTTTCACCAAAACCTTTAAAATTAGGTGAATATAAAGAGTATTTACTGAAAGAAAGTGTTTTTGGATATATGTTCTTAGAATGATGACCATGTTGCTCATTTGTAGAAATGCCTCGAAACAGCAAACCACATTGTCAAGAGTGAATCATGTCAGCAGTGGAACTCTCAAAATACTATTCATAAGATTATTAAAAGACGTTTCATAAAAGGTTACTTCGTAGAAATTGCTTTGATTAGATCTTTGGCTGACGTACTTCTCCGTATATTATTTTTTCTAACGTAACGTCATAATGAAATTTGAGAATTTCTTTATATTTCCTGAAGATAAACGATTCAATTTGACTGGAGATAAAAGAACTTTCTTTACTCTTTATAATGGATTACCTTCTGCATGAGTAGCTTAATTCAAATTTCAGATATAAACTGGTGAATTTAAAAAACTGGCCATATACAATGCCATTTTACGAAATTCTTATTATATTTTCGTCTGTTCCGTTTCCTAATAAAGAAAAAAGGAACATAAAACATACAAAAAACTGTTTTTTCAAGCCGTGGCTAAAGAAACTGACAATTATAGTACGCATGTGGTTGACCGCTACGAACTATAAATACCATGTTATCTGTGCATGTATCAACCTATCTGCGCATGTTTCAGACTGTTCTTCGATTACCTATGATTAAAGATTCCCGAGGGAAACCGAAACGTCAGGAAAATGAAGCCCTTGTTCCAGTGATCGCATCTGCTTCTTCTGAACTGCTGCCTGGAACACGTATATTCTCCTATATTGGTAAAACTATTTTTCTTCAAAACTTTGATTAAATAAGCACTTATTTGTCTTTTATACGCAAGAACATGTCAGAAATTTGGTTTTTATTAAAAGAAATTTGAGGTTTAATGCTGCATTCAAACATGCTGCTTTTATTTCATTTTGTGCAAAAAAATTAACAGAATTGCTTAATATAATTTCTTAAAAACAACTGTTTAATAATGCTGCAAACAAATTTGGTTCCTTAAACTTGTCTTCACTGCAATCTGAATAATTTTGGTTAAACTTTTTCAGTTCGAAAGGGATATTTTCTATACCTATTTTGCTTATTTTGGAGTTCATTCTTAGTATTTTCCACATTAACCTGCAGTATGGTTTCCTCCTTCGTTATAGCATAGGAAATTCCTTCCATATGAAACAACTTCCAATTTTCTCAAAACTGATGGTTATTTCTCTGAGTTAACCTATCTCAAATGACGATTTAGCTAAGAAAATGACCTTTGCAGAATTTAATAAACTGAATGAATCACAATAGTGTTTTCAACTATATGCTTAAGTGTCCAGCCAAATTTCATAATTAGCATTGCATGGTCTTTGGCGTCTACTGTACATTTGAGAAGAGCACATTGTATGCAATGGCAAACGTTACGAATATCCTTTTAGTTATCGGGGATTCATAGTTAGGGAGATTGGTAATAAATAATAGTCATTCAGAGTGAAAGCACCTCCTATAATTTCTACAGTTTGTAAAACACATGCCTTATGCCAAGCCACAGGTTTGACAGCTGATACTTATCTTTATTTTTTACAAACTATCTCCAAACTATTGATTCGCTGTCTTTGAAAGCTTGCTATGTTCTGAGCCCTGGCTAAAAAGACCTAAGACTTAACTCAGATGTTGGCATATAAATGCATATAAATTAAATGGTCATGCACAATCGTAGGTTTACCACTTTGTGCAAGTAAAGAGGAAATTACCTTAGTTTTTAAATATTATTCTGACATAAATTTATATGGTTTCGAAATAAGACATTTCCGAAAATCAGTTACTGCAGTAATGATTTCTCGGACATATTTACTAATGCAGACGGCTATATGGGTTAAATGTTAAGACTCAGCTAAACATGACAGCTCGTGATCCAGAAACAGTGACCTCTTAAACCACGTTCGGCAAGTTATATGCTTAAGAAAACTTCCTCGACATGTTACTTCGTTTGGAGACGTTTCAATTAGTTAGTTTGCTTATCGATGACTGCGTATTTGATGTAATTTTTTGCTTTCTCGAAATTTTGATGCCGTATTCCTATTGCGAATGCATTAACTTCATTTTTTTCTTGATTCAAGCTTTATCTTTCCGGGAAAACTTCAACCAAGGCAAAGGCTACACGGTGTACGGAACTGAATAACGTCCCAACGTGTCTTGAACTCTAATTAACCCACCTTCCCCCAATAACAGTATCCCCTCTAATATATAATATATATATATAAACAGACATATAAAAAGTAACGTTTAAAATTAAAAGATGGCAAAAACAACAAGATTTTTTTGGATCCATGACATTTTGAGTGAGTTCTTCAGTTTCTGCTGCGTTGTAAGAGCAACAAATGAGCAAATACGAAATCTAATTGGTCAAGAAAGGTCACAAAAGGTCAAAGAGGACGATCAGCAAAGCTAATTGATAAAGTGAGTTAAGACAATGTGGAAGGAAACAGAGAAAAATGCATAAGAGCAAAAAGGTGCGCATGGGACTTTATAAATCAGAGAGCTGGATCTTAGTAAGGTAAAGCTTATTTGAGTTGTGGTCAGTTTGAAGTCTATCAGTGCACAGCTGATTAGCCAGAAAAAACGAAGATAATGTTGAAATCGATAGCATACTGCACGTTTCGATTCAAAATCGCATATACGCGGAGCCTATATCGTGGGCATTACGCTGTGTGTCAACATGATGGTTGGTGGCACCGGTATACCTTATCTTAGCTGTGTTCGATTGCAGCAGTCCAGCTATCGCCGTTGCTAACAGAGCGACGATGACCATGAGATCGATGAGCGGTCACGCTTTTATGTGTAGAAATTAAAGTTTACTTCCAGCCCTTCAATTTCCCTAATTTGCTTAGAGCAAATAAATTCAAGATAAAATTGCATACGGTTGGAACCCCAGCCTACCGCTCTTGAAGCTAGCAGCAGCGACAACTGCATACATTACTGCATCCGCACTTGAAAGTCCAGGTTACTGACGGATCGTTTTGCATGCAGCGGGCAACAATTGCTGAAGCGTATTGTCTAATCGATAATCCGAGTGAGCATCTGCCACTGATCACATGTATTTCCAGTGTTTTATACAAGCGCATTCCTTTTTTGGTTTTTTTTAATGATGCTTCTTTCAAAAAATGTTATCTTTGTTCATAAAAAAATAGCAATCGATTTCCCTGGGAATCTTCTTTCATGAATTCACCTGACCTAAGCCATATAAAATGACAACCCATAAGAACAATGCCTATAAACATGACATAAATATAGTTTTTTTCCCTAAGGGAAGTTTGGTGACTTCGGCGTTGTGAAGTTGAACACTATAACGTTGGGAAATAACCAGCTGCCATTGTAAGGAAGGGGTGCGATTACCCCAGTTGAGTTGCTGACAGTACCTGTAGGGGTCAAATATCAGATTATCTCGCGACAATTCGAAAGGGCTGTTTTTGTGGTATTTAATTTTATTCCCACTGGAGCCTCTAGGGATATAAAGACAAATTTTTTATTCCATGACGGGTAAGTCGTCTTTAACGATTCACTGAAAAAACGACGTGTGTTAAAAAAACAAAGATGATTATTTCATCACTTAGGCAACATTTTTTTCGCCTTACGTTTCGCTATCCGTTATGGATTCCTCATCATAGCTATAAACAGAAAGCAGAAGTGGTTGTGTTTTGCAACTGCCACTGCCCCCACAATTTTTTCTAAAAATTGGTAAAACTGGGTATGCTTTTGACGCTTCCATTGGACATCTTCGGCAAAACAAACTTTCTGCCTATTAACACCTTTCTACACTTTCGCTCCTGTTAACGTACATAATTCAAAGGGATAACACCCAAATGTCCATCAAATTGTCGAAACCTATGTAGCCCTAACTGTACCATCATATTTTATTAAATCGAGCACTCATTTATGAAACGAAGGAAGCAACTACCTGCAGATTTTTTCAATCAAAAAGATCAAAAGTATAAGTGTTACAAACGTATATTCCTACGAATATAACAAGAAAAGAGAAGAAGAAGATGTAGATGAAGAAGATAACTCGATTGCTGGGAAAATATGTTAATTCGCCTGACGTGTCGACATCCGTCGTGGATTTATCATCAGAGAGATGAATAGGAAACAGAAGCAAGATACTGTACTCTTTTGAATCACTTAGTCGCAGACATTCTAAATGTGCTCTCTTGATGGCCTGAACAGAGCGATCAAGTTTGCAAACCTTGTTGATATTAAATTTCGTATTATCGGAAAATTATAGGGCAGAACGAATTTCTTAGCAAATGGAAATAGATTGTGGATTAATAAGTCCCCTCTCGTACCTTCGGCTCAACATTGGAAACATGTGTTCTGGAGAGTAAGTCTTCCATTGGAGCGCTTTTTTTGGCCAAAAACATTCATATCAGCCCTTCAATGCACCTGAGTCAGACCACACACCCCAGTTTGCTCATAAAAGTTTCACTAAGGCAAACAGAACCCCGTTTCTGGCTCACCACACGCAGAAGTTGTTTATTCTTAACAACTAAGGAACTCCTATAACATTAGAGATTGCGTTGTAATCGTCGCAGATTCTTACAATTAAAATATAAAACGATTGAACGAGAAAAAACTCAATACTAAGGCGATATTGTTTGATACCCGTGTCAGCTGACAAGAAGCAAATGTAATCACTGAAAGAAAAATTTTATTTGCTTGACGTTTTTAGTTCCGTCGTGGATCCGCCATCAGAGACAGTTGCCGAAACGTGCCCTGATCTGTTTTATTTTAAAATATATTATGGAACTCACATTTTCGCTTACATTGGTGACTTATTCTGATTTTATTTTCCAATGATAGGAATAAGCTTCACATCCGTAACAGCAACAGACCGCTTTTTGCTACTTTATTTAACTTCCGATGCTCTAAGTAAGCGACTGAGCGCATTGATGCGGGACTAAATGTTTGCATTGCACACAGACCCAAAGCTACAATGCACCGCAGAGTGATGGAAATAGAAGACCGGCTTACGCAGAATGAACAATCTGGTGTGGTATATTGCATCCCATGCCTAAACGGTCCCTGTAATTATACAGGTCAAACGGAACGCATGCTCGGATCGCGTATACGTGAACACAAGCAGGCCATGCGACTAGGCGACGAATCATCACAAGTTGCAACTCACACCTACGAAACAGGCCATGAGTTCAACTTTGCTGCCTTCAAGGCACTTACCAACGCGGGAATCAAGACGAGCAGAGAATTTATCGAATCCTGGTCTATGGATGAGAATTCCGTCAACAGATGTGTCGAATTGGCGCCAGCGTACAGGGTCCTAAACTATTGCAAAAGATCACATCCAGACGCCCGCTGTAATCAATTGGCCCAAACTCCTCCATAATCATCCCACTTTCGATGCTGACGTGGCCATTTGGCGCCCGAACCTAAATAATCCCTCTCTTCTCATCCTCCTTCCCTTCTCCTTTGACTTTTTTAATTGTCCATCCCTCCCACCATAACTATTACTTGTTTTGTTATAGATTCTATTTTGTAAATATTTCCACCCAAATTGTCGATCTTGCCTACTGAAACAGGCTAGCACAGCCCTCAGTGGCAAGTCGGCAGCACACACAATTATTGATTTTCTGCACGTTCAAAATGTTAGTTATTGTACAAACGCCCCAGATAGCTTCCACATTTATTACCGTTTCTCCTTCTCTGACGATGGGCTCTTGTAAAAGCTCGAAAGCTCAGGAAAAAATAAATGTTGTTCCAGTGATCGACCATATCTCTCCTTTACCAATAGATATTCCTGGAATACGAGTATTCTCTCGCAGTCTAAGTAAGCTTATAATCTTTTTGAACATTGCCAAAATATTTGCACTGGTGTTTTAACAGCGGCAGACAACATTCGAATTTTGCTATTATCTGCAGGATAAAAGTGATTTTTCATTTCTGCGAAACCGTTTCAATGAAACAGAAATAAACATTGTTTTCAATCAGTACCTAGGCTTGAAATTCAATTGTCCTAACAGGATTATCTTCTATCAATGCATTAAGATATTTATTTTTTCTTTCTTAAAGTATATTTCAACATGTTTTTGGAGTTCTAACAGCTAGTCCAGGTTCTCGGTTTACTTTTACAAAATGTATTACCCTTTCATGCTCCTATCAGCCACATAGACAAGTTTGCACTTTCTTCCAATATCTCATCGCCTATTGCAATTTTGCCTTAGTGGGTAATGTAAAATTTTCAAGTTTTTGAAATGCCTGACAAGCTTTGACAGAACTTTGTGGCACTGCCATCTTGCTGATTAAAAACGAAAATGTACAATCAGCAGCTGCTTCGTTATTAAATAATCATTATTTTTCTAAAAAATAGAATAATGTGATGATTAAAAAGTTAATTTGAAATAAAGCACATCAATAAGTGACTAAAGTTAAGCATCTCAAATCATTTTAATATTGAAAACATAAATAAAACCTGCCCGATATGTAAAAATGAATAATTCCGAATCGTGTAATTCATTGAAAAAGAGCTCTTTCTGCTTCTTCCTGAAACGTTAATAACCACATCTTTAGTTTACTTGGAGGTTTTTTCGAAAACACGATCCTTCATCGCTTGTAAACTTATATTTTACGGTAAAGCATTGTTTGGCCGAAAATAATTTGAATAAGGAAGAATCCATGAAACTAGGAATTACATGAACTGACTTGCTTCAATGATTGTGCTCCGATCTCTTCGCCTCCTCCTCCCCCACCAATAGATAATTAGCTGTGCACCTATCAATTTTCTGCCTTTTACGATGCCTATTAATTGCAAAGTTTTTGTATCTTATTACCAAGCAATGACTGTACGCAGTTGAATAAGATGTCAGAAATTTGTATGACGTCATTAAATTCCGTTGGTCTTGTGGTCCTTACCTCTTTCTATTTTAGATCAATTTTTTCCACATCGCAATTCTTCCCTTGGTGATGTGTATTTATTCTACTTTTCGACTGACAGGCGGTATTCCCTATGGAATATAATTCTTTTTGCCGCAGCTCATTGCTCTATAATCCAAGTTGGCATGGATATAAGCGAAGTAGCCGATAATTAATGCCTGTCGATGACAATTCGCAATACCTTCTGACATATTAAGATGACATGAGGTTTAAGTAAGACTGACCTAAACTGACTTGGTCGTTCCGACAGTATTCATACCTTTGACCAGCTTTATATAACCCGAACCATATAGCATAGCAATTAGCGGTTCTATGCTCCTCAGTGGTTCTAGAAAAATTGTAAAATAAAAATGGTAAGTCTGACAGTAGAACTAGATTCTTCTCACATGTTTTCATACCAGCGACCTCCTTTTTGAGCTGTAATAGAGAAATATAACGCAACAGAGCTGATTTTAATGTAAAATCAACCACAACTTTAACCTGTTGTTAAAAAACAGGTAATCTACCGCATTAAAAAGTCATGCTCAGACAAAACGGAAGGACAAAACCGCCCATTTTATGATGCTTCCGATCGGAAATATCATTGGAGAGAGCTTGCGATTAATAGCCACCCGCATACATACCACACGTTCTAAACGTTATTTCTTGGTCCAGACATTTTTCCTCTGTGGTATAACATAACGTGTTATGCGGAAAACCGGGCACATTTGGAAGCCAGTTGCAGATTGTGACCGAAGAAAATACTGAGGTTAATTGAAGTCATTTCCCCAATAGCATTAGCGCAGTTTTAGTGTCAGCTATGTTTTGAAATCTACTGGACCAGGCAGAAGAATTTCCGTCTACAACTGAGGGGAAGGCAGACACTTCGGATTTATATAAAACTAAAAAACGTAGAAAGGAAACAAGACTACTCGTCATGAAAGAGACCTAGAACATAGCCAACATAAAGCAGTATTCATTAAGAAAGTTAACAAGTATTCTGATTTTATCTTAATGCGAAAAAAAAGTATTCGTATTCAAAATAAAGTGTGAAGGGCTTTGTAATATAAATTTATTTCAATAGCACCAGACCATAAACCAGGTTTTATAACAGCTAACGGTCTAACCCCTGTATAAATGACAGTCCACACGACAGGCATGCTTTCAATAATATTTGGGTCGCTTTGCCTGCAGGCCTTTTGTAATTTACGCAATTTGTGAGATATTAAGCTGAACAATCTAACATTTATTAAACTACAGAGAGGGTTAAGTCAGTTCATTCGTCGGAATCAGGTGAGCTTAAACGCGCATAAGAATAATGAATGCCTAATATTTAGATTCATTTAATTAACGGGTCTATAATCAGAAGAAAGAGGCTGAAAAAGACATCTGCTGAGGTCACAGAGGCCCAAACTACGGTTAGCCCACATAGACTAGAAGTCTGGAGTTTTCTTATTGAACAGGAGTTTCTTCGTTCTACAGGTCTTTATGACTTACCTGAGAGAAACCATTGTGAAATACGTATGCCAATGGCATTAACCAGGAACAACTCGCATAGGTACGCAAGTTTAAAGCAGATCTACAAAAAAGTTTCGACTATTCAACAAAAAAAACACACTGGAGCCCAGTGATTCCATGAAAATTGCGAATGTTGACAAGGAAGCTTTGTTATCCCAGCCTGCCTAACCTATTATTCACTGGGGTGATTTCGCTGATTAACTACTGCTGGGCGCATACATAAACTATACATTTAGGTTGCTTCTTATAATTTTGTTCATCGCTCTCTCTTTATCTTCTGAACTATATGGTTTCTTTTCCAAAAAAGAGACGAAAAAGTTTGCAGCTTACGAAGACAATGTTTTATCCAGCATTCCGAGAACACTTTTGCCTGGTACTGAATAGAAAGTAGGCTCCACACTTCAAAAGTACTCAATAGTGCATTTTCATGAATTTTCAGTTGATAAAACAGGAGAAAAATGGTACTCCGCTTTTCCATCCTTAAGGCAACCGGACCCGGCTGTCAATTTATACACGAAAAATTACTACTTGGAAAGGCAATCAAATTTTAGCATGCGAAAACGATGGTTTGTTGAACCTTCGCTCTAGTCGTGAAGCATATAATCACTATGAGGAGTAAAAGATGTCTGTCTCTCCTGCGCTGCTTTACTGCCATCGAATACACGGCAATATATCCAACCTTAGCGGTCCTTGTAGGTCGGAATAGCTCAACAGCGCAATAGGATACTAAAAACACAACAACACATCCACAGGCTTCCCGCTATAAAGTACAGTAGGCTCCCTTCTACAAAAATTGTGAACCCTAAATGCGTTTTTTCTTCGAAGCGAAAATTAAATTTTGATTGTACAGCCTACTCACAACATATCTAAATCACGCTATGATGTCGGTTTTTGAACGATCTCTTTCTCGCCCGCCTGCACAAAACAGTATCTCTGAAAATGAATGCTAATTACTTGTCAGTGCAGCAGAATTTTCAGGCATTTTTATGGTAAAGTAGATCCCAAATAGTGTTTTTGTTCTTCATGGACCGAACCCTTGCCTTCTCTATATTTTCGTTTTAAAAACGGTTATCTTTTGGTATGAAAAGGTTTCTTATTACGATCATATTTAAAACCACAAATGTTTACTTCTTAAACGTCCTCGCTGTCAATTTATTAATTTTTTCCATAAAATATACAATACAACGTATGCATCTGCTACTGCTCTCTGCCAGTGTCTGATAATAAATCCGCAACGGATCCTGAAACGTCAGCCTAACAGAGGTATTATGTCGGCAATCACGTCGCCTTCGTTTCATTATGTATATTGCCCAATTTTTATTCAAATATCACAATAAATAGAGTGCAAAAGTATTCTGCAGTCTGGTAAGTTTTTATTTTAAACCGAGCGAGAACCCCTTTGGATCAAACGTTTAAAAATGAATAGATGGTGAGTACATGAAATAATGTTTCACTGTATGATTTCGGTAAAATATTATTGGATTCAATATCAAATATAAAATGCATATAAGTTAAGTAGCTTCTTTTACAAAGCATGCATTTTGCAGTCAGCAAGAAAAAAAATCTTGCTCAGAAGCCGGCATCCTGAAGTGATTGAGTTATCTTGCGATTAAGCTATATAATAGTCGAGTCTACGAAACTACTTGGTTCAGTTTCTCGAAAGGAAAAGTATTTCAGGATTTTGGTTTACAGTTCACGAGATAATGAATCTACCGTATATTATTGCCTGGTATGTTAAGGTTCCACTGTAGTAACTGCCAAATTTACTTCCTCCTAAAATGCGTTTAAAACAAGACATAAGTATGGGCCACGGGAAGAATGAAGTCCCGTTGAAGTCCCTTGACCAAACGGTTGCAGTAATTTTTTGAGTGCGTGACGACTCCAATGTAAATCACCGGACGCCAGCGCGAGAAGCTTTTTGTGGTGTATCAGGTCGTACAGGGTAGGTAGCATATTTCAAGGGCAGAAATGAGATGGCCTTACGTCTAGTCGAATTAAATTTGGTCCACTTGGTAATCAGTTTTTATCAACATCACTCCCGTGGCAGCGCACAGGGCCATGAAGTTGTCAGACCAAATGCGACAAGGCGTTCTCATCCCTATTACAGGGAAAGCAAAAAGGAATTGTTTCTTGACACTTTGTAGGTGAGACAGTAAACATACTTATCTGCGATTGAGTGCACACAAAGCAGAGCAATTAATTACCTTTCAGTACTAACAGGTGAAGTGTTGGTCTACATAATCCGCGCGCATGCCAGAGACCTTGGCGGTAACAAAGTGCCGATTCCCGATTGCGCGGCATAGGCTTCCTGGTGTAGAAGAAGAAGGAGCAGGAATCCGCGGTGTCAGCAAAGGACATGTTTTAAGAACCACTTCAGTCAAAATTTATGCGGAGTTTGGGTGCCGAGCGATAGTTTTGTTTTCAACGACAGACTCCGGCCCAAGCTCAGTTTGAAAAGACACGCTCTTCGGTTCGCGGCTTCAAACAGCAGGGTGGTTAAGAAGAGATGTATAATTAGTTAAGAAGAGCATCCTACTCAACGGACTTAGTACCCGTATTTGAATATAAAGATTCGTCACTATAGGCTTCACCATTTAGTAAGGAGGTAAGAACAACTTATATAGCCTCCCATAATATGAAATGATGATAAAAAGGCCCAACGCGGTTAAGTAGGTGGTCTGGCTCATGATTCCCATAAGAGTAAATTTATTCCTTTGATCATCCCCGGGAGAGGAGAAAGAAGGAACAGATTGCTGCTAGAAAGTTAGTCCTCGACTGGCACACTAAACAGACCCATGCACATTCATCCCGCCTAACAAGCGTTCCGCAGAAGGCTTACATCTGCTTGGGACGGAGCATTAGGTCGAATGAAGGAAGATACGCAGGGTCGAAAATCGGCAGCCGCAAGCGAAGAATGTGAAAACGCTCAGGAGGCACACAATCGACTTAACACACCTTATGGAGGCGCCCGCGAGGTTGTGAGTAATTCAATCAGCCACCACAAATCGTACGGTACAATAGATTGGCACGCGGGCATCAGGCATCAGGCTAGCGGTCGGACACACTTACTGACACCAGCAGGGGAACATTCACCAAGCTCTTACGATGAAAGCGAGAAGGCTTTTGAAACGTCAGCTAAAATACAAATGTGTTCCAGAAATCGACCCTTTTTCGTCTCTCGAAAATTATGAAAAAGAAATTATATATTGACCTTGAATGCTTGCGCATATTAAGTGTAAATATCTTCGTGCCTTGAATCGAACGCTAGCCCCACTATAAACTAATCCGTAGCCTTACCCGTAACATCTATCTTCCTTATGAACTGCTTTAGGGTTAAATGCACACTATCAGCATACATTAAGCTTAGAATATTATGCAAGTAAAATGATTCATTCCATTTGCACATAAAGTTATGGGACGTGATGTTTTACTGCACTGCACTCCAGCTTGTCGACATTGATATCTGGAGCTAACATTTCGTGCTTTAATTTTTGAAGAGTCACGTAAAGTCTCTCTGATACGGTTCTTAGCTACCAAGTGAGTCAAAAAATTCTTCTTTTCACGCAGTGGTAGTTCTTAACAAGAACTATTAACAAATATCTGCAAACACATCAGAGGCAGGCGTTCCAGGCTTGTTTTTATTAAGGTTGTTTGCAAATGTAGAATTCGAATCTCTGTAATGATAAATTGGCGCCATTTAATTCTTTTTGTTGGCAATCACCTTGTAGGTGTTCGTTTTTTGCTACTATTAAAACGTCAGCAAAGACCTTTTGCATTCTGATATACATTTATAGATGCATGTTAGCATTCGCCGTGATGCATTCTGCACTCGTTAGGTAATAAGCCATTATCCTGTCAGCCAGGGCTCAAGACAAACTCTGATCGCCGCACAGACGTGACACGAACAGCTGTCGATTTACTTGTAAAACTGACTTTTAGATTAAATTGTGTGAACATTAGGTGTTCATTGCATTTTTAGCACGGACCTTCCAGTGTTCGATATGTTTAGGACCAGTCACTATGCAACTCCTACCGGCACGGGAAATGCACATTTATCTGCATTAGTCAGGAGAAATCAGTGTTTCCCATTCTCCCATTAGTCGACAGGACACGACTCACCCCTCGGCGCCATTTCTGAAAATGTTTGCCCCTACTCAACTTATTTGGGGTTCGAATCTTAGGTGTGCGGTTGGGCATTTTGACATCAGTGGCTAATGACGCCATAGTAATAGTCCGGCAACTGTAGGTAAAAACCTTGCAATTTCTGACTGCTAGTCGACAGCTCAGTGCCTATAAACAATCGGACGCAAGTTAAGCGATCACAATAGGCTAAAAGCTGTAGCCTGTATGTTTTCTAACTGACGGGAGACTCGACCTGTGCAGTCAACCCAGTGTGTGGAGTGGCTGCCTGACCGACTGAGGGTTTCTTCAAAATGTGGCCTTTATGATGCTCGCTGCCTCAGACCTATCCTGCTCCCATGTCCTTGACCTTGTCTTGATACCGAACTCAGGTCCCTGAAGGAATAAAGAATGCGGTAGATGACACGCACGTAGTTTATCACTTAAAAATAATCCACGCTCAAGTCACTGGTAAACATGTTTGGAATATAAGATGGATATAATCGTAATCGATGGTCGAAAAGTCGGATGCTTGCAGCACAGTGGAAATGTAGACTCCCAATGCAAGGTATAATGTTTTCCTCATTTCAGCTGAAATGAATGTATGACTTGAAACTGCAAATACCTCGGCAAGTATCCCGCGGTTTGAGCTAATGGGTTGTGTGTGTGGGCGCACAATAATGCTTCCGCTAATAGCGGCCCATTGAAAATCAACTGAGTGTTCTTATGACAGGCAAAACCGCAGGAACTCACGCGATAAATCCTGTTCCAAAAACATTGTTGATACGTGTAAACTTCGTGAGCAAACTCTATATGCCCAGTTAGCCATGCACTCCTTTATATATCCGATCCTTCAAAAAATTTGCGCAAAATCTTTGGCGCTCAGCTAAATGGGTTTTTTTCATCACCGACCCATAGTCTCAACGCATTCATGGGGTAACGGGTTCAGCAATGTAGCGGGATTGACCGCCCTGGTGGAGCGACTATGCTGTGTGATCCTTCTCCACCATTTTCGCCATCTCTCCACCTCGCCTTTCTTGTTACGTTCCCACCCTAGTTCTAGCAAAACTTTTTGCATGACTGACTAGCGTGCCTTAGTTTTTATCAGTAGGCGTGCCGGATATGTTCTTGCATCTCACCTAAACAGCACGTCTCGACCGACTTACCCACGCTTTCCACACCGTGTGTCGCGTGCGCTCAGAAGCCTGGAATCTTCCTCGGCGGCTTTTGCATAGCACATTCGAACGCTACACAACCACACGTCTAATGCTATTGTTGACTTACTTAGAAGTCTATAAACTTCGGAATAAATTGGTTTTGTAGTTGTGACCGGGCAGGAGGCTAAGATGAGCTCATCTTTTGTGCCATGACTGTGAAGAGGGCACTCAAAAACAAGTAAGACTAGATGACCAAAATGGTACTGGGACATGAGGACAAGATAAGAGAAGGGGGTTTAATGCCTTAATGGCGTTCGTTGTCAAAATCTGTGTTAGTAGGAGGATAGACCTAAGTGGGCATCACATTGTGTATAGCACGCGTAGGAGAGTCTCCAAGTCAACCTTCAGTCGTTTTTAATTTACATTTTCAGAGTTATACGATGGGTATGGAAGGAAAGACAGTGCCAAATGCAACGCAAATCTGCTTTTTACTTAAAGAAAAGGTAAGTTGACCCAGTTGTTAAAAATTCGCGTACTTAGTGGGCGTTGAACCCTTACAAGAGGAAAGGCTTTCACGCAGCCGAAGCACTACCATTGAGCTACGAGTCTCAGCGTGCGCCGAGAACTTAATCACACTTGGACCGATTTTACCCACCTAAATTATTGCTTGCTTACAATCCACCATAATAGAACGGCAAGCTGATTGCCCAGGTGGTTTTGAATCTTACCATGGCCGCGAACTTTCCACAACTGGGTCAAATGAATCGAGCAAATCTGCCAAAATCCCCTAACAGTTAAAAATAATTCACATGGCGGCTACCGCGTCTGGACAAAGAAAGGCAGCTGCGACGTTTAAATTATCATTTGTTGCAATCTATGCTGACAGCTTCTTCCCGAACTGGCAAGCATAAAGTGCATTTGTTGCTTCTGTCTCCGAAATCAACTAAGAATTACATGGCATCTTTGGGGGAAAAACGCACTGCTCTGCTTTGCTATGAGCAACATTTTTATACGCGTTTTATGACAACTCGATATCTCTTGCTAAAAATAAGCTTATATTTAAAAATTCGCCAAGATTCCTACTGGTTCGCGTTCTCCTTTAGATTCCAAAAACCGGAAAACACTAATTTGTCTTCTTTTAAGGACGAGAAAGTGGACTATAAGAATCGCGATTCCATGCGAAAAATGGTTTCGGCTTTTATTCCGCTTGAGGTTTTGCGCCAAAATGTGGAACCCTCGGCACTAGATGAGGACTTAGTTTTATTATATGTGGTAGCTTACACTAGGATTTAGGTTATAATTAGACATCTTGCCGGGGGTACCAAAACGGTTTGCATTTTCACCTGGGATTATACTAGCACCTGGAAAATCCAAAGGTGTTGTCAAAGCTGTCATAATCTCGTTTTTGGTCCTGTCTGCTTCTTTTTAATTAGTTTTATCAAAGTTACTGGCCACCAAAAAATACAGAATTTGGCTGTTTTAGTTATAAATATTCCAAAAATCTTTTATCACAGAGTGCTGATAACACTTCTAATTCTAACCATTTTGGCAACAAACTATGATCCCACAGTTCTACACGGGTGCCATGCACAAGTAATTAAGAAATTAGACTTGATAGTTAAGCCAAGATTTGGTCAGGTTATTTGGATACAACGCGTGGATTTAATCTTGCCAAAGCCTACTAGTTAGAAAACAGCCTTTGTATTTCAGTGCATTGAAAGGCATTTATTTTGTTCAAAACTGGGTGTCTGATATCAGAGAGGTTTTGCTATGTAATTTCAGAACAAACCCTTAGCATATATTCATCCACTTTTTTTTGGCATAATCAAGCTTAGTACGGAGCCTGAAAGTAATAAATTATTGTGAACAAATACACTTTTATGAAGGGAAAAATAAAAACTTATATTCCCAGGAAAAGTATATTATGTATTGAAATATAAATTAACAAAACTTGCGAAATGTGATATTTTCATTGTAACATTACTGTGACAAATGGTAAAATTCAGAGGAATTTGTCATATGCATATTAAATAAGAGTGTTTTTTTCATGAATTTACCTATTATACAAAGTTTTTAATTAATGCTAACAATAACCATATAAAATTGCCGTTGCAGACGTATTTATGCTCGACACTGGATTTCTGTAATTTGGAATGTTAAAAAACATGGCTTATGTCGCCATCTTTATAAGAACAAATACTCAATTTTCTTCACAAATACATATCATATTTTAAAAAAATAATCAATTTACCTAACAAAATCTGGAATAATTGACGAAAGCTGGAAAACAATAAAAGAGTCTAAATATGCCTGGAGTTAGTGATCACCCATTACCGTATGTTAATCCAATAACGGAAATATCCATAAAAATGTGACTAAAACGGGGTTTTTAAATCAAGGAATGTGTACAGGTATCCTTTCAACGAACGATTACATTTGACTTGTTGTTATTATTTATAGCTATATTTACATCTGCTGAACTTGGGTGTTCTCAAGAATTTGTTTCACTGTTTCCAATAAATAAGTAACACTTTAATGTTACTTCCTTGTATCAAAATTGCCGAAGGATATTCAAATTTTCTGTACATGCGTTAATACCGCAAGTTTTTGCATTTTTTACAGTTTTGCAGCCGTGGTTTAGTCGAAACCGGTGGTTTGAACGTTCCTTGATTAACATTTTTGATAATATCAGCAGTAGAAAGGGTGTGCATAATAGCATGAATAAATAAAGTAGAGCAGGCAAATTCGTAGGTCATCCGCACACTAGAAATCATCCATAAGTAGACTTTATGCCTTTCAGGCACAGGAGGGGCACCTGTCTTTGAATAACATCTAGGTACAGGACTGTGGATTCGAACATTTTTGTCTCCGATTCGACCATGGAAGCTTCAAAAGAACCACCTTGTGAGAGCACAAGTTTCGGTGCCAAATTATGTGGTCACTGAGCCTGTCGTCACAAGTATTCGTTGGTGCAAAAATGTGAGGTTCTTGATCAGTACTTTCTACTTGTGTTGTAATGGTTGGTTGAAGCCTTTATTTGGACGACTATCAAACAAATGGAGCGCAATTGTATCACGGCTGGCCTTTATCATCAGACTGAATGGTGCTCTCTCATTCGCTTGAGTAGTCGCCTATGCATTCACATAAATTGCCCTCCAGCGTAAAGTTTACAACCAGAGCCCTTATAGGGTGTGTGTTTTGTCGGCAAGCTCTAGTTCAATTCACGACCACTTGAATGGCTAGGAGCAGTTTAAATTAGTCCCATTACTTACTGAGGACGCTTTCGTCTTAGGACAAAGTGGACGGCTGCGCACAGTTTGAATTCATTTACTGCGAGAGCTAATGGTCTCTTTAACAGTATAGGAAATCCTGCTCATCATTTGGATGAAGAACCCTAAGGACAGGCTACAAACCACCAGCTGTTTACTGTTGCTAATTAATACTTTATGAGCCTTGTAAAAGTGCTCAGTAAAGGTTTCTGAGGTGTTAGCTCTACCAACAAACGACACTACGTCCAAAACAGCAAAACGGTTGTTCATCACAAACAAGAGTGCATTTGATTAGTAAAACTGATTGGTTGATGAGTGCAATCGAGGAGGTGAACAGCTGTGAACTACGAAAACGACGGCTGAGTTAAGAATGAATAATAGGGTCACAAAATGCCTTCAATGTTTTTTTTTGGCATGCATAGAAATTGGACTAGTGCATTTTGTTTCAGTCACCTCAAAGATGTGTAGAATTGCTTTTGCACGTGAAGGTTGTCCAAACATAGATCATTGTGACGTTACTAAAAATTTTTGACGGGTAAATAAAGTCATGGATGACTTTAACCTCAATTAAGATGAGTTTATTTATCCATTCTCAATGCGGCTTGTCAGGCTCTTACGTTCTTTTCAACTCTGTATTGAATGACCCAGTCTCTACAGGTGAATTATAATCAGCATCATGCAATATAAGGACCAAGGAGCCTTAAATGTACGCTAACTTACTTTTTGTCGGATCCTTGAATGTTCGTCAATCACAGGTTATATGCGAATCTTATAAGTGTTACTTCCCAATTTGTCTGCAAATCAATTTTTTTCAAGACAAGTGTAACATAGCATGGAAAATCCGACAGTTAACTTTGATACAGCCCTCAGTCTACTGTGTACTACCTCTTTTAAACCAACTGTACTATTCAACAGCAAAAATGATTGAATCAGAAAAGCATGTTCCAAGGAATATTTGCAATAGACTATGTCCCGGATGATCAGTAAGCATATTTCACAGCACTACCGATCTTTGAAACATCAGCTTTAATAGGCAAATACACGCCCCCGTAGCTAAAGTTAGCAGTACAAGCGCATGTACTTCAACTTTTCGCATGGTTTGAAAGCTCATCACCCTTCCTGTTATTCCTAGCACTTGGGGAACAGGAATTTCAATTCTATACAAAAGAGAACAAATAAATTCCAAAGCCGGCATCCTGACACGATTAATATATTTCGACATACGCTTTACGACCTTACTTTTTTCCTAGCTATCCAAAAACACGTTTTACCACGTAGGTGAACATTATTTGGGGAAAAATGCACATCGAATAAATATTATTTAGCATGCTACAAACTTCGTTTTCAAAGAAAAGGCGCAAATTCATTTTGCTCTATCCCAGTAACAGATGTCTTTCAAATTAGCTGAGCGAGATAACTCCTGAGGCCTGCGGACTTTTTGAATCATCTCCCGTCGATCGGAATCCAAACAGAACTCAGATGAGAAGCAGTGCAAAAGCGGCACTTGAAGTAATAGTCCGTTGGTTATAAACGATGATTCTGTTAAGAAATGTTAAGATGCCACAAGTGCGATATTTCGTGGTGGTTTTTGAAGTTAATTAATCCTGTTCGTGCAAGCAATTGAAAATGATTCTAACCCAATAATGTTAAACTAACACGTTGCTGTGCTCCTTACCGTCAAAACCCCAAAAGGTAGTGAGACATCTTGTAGTGTAGCTGATCAACTGTATGATATCTGCATGTATATTCACAAACGCTGCCACACGAATTACAGTAGCCGCCGAAGACCATGCAATGCATATTATGAAATTTGCTTTGAAACTTTGGCATATATTTGAAAACACTTTTGTGATTTATTCAGTTTATTGTATTCTGCAAAAGCCTTTAACTTAGTTAAATCGTCATTTTAGTTAGGCTTATTAAGAAAAATAACCATTAATTTTGGGAAAATTGGAAGCAGTCTCATATGGAAGAAATTTCCTATGCAATTACGATACAGCAAACCAAACCGCACGCTAAAGTTGATAATACTAAGAAGGAACTTCAAAATAAGCAAAATAGGTATAGAAGATATCCTTTCCAGAACTGGAAAGGTTTATACAAAATTTTTCGGATTGAAGTGAAGCCAAGTAACAGGAACCAAATGTGTTTGCAGTAACATTGAACATATGTGTTTAAGAAATTGAGTTTAGCTTTCTGGTAAAGTTTCTTTGTAAAAATTGCATTAACAGAAGAGTTTTTGTTTGAATGCAGCAATGAAGAAAAATTGTTTTTTGAATACTTTATATTCCTTTTTTACTTTATTTAGAAATGGAACAGAAGAAAAAATAATAAGTACTTCAAAAAAGGTAATTTTATGGCCATTTTTTTAAATTCGCCAGTATACATCTAAATGTTGAATTAAGCTACTCATGCAAAAGGTAATCCATTATAAAGAGAAAAGAAAGTTCTTTTTTAAGTCAAATTGAATCGTTTATCTTCAGAAAACTTAAAGAAATTTTTAAAATTCTGAAATTTCATGGTGTCATTGCGGTGGATAAATTAAATATACATTGAAGTTCCTCAGCCGAATATATAATCAAAGCAATTTCTAAGAGTTAACCTTCAGTGAAAATATTTTATTAATTTTAGGAATAGTTGTTGCAGAGTTATGCTGATGACATGATTTACTCTTGACAATGTGGTTTGCTGTTTCGAGACATTTCTTCAAAGAAGCAGCATGGTCATCATTCTAGAGAATAATATGCAAAAACACTTTTTTTCAGTAAATACCTTTATATTTAACTTATTTTAAAGGTTTTGGTGTAAACGTCGAGCAGATGCGCAAATTATGAATAAATCAGTGTAGATAGTTAAAATAAGCAAATTTATGACACATTTTTTTTCGATGACATTCAATAAAACTTAACCGGTACGAACAAATTTTAAATAATATTTTGACTAACTAAAAATTATTTCATTGTAAAGAAGGTGGTTGGTTCACATTTTTAATGCAACACAATATCTCAATTTCTTGTTTTAATTTCGAGCCTTTTTTACGTCTCTTTGAACCACAGCATTATCGAGAAAAGTTTGTATTCCTTTACGAGCAATTAGTTATTCCTATAGTTATTTTAGGTACTTAATAGACCTTATGCCGTTCATTATTATTTCGTTGTTTTCCTAAATAAATTCACACTGGTATGGAAGAAATGATTAAATTTATACAAATTACGGAAAATTACGTGGTCAACGGCGACCACTGTGGATGCAGCTGACATCAATAAACAAATCTGAATTTGACAACAACCGAATAACATTGACAGATAGTCACATGCCAAGAGGTCAAGAATTGATCAAAAAAGTGAGCATATTGAGCAACCACGTAAGAAGGGGAAACGTATTTTTGCATTTTCAGAAGCCTTCAAATTTATTTAGTATTTTTGTGAGACGTGGATGGTATTTGTATATGCACTTAACCATATAAACTTATTGCCGAGGAGAAAATTATAATTTTATTTTTTGAGTTATTTCTTCCAGGTATATTCGCGTCCTATGAATTTATCTGCAAGGACATCTGTAAAACAAGTGGACCATTTTGCATGTTTGAGCATGTCTTTAAATTATAAATACTACTTTTTAAGGCAAAGAGGAAAAACTTGCCTTTGCTGATTTCACAAGCAACCTTTTTTGTTATATTTGTTCACCCTTTAAATTACATGAACTTTGTGCAGCAATAAAGCCCAATTATATTATGAAGATATTCAACTCTCAAGTGCCGTTTTTAACCCACTTACACGCAGAAACTAGAAAGCACATCAAATTACTGCATTTTGCTGAAAACTGTAAATGGCTCTTTAATGGTGGACACATTCACGACGATTGCTACTATGTGTGCATTTGCTTGGAAGTTAGGGTTATGTTAAAACCATTATCGAATTTACGCAATATCATTGAACTTAAGGGTAAACCTTGTGCTGATGTATAAAAAACTCGCTAATGGAAGAAGAATTTTATTGGTTTTGTAACTGACACGTTCATTGACAAATTGCTCACCCGGATTATGTGAAATTAAAGTATTAATATTTTTCATTTAACGCAAAGTGCCTTGGTTTACCTTTGATTTTTTCACTAATTCCCCGAAAATATGCGAAACGTGTACACATTTAAAAAAGGCGTCTAGAATGTTCATTAAAATAAGAATAGATTATGAATAAATAGTTTCTTTTAATCATGCGTTATTAGAATGTTTAAAAAATTTGGGCCGACGTTTTCCATCTTTATTCGAAGTGAAGCTCCTAGTTGGTTTACAAATTCCCTTGACATATATTTAACAGTTGCCTGCTACAGACGACAGCGTCTCAATTTGTCTGTGTAATAGATCCTTATTTGTGAGATTGGAGGCTTATTTGTGCGATAACTGTTCAGATGCTGCTCAGAATGATTGTTCACTGTCGGTTCATTTACAAACTGTGAAGGAGCAGAATCGAACAAGGATAAAACGGTTTTGCCCACAGTCAAATCCTGAAAGTGCCCACGTATGCTTTCTAAACTCATGCTCAGAACTATGAGATTTGCTAAAATAAGCTATTGCCTTAAGTTTTACCATTATATTATTTACGAAGACAGTAAATTGAATTATTCAACGACCTTTTTTGGTGAAGTCTTCTACTCAAAGTCGTCAAAAGGTGGGTTAAAAAGACTTTAAGTAAGTACTATCGATTTGCTGAATTTATGTCGGTTTAGTTATTTGTTCCAACTAGGGAGGATATTCAGGTGCACAGTTTAAAACATCGGCTTCTTCCTGCATGTATGGTAAGTAGAAGTTAGGCATTTCCATTGGAAAATTCCTTTATGATTTAATTTTCTAAGAGAATCTGGTTTTTTTGCAGCATTCATTCAACGATGCGCACCGTGTTCTGCCCCAATGTATGAGCGTCTTTATTTCAATTATAATGCTTTCCTATAAATGTTACTTACGTTAGGCTCGCGGTAATCTCCTTTCAATAAGTTTCTTCTTGGGTTCTGCACTGCTAAATAGAACAGCTAAGTAGGATAACTTCATTCTTAACCTTTATTTCTCGCAGACTTGCCTCCTAGTTTCAAATCACTTTTTTTCCTTCAAAACAAACATAGTTTAGAAAGCCGGCTGTATTGACGATATTGTTAAAGCGATCAGTGCATCTATAAACGGCCACACAGAGAGATGAGTCACAAGGAAAGACCATTACTGAAAAAAAAGATGACAAAGCGCAAAGAAAAAGTTCTGTCAACGGAGAGGTGGGAAAAATGACGAGGAATAAAAAAATGGTAGAGAGTAGACTCGAGACAAGGAGTCCTCCTCACAGCCGAAGGCCGCACTTTAAGTGCACACAAGCTCCAAGATCTAATTGAGAGTATACATAAGGAGGCTATTATTATTAAAAGGTGAAGATGGTCGGGGTGGGGAGGGGGGACTGAGGAAAGGAGAGTGGAGGGCTGGACAGAGGTGAATCAAGGCCAAGTTACGCCCCAAGGTGACCTCATCGACTTCGCCTGGGGGAGGGCAGGTAGTGGTCTCTTCACGCCTTCCGTAATTAGGCATTCTGGGCAGTTGAGTTTTGCGCTTCTTTTAGCTGTGTCTCTATACAGGGGGAGAGAGAGCGCGCGGGGGGAGGCCTACGAGGGCAAAGGGTTGTGCTGCTGCTGGTGGTGAATATTTTGTGGAAACGAAGGCCGCCTCTGCCCCCAGTTCTAATCACCCTATGCGGTTGACATACCGGTGACTCATGCGTCCGATGCCTTGCGTGATGTCATCTGAAAGAGGTGTGTGTGTGATAAAAATCAAAAGTTTCCAGTCGCCTGTTTGCTAGGCACCCCCCCCCCTCTTCCGCCCCTACCCTGACACCACAAAGAGGCGATACCTCCTGCATGCACCAACCGATCGGTCTCATGATCATGACTCATTAGATAGGCAGCAATTCCTCTGGTGTAGAGGAGGGGGGAGTGACGGGTATAAATATTAGTCAGGTGGTACGACAACCCAAACATGGTGTACAGCGACGACAGACGTCGTTCGAGGGCTCAGCGGTGTGCAGGTTGAAAATGCATCTACGTAGTTTGAACACATTGTGTTTTTTTGAAGTTAACTACCTCGAGGCTAGAAAGGGACACCACGGGTGGTCTCTGTGAAAGGCAACAAGGCGGCTTTCCAGGACTGTGTTGAGAACATTAGAAAAGTTCAGTTGAACGTTGCTTTTATAAAGAGCATTTGAATGGTCGCGAGAGAGAACTGAGCAAAAAATGCGAAGATTTTTAACTTTACTTAAAGCATAAAAATCTTGGCACTTGATCTATCCTTTTAAAAATACTGGTTTAGAAAAATAATGAATTTACTCGGCTACAGTAGTTTAAGTAGCGCACCTCATGTACCCCAAGTCCTAGCATATTGTCCTACCGAAACGATTGTAAAAAGGGATTTCGGTGGGTGGAGAATTGGGATAGGCACTGGAATATACTTTATTAAGTGCTACATATGGGATTCGAATTGCGCCGAATGCCGCGAGCTTTTTCACAATAAGGTCAACTAAATTAACTAAATCTGCCAAACCAACTTGATAATTAGGTAAGCCTTGAAGTCATTCTGGTAATTTCTAGATGAATTCTTAGGAAATCCTGCTTGGGCAGTCAACTTGCTGTCCCGCATTGGTGGATTCCATGTCAGCGGCAGTGTTGGGCGGGTAATATCGATCCAAGTGTGATTTAACTCACGGTGTGAAGCGCAACATTCGTAGCTCAATGGGTAGGGCGTTGGCTTAGCTTAAAGACCACTCTCCTCTGCGGTTTCCAATCCCGCCGAATGCCGCGAGTTTTGTCACAATCGGGTCAACTAAATTAACTAAATCTCCCAAAGAAACTTGATAATTAAGACAGCCTAGTAGTCTATCTGGTAGATTCTAGATGATTTCTTAGGAAATTCTACTTGGGCAGTCAACTTGATGTCCCGCATTGGTGGATTCAATGTCAACGGCAGTGTTGGGCGGGTAATATCGATCCAAGTGTGATTAAACTAACGGTGTGAAGCGCGACATTCGTAGCTCAAATGAGTAGAGCGTTGGCTTGGCTAAAAGACCGCTCTCCTCTACAATTTCGAATCCCGCCGAACGCTGCGAGTTGTATCACAATCGGGTCAACTAAGTTAGTTATCATATTAAATGGCGAGTACCGCCTGCAGTTGAATAAAACGTCGCGATTTTTTATGGTGTCAATAAATTCTGCTAATCTTGTGATCTTTGTCGTGTTCATAATTTAGATTGCCACGTTCAGTCTGTCTTCAGAGACCATTCGTTGCTTCATTTAGCCTTGTGCATATTTAAGGGAGGATAGGAAGCGTGTCTGACTGTTTCCTGCAATGCGCTATGAAGCATGTCCGAGCGATAACACCAACCTCTCCTAAAGATGGGTCTGGATGGGGTCAATGGCCAGTAAGTGTGTATTAAAAGGAGACGCACACGTGGACTAGTCGATCAATCAGTTCATGTCCCGACGGCAGTACCGGTGCCGCTAAACTATTCCCTACACGCACACTACCAATGCGATATTATGTGAACAGTAATGGTCGCGGGAACAAGAGACCAAAGAAATATAAAAATTTCACACTGTAAAATGGATGTCCTTAAAAAATGGCTAACCGTTCTACCAAATAAAAAAGGCACTGATCGAAAAAAATAAGCATTTTTCACTTGCCCAGGAAACTGTGTCATAATATGTATGGCTTTCAGAAAAAAATTATTGAACAAAATTCACTACCGATTAAGCGATAGAAAAATAAAATAATCCAATTGCATGCGAACTTCTACAATAAAAATGCTTTACTGCTCGCAGTGTTGATACGAGGGGAAACACATGTGCGCGGAAGTATTTGACGAGAAGATTTAATCGCTAGGGCAATAACTATATCGATGTTCCGCTCTTGAAGGAGAATACATATCCTGTCCTCGTGGTCGTAAATACGTCCTGTCAGTGGGTTGTATTATTATTTCTCCAGTGAACGTCTAGTGAATAGAAACATCGTTACCTCAATCACCTATAGCATTAGGGTCCTGCTTACTTGCATATGTGTCGTCAAAAATAAAATGTAAAACACAATTTACACAACTATTGCCGGCAGCAACATGGTAGGTCATAATGAGTCACATTATCCAAATTTGCTAAAACATGGAAGGAAACATATAGAAGCAATGAAATGAGTCACAGCGAGTGGCCGTAGAGGACCGCTGTCACCGGCGATGTTGATGATAAAGATGACGAAGTGAAGACTCCAATTAAGTCTGTCCGTCTGTCAATTTGTCCAGCTAGTTAAAAAACTCTACCCTAAGGCCAGCAGACCTCGCCCAGCTGCGCAGTTGGAATATTTTCTCTTTTAGCCATCGACATGGTGACATGGTTCCCTGTCTGCCGTTTCCTTCTAAAATGGAAAAAAACTTGTTCCAGGAAGCGCAGTTGCTCATTAAAAAGGCTGTTGTGCCACCGATGTTGTGGAGAGTATCGTTTAGCGTCCAGCTGCCTTGATTCTGAAGCCCCATCAACACTTAAGGTGACTGACGGGGGGCGTTGGATTTTAACTTATTGATTTTATATCTCTCTTCGCTTCTTCTGATATTTAACAGATGCTTGGGGGTGTTGGTATCTGCTTTGGCGCCCCTGTGGCTGACGACTGACGCACTCGTGTGACTCCTGTCGCCTGCACGGCTGTTGTAGTCACTGCGATGTTTGTGTCAGCAATGCATGCGTCAGATTGGCTACTACAGGACCTCTCTTTATAGGCATTTGAAGTTATCAGCGGTTTCTCTGCGTGCAGATCACGATGGGGGGTTCAATAAAGCAGAATCGAACATCCATAGCAGATAATGAGACCCGAAAAACCCGCTACCGCCAACTGAACCATCAACACCAAGCCGAAATTGCAGGGCGAGGTACGCTGGGGTTGCCCATACACATGGTTGCATATATGTATATATGCTGAACAATGGCCCAAGGTAGCCTATTTGTGAGCTAAGGGTCGGGTTCTTTCAAAATTGAGGACAATCTTAGCTTTACAGTATTTGCTATGAATGCTTAGTGCGAAGCTGGCATTGATGAGCCTTCGTGTTCTTACGTTCCGAAACGGCTGGAACTCACTTTCTATCCCCTCATGCGTAAATGTTATGGAAATGAACAGCCTTTAATACATTTGTTCAACTTCACATATCCTTTTAGCGATACGAATGACTTATGGCTGTAAGGATGACATCTATGATCCCATAAAGGGTGTTTGAGTATAGAAGCTGCCCATGGTTCACGTTTATGCGCGCCTAGTTCCACAGTAAATAGGTTAATTCTATGGTTAGGTTTCCGTTAAGTTTAGGTTTGCGTTTAAGTTTGCCTTCGCATAAAGCGTTAAAAAATTAAATGTTTTTATTAGGATTATTGCTGAGGTGAGTGCCATCTGGGATTTTTGGGTCTAAGGTAGTGTTAGAGTTAGATTAGGCCTTTGCTTTAGATTCATGTTAGGTCTAGTGTTAAGGCCTAGATGACAGAATATTAATCCCTCCTAGAATTATGCACATGGCCATCATTTATGTT
>JAYGXS010000004.1:7506243-7517299 GCA_036362985.1 Ligula intestinalis | reverse complement strand
TTTTTTAATGTATCATACGGGCAGCTGATGGACGTCGGTCGAAACCTAAACATTAAATTTCGTTCCATGTCTATAGACCTTGATTTGCTGATCCATACTGGGCTCAAAAATTAATTTCTAAGGAAACATAAAAAGCAGACCACATATATTTTGGATCTTTGTTTTCGAAATAACTTCCATTTTTTTCCGCAAAATCGGTGCTCAACTTAACACAGCAGGTAACAGCAAGGGTACCCTGTCTTCAATCATTTTTAAGGAAAACGCAAGTTGACTTGTTCCTAAGGGTCTTTTGGAAACCTTTATAGTTTTATGTTACACGAGGTCATTTTACAGGTTTTGCTAAATCAAACGTAGGTTTTGTATTGCGTTTTTATTTTTATGGGGTCCCGAGAACAATATGACGGCCTCAGGCTAGCTGCTCTCTAGAACTGACCTGTACAGTTGTTTCGGCAAGGGGTAAATCTTAGAAAAGAACTATTATTTTCAAGGATTCTGACAGTTGTATGAAAATCTCTGCCTTTAATTAGTATGCATGTAATGCGTGAAGTCGAAAATATAAGTTTGTTTGCATCCTGAGAGGTTGATGAACACTAGCTTGTTGTGGCAATGGTCAGCTGTTTTTTATGAAAGATGAAGAGTTGGAGAACTAAGTGTTCCCGACAATGCATGTGTTTGCCTAATAACGGATTATAGTGACATATTCTTCTGATTTTTTATCCCTTAACTGGATGCAAATAAGACGTATCATTTCCTCATCAGCAAGAATGCACTTTAAAAGACCCAAAATTACACATAACAGGGAGTATTTGAAACCGGTAATCATTAAAACGTTCTCTAGCTAAATAATTATCAAACTTTTATCCCGCTTTGGTTGCCCTAGCAGTACTTCTTACGGTCAAATAATGGGATAATGATTTTGTGTTAATTGCAGATTTTTGAATGCAGTCAAAGCCTACAAATTCAAAGAAAGCAGTTTGAAGACCAATTGCTCAAAAGTAGCACCGTTGATGACTAGGTTGTCTTCGAGCGAGGGAAAAAAGATTAAATGTCGTGCCAAGTATACAGCGAGTTTTCCTGAATGTGTATCGAAACGCCGTGTAAATATTACCCTTCCAGTGTGTGACAATTGTAACAACCACAGCAAGTAGAAATAACACTATATTATTTATCGAAACGCGAATTTGAAAGACTAACTGTGCTTTGCAAAGTAGCTGCAAATGACTTGAATTAAAGTTGCCAGAACTCCAAACTATCCCTTTAATACCCACGACTCATGCTCGTGAATCCTTTATGCAAGCACCTTTTTATGTTAGCGAGGATCGCTTAAAAATCATTTATGCTAATTAGCAAAACTAGCCTTTTTCTCTGCTAATTTCTATTTATTTTTTGTGCCATCAAATATAATTATTGTCCTACGAAGTCCTTTCTTATCGCGTGAAAAAAGAACAGAAAGGGTTTTCGTTATGGAACTGTAAAAAGAAGAGTGTTACGCAGAAATAAAAAGTGGAGCGATTACGCAGGTCACTTTAAGCCCATGTTGTGTCGTCGAATAGGTAATCTTAAATTGTAACGTGGAATAAAACACGATCTTTCATGCTAAGGGCAATACTTCATTGAGGTTCATGCTTCACCGCCTGAGGTATATTTTCTGTCCTCGACGACTGTTATTTGGTGTATGCAGAGACATATGGAATTGCGATTCCAGATGGCAGGAATGATAAGACACTTTCATCTCTGCTCTGACGTTGCACTTTTGCGGACGTTTTTAAAGCTTATTTGTTTATGCCTGCTTAACACCCTGCTTGTTGGAGTATGCTAAAAAAGAGTCTCAATTCGAGATTGAATCTACCATTAACTAAACCTGGCTTTGGAGCTGTCTGAGGGCAGCCAAAAAAACAAGCAACGGTCATTCCAGTACTCTTTATCGTTTCAGGTAAAAAGAAGATGAGAATGTTTTTGAATACTGAGTACATTTAGGGTTCGCCAAATACACGCACTCCCTTTTCGGCGTTATCTATGGGGAGCATGGAAGTGAGCAATATCTGATATTTTTATGAAGAGGAGGGGGTGGCAGGGTTGAATTTTCTTCTCACTTTATAATCCTTGTTGGCCGTCCACATTTTGCGTACCCGGAGTTTGATTCCTGTGGTTTCGTCTCATTGGGCGGTAAGCAGTCACTGAGCTACGGGTCCGCTGTCCTGTCGTTTGTGATTGTAGAGCATCCAAGGCTAGTCAGTAACTTCAAAGGTTTTGCAAATGAATCTTCAGTTCCGTTATTTTGAATAAACATGTATTTTTATGTAGCAACTGGTTTCTAAGCGGGCTTCTTCCAGCAGTTCATAAAAGGAGTGCAACGTTCACAACTAACCTAAAAATAGCGTAAAATACGCTGCGAATTAGAAGAGGTGTGGCTCACCGCAATATAGAGGCACGGAGAACACTCGTACTACTAACCGGTTGGAAGTAGCTAAACATTTCTCGTACTCAACCGTAGTGCTCGGCGGGTTTGCATTAACAAATTGGCCAATACTTGATTGCGTTTTGAGGCGACTATTTGAAAAGTGATATACATATAATTTTCAGTACCAAGCAGCATTTATATTGCGTATAATGAAGGGACTGTTACCGATCTGGTTACCGACTGTGACTCAATCTAGGGTCCTGGCAAGCAGTTGCCTGTGGCTCCATGATAATAACGTTGGATAACCGACGCTTAAGTTTCTGTCGCTTAAAGGGCTTGATTCGTTTTGGGGAGTATAAACATGTAAGACTATGCTGTGCCATCCGTATTTATTAAACTAACACCTAAAATTCATTAGGAGAACACAAATGAACTAATGCGTTCTAATCTTCACATATCATTATCAGTAACAGTTACCTATTCTGTTGAAATCTTTTTAACAACTTAGGGCCAATTTTATGTTAAGGTTTAACAGGGTGGATTGTTAAATTAACCAGAAGCCTGCAATAACTAAAAACAATTGAAATACGGCGGAGATAATCTCATATGATGGAAGTTTAAGAAAGAAAGTCTGGCAATACTTCAACCTAATGTCACTTGTGCTGTTCTTCTACCACTAGGCCTTACGAGCTCTACACGTGCAAGTTATATGGATTGCTTTAATCTCGGATTAATTTACTTAACTTGTTGGGAATAAAGGGTTTGTTTGACATTTGATCTCGGTTTTGAACACACTACTTCACCCAGTTTGTGGGCAGAACAATCTGTTGCAGTTTACAATTACCTTTGAGTTACAAGGCAAATGGCTACTGCTATCCGTCGCTAAAGCCGTTAGAGCCGAAATTTTCCAAACCCAAACGCGGATTTTGAAGTGTTTTCGGAGGTCAGTTTGTCTGACAAGTTGACTTTACTGGCCAATAGGTTCATCAAACTTGTCATGGTCGAACGAAACGCTACAACAACGCGATTGGAGTCTCTTGTCGTTGAACAACCTTTTTTCAACCTGTCATTGTAGCTACTGGCCTGCGAACATTCATTACGATAGACTAGTCAGTCTTTGTCATCACCTTATTTAGTTGGCTTTCGTTTGAACAGGCAAATACGTTTTCCCTTTATTGGTGGTATGAACAGAAAGTCATGAAAATTTCACGGACGCCTCAGACAGACACGATGTTTTAGGTGACATTTCTGGATTGGGAAGCCCCACCATAATATTAAAGCAGACTGGGAAGGGAGAAGTTTCGACCGGTATTCGGGACTCCTCATGGTCCATGGCACGTCTCGTGCGACATTTACTTACTTATTTGCTATTCTCTAGAGAATATATCGGCTTAAGGGGGTTTCCTTGAGATGCTTTGCTTTAAATTACGCTGTACTTTAACTACGATTTACTGATGTCGTACCGCATAGTATTACCAGTAAGGACAAGAAAGACTGGAATGGCCCTTTCTGACTTATAAACCATCGTCAGCCAGTCTTACCCAGACCCAAGTGGCGTCCCACGTGAGCCTTGAACGCGCAACCTCTTTGATCAGAGTTAAACGCCCTAACCAGTGGACTACGTGCTCGTTTTCTTACCGGGTTAGGTCGAGGGTAATACGATATGTCCACTCTTTCGGTTGCTACGGTTTGCAGGGCCTATTTCGAGACCCCAGGCGGAGCAGGACAGATGAAAAGGGTTAACGGTCGGTTCATCAACGCGTTTTGGCCTCCATCTTTCTTCTAAGAATAGTGGTGACTTGCGCAGCACTTACCACACTCTCTTTTCTCGCATCCACAGAGTAGCTCACATGCTAACCTCTCTATCTACGCACGTCACACATAGCCCAGTGACCCCAGAAAGGAGCATCCCTGAAGGCACATAGGTTCGAGTCATTAAGGCCTCATTACAGAGAAGACATAAATCTATGCACCTGAAAGATCCGACTTGTCCCGTCAGTTTACAGACCAGTAAGTTGTGAAAGATTTGAGCGCACCTGATTTATTATAGCAAGCAGTACGCTCACTTTTGATAAGGATAGAGAAATTAATTTCGGCTCCAATCTCATCCTTTCTGTCGTGCATCACACGACTGTCTGATCCTAGCAACCTGCCGCTGGGGTTATTCGATGCGGCATCTAAGAGAGATATTGTTTCACTAAAAAGCCATGATTTCTCTTATGTATAGCATGCGCTTTTCGTAGAAGTAAGTACTCAGCAGTTTTCACCCTGTTATTGTCCACCCGGGCAGCTATTGTCTCCATAACGGTTGGCCTATTTAGGATATGCTTATCATTATCTTGGAGGATTATTCCGTCACAAACAAATACACCATACACCACGTAAGCATCGCTTGTGCCTATTTAATGTCTCAACCAATTGCATAGGCATTTTTTAACTCATTTGGAAGTTGATGACTTTATTAACTGTGGCTCAGTTACCCTGCCTAACAATACGTTGCCGCCTTATCATTTTGCCAATAACGACCGTAATCAAAGCCTGAGCAACTCCCGCAATTTCGTACCTTCCTAGCACATAAAATTTGCGCTTATTGTGTAAAGCAGGGCTAATGGGTTTTTCCTAGTGCTATTTTGCTAACTGGGTGTATTAACAAACGCCGATAAAACAAACACCAAGATAGAATTGATGGCTTTTGTAATGTTAGCTTGTACGAGAGAAAACTGGTTGAGTCTAACATGTTAAGCAAGCAATGATCTAATCGTTCGCTAGAAGACCTTTGTCTCCGGTGCAGGCAGTTCTTGTAAGGCAGATTTCCGATATGTCGGCGATAAGCTACTTTACACACATTAGACAAAAGGAAAGTATCTTGTCTGGGTATTTGCTGTTCTGCTGCTTTGTCCAATTACAGATACTAAACTGTATTCTTTTTTAGGACGGAAAATGCACAGGCTTTTAATGCGCCTTACATTGTTACCTACAAAATTTGGAATTATACTACGTTTCGGCAGTCACTAATAAAATAAACCAGGCGCGTCTAAATATTGATCAAGCACATGGACTACGCATTGTCAAGATTAACAGATGGAACTTGACGACAATAATCAATCTTAATCCCTTCATTACATGGCAAATGACTAAGAGGCTAGCGTAAGAGCACCGATAACTTGCGATTCACCATTATGCTATCATTGGAATAAGGGAATATTGAACAGAAATTGCCATTCCAGAATTACCTGATTTTGACGGAGACGCCATCCAATAAGGTCTTTCATAAAACTAGGAGTTTCTCAAGTATCCTATGCCGTTTATGGGCACGGCACGTGCACCCCCTTGCGTTTTTCTGATTAGCAAATCTTTTGTCCATTATGTCGCAACTGCTTACTATGTTACCTAAGCAACCATTGTTTCTGGACTCAAATAAGGCCCAATAAAACACGTTTCTCTAAAACTAAGTAATGGCTGCTTTTGAAGTTATACTTAGTGCCAGTTCTTGGCCTTATTATCTGGATTATTAAAAGGTATTAAATGGAAAGTCGCTAACGCGTTTTGTTTGGTTTTATCCAGCAACCGTGCCGGTTAGATGTTGAATCGATCAAAACTGCCCCTAGAGCTGTCTTTTAGCACTTCTTATAGCACTGAGGCTGACGGATTAGTCGTACATCCTGGCTATCTAAGCCTCAGAAGGTTGCAGTATGTCCTGCAACTTAAAATATTAGTTACTGAATAAATCGGGGGAGGGGGGGCGGTCAGCATTGAAAAAAATACAATGTATAACAGCTAGCACCCAGCTATTGTAGTAAATCCGCCGATGAACTAAGTATAGCTACCTATAGCTAAAGAAACTGTGTCCTGATATTCATTTAGTAAGCCAACTGGCATAAGGCACCTAAATCAGTCTTTCTATAAATTATTCATATGAATGAACATGTAAATAAACAAAGGCCTATTAAACATCTCATCCCTAATGCAAGTAACGTACGTTGCTGGGTTATTCAGAACTTTTACAAGTTATTAGAAAGGTAAAGTAAATTTGTAAATACAAAGGTTCACGCATCCAAAATGAACGAGCGTTACATCATAAATTCTAAGGAGACTGCTGTTTAAGGAGGTCTTATGAATATCCGAAACATCGTCAAATATTCTAGTGAAAAATTATTTCTCTAAATTTGACTTAATTTTCTTTTCGCGCCTTGTTTTCTTTTAAAAAGGTTCAGCATTCGAAAAAGAATGTCGAAAAGTTAATGAGGGATAATTAATGATGTTCAAAATTAATGCTAACAAAAGCCTGCAAATTAATTCGTTATTAATTATTCGGGTGATAATAATAGTGTGAATAATATAATTAGGCAGTAAAAATATGAGGAAAAATAATAATAAATGCAGGATATCGCGACGAAATAAACAGTCAGGATACAAAGTTCTTAAAGCACCTACGTTTCGTGTCCTTATCAAACACAATCTAACTATCTTCTCCAGATATGAATGCAAATTTAAAAAAAAACTTTATATGGTAAACGTGTACAAGCAGATTTTTTTATGAATAAACTGAGAAAAAGAGGCCAAAATAAGCTTAATGTCAAAGAGCGCTGAACGTCGGCATACATCACATTCCGAAGGAATGGTTAATTTAGTAGTGTACGGCTGAAAACATTTTTATGTGCTTGTGCTTATTCAGTCAATTCAAAAGCCATTCTGCATATACCCACTGTAGGCAAAAACATTTTTTTAATTACCACACATCAATGAGATTGTCTTTCAATCTTCATGGAATTACAGTGCGCAATACACTGTGGGAGTAGAGTGATTACTCCCGTGGTGAGATGGATTAAAAATAAAGAGACTGATCGGTTCTACTGCAGCGGTTAGTAAGCACTAGTATGTATTTGCGACCAACGCTGGCCAACCAAAATATAACTCCTGGAACCAGTTTAAATCTTCAATAATTTATTGGTAGCCAATTGACTTAAGAGCTTTGCAAATTCAACCTTGGACACACCAACTGTTAGATAGGATGAAAACACTTCAAGGTCAAATAGAGGTCTCAGGGCCGCTCTGATCGCTCAAAGAAATATGGGCTAATAGGTTCAAATGAACGATCACCCCTAGTACATTAAAAGTGTAACATGCCTGATGAGAAAGTTTTAGCCGGTCATGATAAGTAAGCCAGCAAACAAGCCAAGTATCGAAAGCGCCTTAAGGTGTTGATTCTCAAAATCAAAAAGAATATTTTTAATCAAAAACAGTTGTTGGAGGAAGCTAATACCCTCGTCTTCCGACAAAATATAATTTACTTAGAACTATCATAAAGTATTTACAAAATATACATTTGTTTAGGAGTGTAACTTGCATCGCCACCTTGATTGATCCTAGACCTATCTGGAACGTAGGAATTAAACTAATAAAGCAATGCTGAAAATTGACTGACACGAGCTTATATGTTTGTAATCTCTCTTTCGTGCATTCCACTCATATAATAAAATGGTTTTTTTAACATAAAACCTTAACGCTGACGTATATTTGCGAGAGATATTATGGATTCCCCAATTCCCAGTCCGTCCACTCTTGGTGACTTCACTTAAACTTCAGCGAGATCTTATGCAGCGTTTAATCCTTAAAAGATAATATAAAACCTTTTAGCTTTCGTTAGGATTAAAATACTTTATTCATGAAATAACCTAAGGAGTTTTCCGTAACGTCTGCATTCATCATTTATGACTGTACGTTTACTGTGAACCTAAAAAAGTACAAGCAATGGGCGGCTTTTGTAGTGGACTAGACGAAAAATGCAGATAGAAGGCAATTTAGAAAACGCAGATTTTTCAACAAACTGGCAGTTGGACGGGAGGCGTGGTTCAACTCGCACGAGAATAAAATATTCCATTTAAACATGCTGTAATATGACATTGCTTTAGGTGGTTCATTGTTATTGTACGGCATGTAGACATCCCTTTCATTTTATACTTAACTGGATGCAGCTCAAAACAAATCCTGTAATTATGTGTCGGTTAATGCAACAAAAGCGCAAAGTGCAGTTGAAACAGCTTAAGTGCAGATGAGGTTACAGAAACTTCACTGATATAGAATAAAAGAGTAAACGATAATTATACCCCGAAAGACAAACATGTCCCGTTTTTCCTTGAAAGTTAATAAACGACCTTCACAGGCGGTGACCATACGATGCTGGCAGCATACCGACAAAAAGAAGGAGATATGGACTCTACGTTTTGGCCATCGAGTGTTTTTAAGTAGTCGTCTTCCGTTAAGCCAGAGTCCTTTTTATTGGTTACCTGCAATCAGAAAATTTGATACTGTAGCATGGAGGCTAACCAATCGATTAACGGGACCGCATCACACCCATCAGGACATTGGGACCGCAGCTAAAGGACAAAGCGTTGGAATACACAACGCGCTGTATTAATCAAAAAAGTGGTTTCAAGATTTGAACCCGGCAAGAAACCTGCTGTTGGGCAGCGCTAATGATGTCTACTGTGACAGAAGTGAAGACCTCAATCATCCTTGTATTTCTGGGTAGCCGTACTTTTATAGTCAGCGATAATCCTTATTTAAGTCCTAAGATTCAACAGGCGAACATGTATCTTAATCTGAAGATTTGGTCTAGTTAATATCCCCGATAACAACCAAAAAGCCAATGGGTCCGCGCTTCAACATAATAGCTTAAGACCTCATAATACTTAAGCGCCAAAGTGTCCGAGTTTAATTTTAGCTTTTCAGAACTTGGATGTGAGTATAAATATCTGACGGCAGCTTTTCAAACCAAATATGGCTATGCCTGCTTCCAATGTTTTTTTAATCAAAATTTACCGTTTTATCAAAGAAATTCATTTTAAACGAAGGAATTTTCTCTAAAATAACTGTGATAATAAACATATGCATGCAGCGTTTGTGGGAACGATCACTATACAGTCGACCCTTGTTATTTGACGGTGGGTCAGCAAATGATGAATACTTGAAATTCGCAAATGCTTCAAAATTCCTCGGAACGCGTGTAAAATTGGCATATTTACTGTGCAAAAAGCTAATTTTACCGAAAATATCACCCTTAAAATGTTTACTTTTATTTATTATCACCCAACTAGCCTGCATTTAAAAACTATAGCTTGCACCTACGCGTGTGCACATCGAGAAATTTTACTCTTATCAGGGAGAAATATGCTTAAGTTACGCTAGTATTTACGCACATATATTTTCTTTCGTTTTATATAGGTTACCCCAGTAATTAGGCTGATTTATATCATTTTTTATGGTATTCAAGACCTACCCTTTCCTCATTAGTTTAACGGAGCACAATAATAACATTGCTACATCCACAAGTACATGAAAAAGTTAATTTCTGTATCTTACTATCTGAATTTACTTTGAAAACATATGCGAAAGGAAGAGAATTTTGGATTATGCAAATCGCATGGTTCAAGGTTTTAATTGATTAGTAATTGATTAGTTGTGCAGTATTAAATTTCATGGACATATTCTGCGAAGACATCGCTGTGCGTAAGTGAATCTGCGAATTATGAACCGCGGATGGTCAGGAATCAACTGCATTGACGTTAATTTCTGAGAAACCGTTTCAGAATTAAGTAGTATATTTCCAGGATGAATTATATACCCAGGTGGCTAAGAAGGGCCTCATGCACTTGAAATTACGTTTCTTGTTTGTATCGTTGCCAAATAAGGTGCTGTTTGTTTTATGCGGGAACCAGCTCAAAGTGCTAAATTAAACCTGCGTACGTATTGGTGTCTAGTCTATTAACTATTTAAATGCTGTAAGTGACTAGTGAATTGATTTACATAACTGATAGCTCTGCAATGAAAATACATGTTCTGAAAGCCTGTGAAGAAAGCGGTCGTGTGGAGGCACTAGAAAAACTGACTTAATTTTTTGTTTCGTTAAAACTGGAAGGCAGGCATTCTACGAAATGTAATTTCAAGGAAAGGTGCTCTTTAGGAAAATCAGGTAATTCATTCAGTAAATCTTCTCAAGATTGATGTTGACCTGGGGATCCAGTTTCGAAAATTAACTCAATAAATTTCCTCATTTTCCCAGATGACGCCATTCTTTGAATTGGTTATATTTTATGAGCCTCCCACAGCGCATCTGACTATGTGGTCGCATATATCTTCAATCCCTATTTTCATTTGCGCTGTTAGTCCGTGACAGGAATCATCCAGCGAGCTTTGATCTGAATAAACGATCGCGCCATCAGGCACGGTCGCAACAGACACCAACACGCAAGGCAATTTTACCTTCAATCTCCTCTATTTGCGATTTTAAAACTCAACAAAATTTTCCGTCAGCAATTAACGCAAAATGTTCCTTTTAGCGAATGTCACACAATACAGTTCCTTTCCTCAGACCACATTCGAAAAGAGCTGCAGTTGCCAAGTAATTTTGTTCTGACAAATCTAAAAATTTTCTTTCTGTACATTTGCTTAGTTGATAATCTCTGCTGGGAATTTGCCTCTTTTTGTTGTTTCTTTTTTTTTCGAACTCACGGTTCTGATGGCTATTTTTGCTGTGATTAGAGATGTCAAACGCTGGTGAGCTTTACTCTTTAGCTGTTTTGATACGTGATTAAGCCGTGACTACAAGCCCGTCACTTTGTGGTTTCAATGATGACGGAAAAGCCGCAGTTGATG
>JAYGXS010000004.1:7439511-7498504 GCA_036362985.1 Ligula intestinalis | reverse complement strand
GATGATGATGATGATGATGATGATGATGATGATGATGATGAGCGAAGTCGTACTGCTACCCCTCTTAGTATTTTTAGCCTCGTAAGCAATTGACGTGGTAAATTCGTAGAAAGGACGAGAAGACAGCAAGAAATCAACCGTTTGTTTATTGAAGTGAACTGGCAAGTCCTTGAAAGCAGTTTAGAAGAGGAATTTCCCTAGTAGCACGTGCAGATCAAGTGGACAAATCCGGTATAAATCTGGCATATGCGTCCGGATTTTTCCAGTAGGATTCTATGATAGAATCCACTTGGAGTTGCTACTAGGAGGGAGATGAGTCTAGTAGACTCTGAACAGCTGGAATGGAGGTTGTCGATATATGGATAAGGGCAGGATCTAGTAAGCCGCGAGCGTAGACAATCGTATGGGTTGTTCAGGTTAACCTGCCTGTGGATATTTCACAGAAAGTAGTGCCAAACCTCGAAACGTCAGCACGCCATGACGAGGGTCTCAAGATGCCGAAGATGCGCAAGGATAACGATTAAAATTTGTTTCTGTATATGGAACTCCTGCTAGAGAGGCCAAGTACCAAATTCATATGAATTCCATCATAGAACCCTATTGGAAAAATCCGGATACGTAATCTGCACGTGCTTCTTAAGATGAGATCGCTGCAAATAGAAGCTATTGGCCTGATGTTTTGATTTATTTTTCTAAATCATAGTCAACGACGAGTACAGAAAATTGTGATGGAGATAGTGGACACGCGAACGCATGCGAACTCCAATGAATGGATCCCGTGATAACTGTTGGAGGTAAGATTGATGCGGTGATGGCTTTACAGCTCCCGTCCGAGTCATTATTGGCCGTGGCTTCATCATCCGTTTGTCCGGATGTGTGCCACCAATAGTTTCCAGCGAGCCAAATTGCCCTGTAATTATCACGCCAATATCCAAATGGATAATGAAGCCGCTGTAACTATCGCCTCGCATGCGAACTCTCGAGCCATCATCGCATCAATCAAGACCCCTGCAGTGATTAGGAAGTCTGCTAAGTTCAGCATGCATGTGCTCGCATGGCCACAGCAGAATTTAAATACTACCCATCACCCTTTGATGCGATTGTTTCTAACGAAAGGTAAGAGCGGCAGCTTCTTATTCTCCTTCTGAATCAGTCGTTTCATACAGTTACATTGTGCTTTCCGAGAGTTTATTAAGGCCTCTTCGTTAAATGCGCTGGAGGATTATGGTTGCGCTTTTCGTTTTCGCCAACCGCCCTCACCTCGGCTCGCAGCCCTACACACCTGCTTCGTCAATCTCAATTGAAAGAAAAACTGTAGCCTCTACGTGCCTCCTTGTACGTGACGCTATAGGGTTAGTCCCTTAGTCCCGCATTTGGCATTTTCCGCCTCCCTCCCCCCACCTATGGCAGTGCGTCAGACGGGGCCCTCAATGAATTGACGGCTACGGCACACTATCCTGTCATACGTCGCCCTCCCCTTTGTCCATCCGCGGAAACGCCTGTGTCTCCACACACAAAAAGCTGTCCAATGCAGGTGTCCACATGTCGTGTGCTCAGTCCGAGCCTGTGTGGAATGCCTCTGACGGGTTCAATCTGCCTTAGTCAGTCGCTCTGGCCGACGCGTACTCCTACCGCATGGAGGTGGAGGAGTAGGCTCATTCTGACAAGCCGCCTGTCGCAAGCGCTTGTGTGCGGTGGGTCATAAAGGCAACCGCAAACGCTGCGGCCTGTCCCTTGAGCCGCCCACTCTGACGGGCATCGAACGGGGAAGGGAGCAAACAGTGCCGAACACAAAGACTTGTGGGTAGGGGGGGGGGCATAGTTGCAGTCAGTTGTCCGAGTTTGGCGTGGAGGGTTGCTTTGCAGCCATGGCTGAACTCAAGGTATCACTATAGGTTGGTCAGGGACAAAACCAACATGCATTTTACCCCAGATTGTAGCCAAATCCCAAACATATGCAGCGACGATGTCCATGCATGCACTGAAGGAGTCAAGTTTGGCAAACGTTCGCTTTCGATTATTTATCATCAGACTTGTACAGTACTATAAGGGAGGGTAAAGTAGCCCCGTCCACTAAACAATAAGTGCGGGAAAGACGGTTGAGGGCGTTCAGGGTTTCAGACATTAGAGTCTAGTCCTATCAGGGGTTAAAGGAGAGGGTGGGTAGGGAGGGAGGTGTCCAAAAGTTAGCCATGTTTCTACTTTGCCTTTGTAGCGTGCCATTGTTGAAGAGGTGACCAAATTTGTTGAGTTGATTTTGGCCAAGGGAGCCGTATGGCCTGTATAAACGCCTTCTGGGAGCATAAAGGTAGGTTGGTTTACCATATATCCACTGCCTCTGCCGTCGCACATTGCCATTGGCTTAGGAAATTGGTGTTTATCGCTGTTGACGATGGTTGCCGGGTCGGTTTCAACCAAGTTTTGCGAGTAATCTACAAGGTGCCAATGGAGTAGAAACATAGCAATTTTCCAACGCCTCTTTTACCCTCACCAGCCCACTCCTTTGGACCCTGCTAGAACTAGAATATAACTCCTGACCTCTGACCGTTCACAAGCCTCACCGCTATGCTTAGTGTTTATTGGCTGTTTAAATCTTCGTCACTCTATCCCCCGGTATATTGCTGTTTACGCCTGAATAGCAATAATCGAAAGCCTTCATTCGCCAAACTGGACTGCTAACATGGTCTTCACATCCTCTCATCTCGAACGGAAGAAATATTGCATTTTACACTTATTTTGTTCACGTAATCATATAATATTTGTGCAGTTGAAATAAGATAAGCATATTGAGCCAGAAAAAATGTGACGTAATTGACGTAAATCTGCCTTACTGAATATCGTTAGCTAAAGCAAAAAGAAAACAGGACATAAAGTTACGCAATCTAAGATTGCTCAACCTTCCTAACAAACCGTGTTGTTCTGCATCGCGTTAGTTATGCATGAGCAGATTTAGGTGTGTAAGCTTTGGGTATGTATTTTAAGCAGTTCCCATCGTCCTGGATAACAAATCAATGACTGAAGTAAGGTGAATGAGCGCTTATGCCATAAACGCAGGAGATCACACAGTAGGTTTGTTGTACGACCCCAATAGCGGGATCAATGATGCCAAATTTGGGTGGGCAGCAACTCGTGGTGAAATTAAGAGGCCCTTTTGGAATTTTTTGTAGATCCGTACGGCATGTATAACGAATGCGAACATCAAAATGAGTGTTTCCAAAACTCGATCCGTATCATTTGAGAATTAGATTCTAGCTCGATAACTGTGGTTTTTATGGCAGGGGCTACCGACTTAGACGAGGTAGATTAGGGTTGTATAGTTACGGCTTATGGGTTATCGTCAGAGAAACATGCTCAGCCCATATATTCATGACATCTGATTCGCAGTCAGACTCTTTCGTTTCTGAAAATTATTTGGAATGCTTTACTAGTACAGCATGAATACAATTTCTTAACTACATTATCACTGGTCCCTATGCAACTAAATGCATGAGCTAAAGCTTAAACCCCATATAGACGAGCATTCCCCATCATTTCATTAGCGAATGCCCCACCTAAGTTTCTTAATATGCTCGATCTATCTGACAGCACACCGAGCCCATGACTCAGTGGACGAGAACTCAACTTGTAAATAAATACCGAGTAACCAAATAGTCTACTTTCGAATCGTCTAAGATCCAGACTTGATGTTGGGTTAAGTTGGCTGAAGATGTCTAATAAGCCAGAAAGTACCATCCCAGTCATTATTGTCATTTTAATAATCCTTTCTGCATTAGTGATGGCCACTAACTGATTGATTGTGAGGGCTGTACACTGAACTCCATGATGCAACGGAAACGTATATTTTGTAGCCTGATAGATACACTGCCATCTAAATCTTGTAAGGCTTATGCAACTACATTCTCCAGATCCTACGGAAAGAGGAGAAAAAAATTTATCCAGAGGTTGCGTTAGGATGACATCTTTAGCGCGCGGCAGTGGGTGACTGGTACTACAAATAAACCCCTGATGGATATTCTGTTCTCCCTGCTGTACGAAAACACCGCGCCATATCTCCAACACTCGAACCCATAAAACGTGGGGATTTATATGAGGCAGTGTATTAAGCAGGAAATCAGCTACCAGGCTGGGGCCTTAGCCCCAGTTAACAGTAGAGTCTTAGTTAGTTATCGAGCCTGTTTGCAAACACTCCTGCAAACTGTCCTGTTGGCGAAAAAATACTTCCGTAGCATGAAGCTTATCTGTTGATAGTCACTGTTCGACTGAATTGCATGAATCATGCCTTCTAGAGAAAACTTAGCATGATTTGACGTTCTGTGTTGATTCCGTGGGAAATTATGCCTTTCTTGCCTTCTACGCTTGAAAGTTGTATGCATTAGGGTTCTGAGATCAGCCATCAACAACTCTATACAACGATTGTTTACGATCTTTCCTAGGCTTTCTGAAGTGCAAGTCAGGGCCTTTTTTTCTCAAAGCAGCTTCCTCTGCTCCGCGAAAAGACCCTCAAAACAATATTTCAATGGTCACGGCTCACTGCGTAGCCTTTGCTAATCCTATCAGAAATCCCAAAAATGCTGAATCCACATACAGTCGTCTGAAAATAACTTATAAGTATAAAACTTCTTTTAATATTATGTACCTTCATTTGTGAGTGAGAATGAGGGCAGTATAAAATTCAAGGCATGCATACGGAAGTAAATACCTGAGTTTTAACTACGCCACAAGGATTGCGCGCGTATCATGTGCGATTAACATCGGGGACTTAACATCACTGAATAGCTTGTACATTCACGAAGAGACCATAAAGGGAATATCAAGTTTGAGTTGTATTTTCACAGGAAATTAACACTAAAAAGTGTTTCGCAAGGTGTGGTATTGTGCCCATATTACCCGAGGGATGGAAATTTTTATCCGTCACTGAAAGACGAGCAAGGGTATGGGAGTTTTCTTCTGCTCTAAGTTTAAGAAAAATGTATTTGATGGGGACGGTTCTGTGATGAGATGACCTTATTAATCGCAAAGAGTGCCTTGTAGGTGTAAATTCACTCAATCAGTAAAATAAGTCCTATTAACCTTCCTGTAAATTTCTTTTATTTAGTTTCCGTTTATTTCTCCTTCCCTGCGTTCTAGTAATTTCGCACGGTGGACATTTCAGCCAAGGGTGTGTGCATGCGTGTTGAAATATGTGTTGATAAAACTGCTGACTTGCACCGATGGTGGCCTGATGCCTGAGGGTGAAGGAGAGTGTGAGTTTGGCGATTCAGCCCTTTTTACCTTCCTAAAAACCAAACTGACACACTCGAAGTTATCTCGATGTGCTAAAGCATGTGCCGTAGAAGGCTGTCAACTGACAGGACCACACGCTCAGCCCAGCTTCTGTGAGATTCTGGCTGCAATGGGCCCTTCTTAATGCGGCCTTTGTGGCACTGTCGCAAGTAGTTTTGTCGATAAGCAGAAGGTTCCCAAAATCACAAGTCAGGGAAGACTCAATGAATTGGAACAACTGTACTAGGCACAAGTAGCTTTACAGTGGTCGCCGCAAGTGCCGCTTTCAATAACCAGCCGCTTAGAAGCAAAAGTGAGGATGTGTCAAGCTTCGGCTCTGGAATGAGTAATCAATCGGCTGCCGCCAATCAGACGAGGTGGAAGTATCGATTACCTTTGAGCGCACGTGCGTATAAAGTGACGAGTTGGTCGATAACGTGGAAAAAAACGATAAAGCCCAGAGTAGATAATTATACAGGGTTGTAAGCCCTGGCAGAGTGAAAACAGAATAACTCAGCAGAGCAGGCTCCCACATATCTAAAGTCCAAGCCAACCCCCCCTGTTCTGCTATTTTCTTGTTAGTGTGCGTGGGCCTTGGCCCACTCCCATCTCCAGTCTTCATAACTCTTTCCTGATTTGGAACCTAGCGGGGCAGCGTAATGGAATGTGAGGTCAATGCAGTGCAAGTCCACTTTTACTAAAACCCAGCGCAAGTCACCGTCCCTGCACCAGTCTGCTGTAGAGTACGTGGTGGGCCTCTTTGCGAAAAAGTACTTTTTAGCACTGCGCCCATCCCACTTCAGGCGACTGATCAGCTGGACGGTGGCATGTTACTGGCGATGGAAAAGAGAGGAAGGTTGACTCTCAGTGCATTTCTTTACTCACTATAAACACCCTGATGTGCTTGATACCATCGTGGTGCGCTTAAAGCCGTGGCTTGGAAGGTTGCAAACAGACAGGATAACTTGGAAACCGCAATCAGCCCAGTTTATGTTATGTGGAGTGGCTTAATGTGGCCTGTGATTCAGGCTCAATGGCTCCGTTAAAAGGTGCTTTTATAGCGCTCCCATGCGGGGACCTACCTAGCAAGGTGTGCTATGCGTAAGTGTTGAGTGTTGGTCGCGCCAGCCGCCTGCACCCTCTCCCATCTTGGACTTCTTGAGTTTTGTCTTGACATCGTGTCCGGTGTGGGAGGGGTGAGACAGTGGGGTAGATCCCCCGTGAGTCTATTTTAACTATAATCCCGCATGAGTCACCACGTTGCTTAAGCCTGCTGAAGCTCATGATTGAGATCATCGAAATCGACGGTCGAACTGTCGGACCTCTTCAAAACCAACGGCCGCATTGTCGGTACTGGTTTAAACGGCTCCTACTGCAAGTAAAAATGGGTTCAATCCGCAATTCTAGCAAAGCCTTATGTATTTATCAAGCCCATTTTGATCACTTAACGTTGCTGTGTCTGACAACAGTAATTAATGTCCTCATGATTGGCAACAACCTTCTATTTCGCTATTTCATCCCCCTCTCTCTCTAGACCTGCTATTCACAACAAAACTACGATTTTGCCTCTATATGGTACGGCGACTTTGAGTTGATATCAGATATCAAACTGAAATTTTGGTGGTCTTAGGAGTGATATTAAGCGTAAATGTGCTATTATCTTAAATGATAACCAACATTTTTAAATTTTACATATATTCATTATCGCCTAGCACAATCCCAAGATCCCTTAACTACATAAAATTGTGGGCTTTCTAACGGTCTCATTTTATGTCGCTTGTAAAAGAGGGCTATTTAAGTGACATAGAAGTTTTCACATTTATTTAACATGCCATCGTAAATTTGAATACATTTTACAAAATACATATACAGAAAGCTCCTTTTGATATTCCTGTGAAAAAGTAGATAAGCTCTTCTTCTATTTTTTACTCACGCAGAAGGTTATTTCGGTTAATAAAAGCTTTCTAAATATAAACGTTCTGACGAGCGTAAATGTTTATTCAAAAAGCATCACGTCTGCCCATTGTTTAAAAGGGATGCTATCTCGTTCACCGCCTTTTTATAATTTTAGAACAGTGTATTATGTCCTCATACCATAATAAGAGCAATACGTCGAATAATATCCTCCAACTACAGCATGTACTTCGGACAGCCTATGCAGTTTGTTCATCCAGCTCCGTCCTTGCCAAACCCCATAACCAAATTTTGTCCAAGAAGGTTATTTCATCGACAGCGACAGTTTTTCTCCTAAAAATTCCTGAGGAGTTTTTTCACTGTCTGCTCCTATTTTCATCCTATGACTCAGGACAACTGGCCTCGCCAACAGTCTAAGCAACAAATTTTTTGCTACCACTGCACATATGTACAAATAGGGCACTCAAAGGAATTTTTCCTACATACCCTCAATATACTGATACTGATACTGAAGGTGACTAGAACTCGGTCTTCTCACGCTGCGCTGAAATAGTAATTAAGCTAACCATAAACTCGAGGTTTGTTGATATTTCTCGGCCTTGAGGTGAATTTTGTTGCTAATTTTTTTTTATGAAGCGCAGAATTCCGGTACAGTAGACCTCTAGATTTATTTGGATGGAGAATTCAGATATCTTTTGAATACTACCCACTAGTGTAGGGCATAAGCGATCAATTTTAATGTACAGTGAAGCCTTAGGCGAAAAGCAGCCCAATCTCTCAGCATTTACAGAAGCGAGCGAGCCTCCAGGAGAAAATGCATTTCAATTGACGGCCTTCCGCTCAGTAAGCGCGCTGTCAGTGCATCGGTGTGTGTGTCTGGGTGAAGATCCGCAGTCGCCTGCAGCCACTCAGTGAACCGATTTAATTTAATTGGCCACCTTTTGCAAGATGAGTGTTTCAAATGAGGAACTCGGCGGCGGAACGAATTAGATTCCTTATTTGACGTTTCACTGTACGCAATTTTGCATGACGAAAATGATACTTTGGGGTTTGCCTTGAATTTGGTGCTCTTAGGCTGCGTAAAGGCGGTCATGGTGACTACAGTATATCACGTAGCACCATTTTACGATATTTCAGCCACGTCAAGATGCCGGATTTGGACCGGGCTTTATCCTGCGGCCTGAAAAACTACACTATGTAAAAACCGAATCTTTAAGTAGCATGCTTTTTACTTTCGATGTCTTTATTGATGCGAGCCTATTTTGTAGAAAAACTACATAAAGATACTCTTTTGATATTCGCTTGCTAATAGCGTATCTCTTAAAATTGGAAAAATCGAAGACAAATTAGTTTTCTATTTTGAAAACATCTCTTTTAATGATAATTTGTAAGACCATTATATGGTCATTCGTACAGCAGCGTGTCGGACCATGTGTTACTACTGCTTATAAAGAATTCAGCATAGTTCATGTCTAAGAAGGAGGCTATAAGCAATATATGCAGTCTTCCTGATATCATGGGTAATAACGTCATTTTCCTTAAAAGCAATATTTAAACCATAAATTATGATTTAACGGCAGTCTGAGTTCACGACTCTTTGAATTATTCACCTCCCTATCTAGTCCTCGTTCTTGAGGGCTTTGTCTGCTTCTCTACAAGCACAGCAAGGAACCTTTTGAACTCAGAGGACAGAGTTTTGACGGTTATAATTCCCTTTGTATCCTTTGTACGGTAATGACGATAAATATCGAAATTCAGTTGTTCCCCAATCGCATACGCCTATTCCTACAAACATGCTCAATAGCAATCAATACGGTATTTTTACTGAAAAGCACAAAGCACACCACGAAGGCTTTTTCTGCCTCATTGGGCATCATCAGGTGGTGGTAGCCCAACATTAGAGTAGCAACGGAAATTGCCGTCACACCCGAGTTACGAACTCGCGTTTCTCCGGTCAGAGGCGAAAGCTCTAACCCTTGAGCCATTGGTACGCTGGGTTGTCAGTTTGTGATCTGGACTATATAGAAGTTGGCAATCAATATGCACCAGACTGTCAAAATACATTACCGATAGACACGGGATCGGTGCCCTCAGATTTCCACAGACCTGATTTGAAGTCAGCTATTGGAGTTCTCATAAAGACGGCTACCTGAATTAACACATTTAGGTGCCGTCTTTTTAACTTTGTCCAGGTAACTAAAACTGTGTTTTTGAATAGTTCCATTTTCCCAAAAGAAACTAAATTTGTAGGGAACAAAGTGAGCGCTGACTCAGTTCGTCAACTATGTAGACTCTTATGTGGGCTTTATTTTTGGCGATGCTCACCACTTCGTATGTGCCAAATAGTTTTGTCCCGGAAAGAGCGATGCACATTCTCGACCAAAACCACCCTAAAAGGTTTAAAACTTTTATTAACCCATATTTGAGTTTGGTAGAATCCTACTTTGGGTCACACATCAGCACACAAAGGTTCTTTCTCTCTATTATACAAGACTGGGTTACTAAAGAGTATAAAGTGTGGGCAATACAAATGGTTAGAAATATAACTTTAAAAAAATAAAGCATATAAAACTAAAAAAGCATACATAACTATTCAAATAATTTAACTTTTGTTAACAAAAAACGCACTGAAAGTAAAACACCCAATTATGCAATTATTGGGGACTAACTAAATTTAAAAATGTCTCACTTTATCTAAAACCAACCTTAAAAGAAACGTAATCTATAGTAGGCTATATTCACTAAACTAACAAAAACCTCCAACCAAAAATAAAAAGTAAACATAATAATGAATTAAAAAGTAAACTAAATAATAATATTTCTAACAAACCAAGTTAAATTAACTAACTTCAAGTTTTTACTTTGCTAATCTAACTCCAGAACGGCAAGTTGAAGTAAATGACCTTCTAACCACCAGTTGCTTTTCTTTCAGGAATATCAATAAGCCCAATAAAGTATAAAGTATAATTAACTAAAAAACATCCAAATTTGTCAACCTCGAAAAATTTTAAGTGAGAAATATAAGTAAGTTTCTTTGTTTATTTATGGCACGCTTTTTTTGTCGAAAACATTAGGATTCCATGTTTGCATTGAATTGAGAAAGAATTAACTGCTTGGCGAGGTTGTCAGTGGTAGGCTAACCTAATATAGCCAAATTACTTGAGTTTATACTTCCCTTGCATTCCAATTCAGGACCTTTATCTGAAGCATCCAACATCCAACATTATTCTATGTTGGCACAAATTCTATTTTAAGGAAGTTGCATGATTAAATTTATCCTACTTTAAGGGTAGAAAATTGCATTTTTTTCTTGTGTTGGGACTACGTTTTATCACATCTGCTGAATAGTTTCCAGACTCTTTTGGGCACACAGTAAATCCTGTTCTCTTCATTTTAGTATGGAAGTTATCATATTTTCAGCTGCTCCTTCTCCTAGACTGCCTTTAAGGAGCCTTTTATGACCTTGAAGACGGAAGTGCAATTGATGTACAGAATTAGGATTGGACTCTGAGACCAACTCCGCCTAAACGTTGACAAAGTGTGAGTACAGAGTCTTATTCTAAACATGGTATTGCTATTTAATTGCCTCATACCGTGTAAGAATATGTTTGACAGTAACTGGACACTTTAGTTATTTACTTCAGTCATCTTTGTGCCTGGGACACTGCAACCGGAGGGAGATGGGCGCTCTGGTCACTAAGCGCTGTAGGGACTAATTGTTTAGGCAATCTAGGTTGCTGGAATTAGACTCCAAGCTGACGGCGGCCTTTGGTTTTTTTGTTGAGTTCTATGTGAAAATACTTTCTAAGATTATTAGATAACTTCCATCGTCAAGTTTTGTCTTCTGTTGGAATGCTGAATATAGTTAGTGCGTCCATAAAATGACTAAAATCTCCTTTACGTCAAAAGACTATTATATACAACATCGGACGCTGAACACTAGGTTTGTATTCAAAAGTCTATACGACAAACAAACGTCTGTGTCACTTGACCGCCAACGGAACTCACTTTTCCTGCTCTACATTGGATCCGATTTGTCAGGCCCTAAGAGCAGCCGTAATGGCTAGTAGCCTAGGCAGATTATCTTGGCCGGTTAACTTTCATCAACAAGTGTCACTATCTCCCTGTTCAAAAAATGGCATACAAGGAGCTCGTGACCTAATGGTTAGAACGTTAGATTGTGATCCAAAAAGTTGAGAGTTTGGGCCTCGGTTGGGTCACCACTTTGGTCTCGGTGCGATTTGCTGACGATGGCTTTCAAGCCAGAAATAGCAATTCCAATCTCCCTTGTCTTTGCCGGCAATACTATAAGCCTAGATGTCTTTGCGTTATTCTACAAGAAGGTGGCCATCAAAAAGACCCATTCAACTAGCATCTAGCTATAACTTTTCTAATTTATTCAATTTTATTATTTTTTTTGCCCACCATTTTTTTGAACTTTTTGAACCACCACCGTCTCGCTTAGGCGAAACCGGGACACTCTTGTACTGGACAAAAATAATTTTCCCTTAGATCCTACCCAGTGGGTCTAGAAGTACAATTTTTCGTCTACTTACAGGCTCTCTGGGATTGTTTCGTCGGCCTTAGATAATTAGGGAGGACGTAGCATCAGCGGTGCTGTTTGCGGCACATGTTTACCAACCGAGAGAATTTTCCCGCTCCTAGGGGAATTTGAGGTAAACCATATGTAGTTTTGTCAGTTACCTAAAGGCGTACGAAACTTCCTCTGGAAAAGTAGTTGAATTCGGGTTGACCCAAGTGTGAAAAAATCTAAGCGTTTGGCGGGATTAGAACCCGCGCATCAGAGAAAGCCTTTGCCGGAGGCTAATGTTCTACCGCTAAGCTATAAACGCCCGCTTCACGCCATGAGTTTTATCACACTTGGATTGATATTACCCGCTCAAATTTTCGCTCATATGGAATCCACCAATACGGGAGCAAGTTGACTGCCCAAGCAGGATTTCCTAAGCAATCATCTTGAATCCACCAGAATGACACTCGGGTCAACTCAAATTAAGCAAATCTGCCAAACCAACTAAAGAATTAAGTCAGCCTAGTAGTCATTCTGGTGGATTCTAGATGACTGCTTAAGAAATCCTGCTTGGGCAGTCAACTTGCTGTCCCGTATTAGTGGATTCCATATGAGCGAAAAGTTGAGCGGGTAATATCGATCCAAGTGTGATTAACCTCTTGTCGTGAAGCGGGCGTTTGTAGCTTAGCGGTAGAGAATTGGCCTCCGTCAAAGGCTTTCTTTGATATGCGGGTTCAAATCACGCCAAAGGCTTAGAGTTTTTCACACTTGGGTCAACTCAAATTAAGCAAATCTGCCAAACTAAATTAATAAAATAGTTTATCTTAGCCGTGCCGTCTTTCCACGCCTTGAATAGCTTAGTATAAAGTAGTAAGCGTTTTTCGTCTGGACTTGAGGTTCCGGTTGGGTAAGCTGACTGAATTTTCGACACAAGACTAAATAGTTTTGATATAAGTGGTTAAAATACTCCTTAATAACAGAACGCCATGTAAAATTGGATTTTAAAATAGGGAGAAACCTCAAATCTGCCTGTTTGAACAATAATTCGGTAGTTGCTGAACATAACTTTAATGGCCTACATGATTCGCGTTCTTTCGATGGTCGTGAAAAATGTCTGTTTTTGCGGCTTCTTTAGCAATATTATTTATCAATTATTCCAGCATATAGGGTATTTGGAAACCATATATCCCGATTGGTCAAGAATATTTTTGGTATCTGCATCAGAAAACACACGTGGTGCATTTTTACCGGAAACAGGGCGCAGCCAATATGTCTTAAATCATCGTATAATGCCACAAGTGTTGGACCTCTTACAGTTATGTTGAAAGGTTAGCATCATTAGCGTCGTTTGTCCCTACAAACAGCCTCGATCGATTTCGAACCACAATTGAAAGTCTTGCTAAATCGAAACGCGTGGTCAATCTGCGTATAAAAATAAAACGCGGGATAAAACGTACACCAAACGTTCAGCAAATGTCTATAGCAAAGCCTAAATGTGGTGATAAAAATGCGATTTTGTCCGGTATTTAGTAAGAATGTACAAACGAAATTCGGGCTTTATCAGTATACTACTTACTCAAAACATCATCGATTATGTTTAATAAAACAATCAACGTGGGCCACTAGTGACTCCTGGAAGAGCAAAATCTGTTTTCCCAAATTTTTGAAAGCAAACCTCTTGTTTAATTTTATTGAAACTGATCTTTTTTGACATTTTTGCATTTATGAAATTACGATAGGGCATAACTAGGTCCTTTAAAGTCCTACCAAAGTACTATTGCAATTTTTCTACAGAAGTGTAGTCTCCAAGAGGACTTGTGAAATATGGCCTGAGGTCTGTAGGCAAACTTTTTTTATCAGACGTCAATGCCGTGTGCTTTGGCTGGTATGTTAACTGCTTACTGGTCGCTAAGCCAAGATGAAAAGAAATCACCAAAAAGGTAATGTGTCCTCATCTTAAACTGTTGAGGCCTGGATTAATTAAACCATACGCGATAGCAGTGATAGAAAAAAAGGTCATTCGGCAGTCACTTTTGTCTTTCCTTTAAAAGCTATTCAATGAATCTTTTCTTCAATAAAAAGTCTCTAGTCATTTGAAGATAAGTACTCGTTTCTTTCCTTTCATGTCAAGTTGCGTTGTTTTCTTTTATTGTACATATACAAAGATAACAATAGATACGTTACATTATGTATCGGTAGCGCTCTCTGTCTGATGGCTTTTGGAGCCAGTCATTGGGAAAGACCCTGTCCATCCTTTGCAGACCGGGCTTTTTATCTTTGTCCACCCTGAGCCCGACGCTGCTTTCCGTCGTACTGACTTTGTCAGACCGTCGGGCTTAGGTGGGTGACAGAGGAGTGAGTGAGGTAGATGCCAACTTAGTCGCCTACAGTGCTGTGAGGCATGCGGGAAGCATCATCGTACACGATGGTCGGATAGACATGTACATTATATGAAGCATTTGTGCTCCCGCACGAATGTAAAACAAGCGTAGACGACGATTTATTGAATTAATTATTACTACATTAATATATGAATCTATGGGTTTCATCGATCTGATTGGGGACCAATACATTTTTGCTTGGCTCTGGAGCTCACAATTAGGGCGCACGCAGTTAGTCACATATAGACTATGAAGTTTGGAAGAAATGGATCAACTCCCACCTATGTTATCTTTACGACCGTCTTACGTGTATATTAGATGGTCTACCTTATAAAATGACAAACGAAATGCTGAAAATTGATTTGCACAAATTACATCAGCAGCCTTTTTATAAAACCAATAACGCAGCACAATCTTGAGATATTTCCGTCGTGCTACGATGTCGTCATTTAAAACAATCTCTTCTTGATTGCTTGAAAATAATTCCATGTTGAAAAAAGGTTTCTTATGAAGTCTGTCTTCATAAATTTAAATGCATTTTATGGAAAACATGGACGAAAATTTTCATTCTTTCAGTTTTTTGGAGAGATTACACTTGCAGAAAGGATATCTTTTCGTTCTGAAAAACCCTAAAAATTGGGAAATAATTATGGAGCCAACTGTTCGGTATACTTTCTTTCCAAGCTCCAAAATACATGCTGCATAGATTCCGTCTAAGCGAAATCCAACATTTCGTAAATTCATGAGAATTAGGCCGCCTTAGTGCTCCGGATAATTTGAAGTAAAATTTTATCGTGTTGTATACTTAGTAGGCAACATTATTTTATCAATGGATACGCTATATTAGAAAAAACATTTCACGTACCTACTTTATCTCATAATAAGAAACTTTATAGAACCTACTGAAACCACTTTCTTTAACAATAAAACTTGAAGAAAACGTAGTTTCTACCAAACGACTTCGCAGAATAATATTTTAGGCACCATTATTGAATAAGGAAAATGCATTTTACTTAAGTAGCAACTATTTTCAGCATATTTGGCTCGTTCACAAGCTAGCATCCTGACGTAAATGAATTAACTTTTGATTAAGTTCCATCATCATCAATATAACAAACATGATCAAATTATTTTTAGAATTGACAACAAGTATCAAACGTTTGGTTTATATTTCATGATACAGGCGACTAACTGTGCTTAAAGAGGAAATTCGTGAATCATGTCGACGTTTGCTAACGCTCGTGATGAACTCAGAACATGGTTTTATTGCACACAGACAATTTATAAACGAACGGAGAAACTAGCACAGCATAGGCGGAAATATCACAATGGCTGACGATAGACGTAAGCTCCCAGACCCCGCGCACTGTTGTGTAATTATTCGATCTAATTAATAACACCTTTCCTTCGAAAATAATGCAAGCACATTAAAAAGCAGGGTAAAGTCTAAAAAATATCACCCAGTAAAGCATTCTCGTTATCTCAGGGACTGAATGTCTACTTAAGATGATAAACTAGGTAATATAACTTCCCGTAGACATTCAGGTGTATCACATGGATTTCCATGTAGCCTTTAAATCAGGTTAGCAGCTTGTGGCATTTGATTGGCTTTGGGAAAAAATATGTCGCATTTTTTGGATGGAACACATCTTAGGTACTTGCAAGTCTGTGCCTGGAGCATCTGATGAAAAAAAAACATTTGTCACGTTACTAGCAAATGCAGTCCTCAGCAGATTGTTTTCGTCTCTGAGTGACAGCTTAAGCCTTCTTAGCACTGGCTGATTTATTTCCAATTGCGCTCGAAGGCCGCTGAGTTCGAGGGCATCCTTGAAGAGCGAAGCAGCATGGTGTTGTTTTCATGTCCTTAGTTGATGGCTAGAAGAGACGCTGTCTATCTCTCGTGACTGTCAACATTAACACAGTAATCAGGATCTACAGAGCCTTCGCGACTGAATTTGTTTTTGAACGAAAATGTTTGAGACAGCTGACCACGTAAACTATGTTTGTGGGCTGCCCTAGAAGTCAGACTGCACTGCAAGAATGAATGAACTTTCACATTAACGGCTTGCGATGTAAATATCTTGGAAGTTGTCATTTAAAATACTAGCCGACACGTGTTTTGCCAGTATTCTGCCTCTGCGAAGGGTCCAGCTCGTCAATGAGTCACTCAGCATTTCCTATTTGTCTTCTGGCTGATATACTGGTTTTGAAAGTTCAGCTTTTTAATTTTCGTAAAAATTGATTTTTGTTCTTGGTGTAGATTGGTGTATTCAAGGTCTTTAGGTATAGAACGAAATTTGACGTTTATATTTGGGCGGAACTCTATATGTCACCGTGTAATCTACACGTGTTGCCAACGGACAGACATCAGTATCAATTTAAGCTGTAGTTTATCAAACTAACAGCCTAGTTACTAGCTAAAAGGCTCAGATGCGTGTTTCGCCTACATTCTGTCTCTGCTTGACATAGCTGTGAGGAGTCCAGCCCGTCAAAGGCCCCCTCGCTTTCTCTGCATGCTGTCTGGGTAATGTACCGATTTTGAACGTTAAGCTTTTTAATTTCCTGAGAAATTAATTTCTTTTCGTGGTATGTATCAGTATATTTAAGGTCTATAGGCGCAGACCGAAATTGTAAGTGTATATTTGGGTTGAAACCCGTCAACCACTGTGAAATATGCACTTACAGCCAGTGGAAAGGTTTTAGTACCATATAATAATGAAGTTACATACCATAATAACAGTCTAGGTACTAGTTAAAAGGCCCACACCCGTGTTTCACCGATGTTTCTAGTTCGGCTCATCAGTGGGTCTTCCATCTTTTCCTGTTTGCTTTTTGATTGACGAACCATTGGCTGATGGAGTTTATGGGCTAGAAGACCCATAAACAAGTGCAACCACTTGCTCAGTCGATATCCGGTGCTGAGGCTCAAGTTTGCCAGAGCAAGACGCCACGTGGGAAACGCATAGACAATCACGTCGTTTCACGCCAACACCGGAGAACCAGATGGCCGGGCAGTCATCACGTCTATTTCCACCACGCATGATGATGGTTCAGCAACCCACATTCGGGTAATCAAGCAATCAACAAACAAGAGGGAAATTATCGTTCATTGACGGTAGTTTTCATACGTGTGCAATAATGACTTTATCCTATAAATTCTGCAACTTCCTGTGCATATGTTACCGGTTTCTGCTAATGCTTTTTCATAATGTTTCTGATGAAGAACCCGCGATGGATGTCGAAACGTCGGGCAAATAAAAGTGTTCTCCCAGCGACCAAATTTTCTTCTAACTTACTTCTTGGAACTCGTACGTTCGCTTGTATTGGTTAGTGAGATTCGCAGCAATGTCTTATTTATGAAAACAATATCAGGTAAACCAATTGGACAGCATTTAGGATACAGCCATTTTCGCAAATATCCTGGGGATTTACTGCGAATCGTGTCGATTCTTCCAAACCTCCAGCTTGTACATTATATATCGCGGACTATAAAGCGCACTTGAAGGCCTTTAATTTTTTCAAAAAACTTCAGTAGGCCTTATATATCAATTAGCTTCGAGGTCAGTAGCCAGAATTAGTCGAAGTATAAGGCACTCCGAGTTCTAGGACGCGCCGTCGTTTTTTGAGAGAATTAAACGCTTTTAAAGGTGCCATATAATCTTGAAAATACGTCATGCTTATTGATACGAGAGTTTGGGGACTTTTCGTGTCAAGTCAAGTGGTTTTGCTTAGAAAGAAGTTCAAAAGACCTATCCAACATCACTTGTGCGTGCTTTTACATAGCCATTCGAAGCTAGTGAAATTGAGGAGCAGAAGTGATCGCTGGGCCGACAATTCTATTCGCCCGACGTTTCGACATCCGTTGCGGATTCTTCATCAGAGACATGAGCAAAAATCAGTAACAGAACCGGATAACACACACACATAAAAAATTTCGGTATTTAGAGGAAAGAGTCCTTACTGCACACGTATGACAAATAACAACGCTTAACGATGGTCGCCCTCATGTGTGTAGATTGCTCGATTACTGGCATGAGGGGCCTGGATTGCTGAAATTTTATTACGTACGGTAGAATTGAACGTGTTGATTGCTCGGTCATCTGGTTCCCCGACACGGTGGCGTAAGACGACGCGGTGGCCTGTACGTTCTCCAATTGGTGCTTTGCTTTGGCCAAAGTGAGCCCAAGAACAGAATATGGATTGGGCAAGTCATTGCGATTCATTATTTCCAATTCCACCACGCGTGAAGAAGGTTCAGCGAGTCAGGGCCCATATTCGGGTAATCAAGCAATCAACATACAAGTGGGAAATTATCGTTCATTGACGGTAGTTGTCATACGTGTGCAGTATCGACTTTATCCTATAAATTCTGCAACTTTCTGTGCATATGTTACCGGTTTCTGCTAATGCTTTTTAATAATGTTTCTGATGAAGAACCCGCGATGGATGTCGAAACCTCAGTTGAAGTAAAGTGGTAGCTCAGTGATTAAATCTTTGTTTTTGTTTGAATTAGTGTTTGAATTAGGGTTAAGACGTGGAAATATATGACTCCTCCCTGATATTTCGGCACAACCCCACCTGCCATACGGACAGTGCCCATTCCTGTTGTCAACTTTCTTAAAATATTCTGTTTTTTTGTTTTCCTAAGAGACATTTCATCCTAATGGTTTTAAGCAGTAAGGTTAAGGAGCAAAGGAGACCCATATTACGTGCGTCAACTCCCGTTACTAAAATCTGCTGTGCATCGGTCAGTTGGGATCATTTAATGAGCTAGCGAACGCGCGGTTTGGCAAAATAATCACAATCATATCGCAGTTATCCTCGTAGGAATCTCCCGGTGTCAGCTCGATTTCATCAATGCAAATAGGTGGTAAACAGCCGCTTAAAAGGCTCACATAAAGGAGGTTTCCATCATTTCTGCAGAGCTCTGATATAGTACTTTACGGTCGCGCCTGCTTTATTTGTTCGTAATCCGGAAAGGTTTTGAGTGAGTGCCATTATATTAGGGGTTATTATTAGGTTCTACAGTGAAATCATTATGGGTACGTCTAAAGGTCATGCCCCATATGATAGAAGTCTACATTAAATTTAACTCTGCGAAAAGTTTTCATATCAAGATTTCTTGTCTGGACAATTTTCCCAACCCCCCTTCCCCACAGGGAGGTATGAGGACAGACGGACGGGCATAATCTATGATAAATATTAGTCTCGGATGTCCTCTTGCTAAAGGGAAATGTTGCTTTCAACCTAAACTGCTTTGCTTTGTGTAAGTACAATGACTTTGACAATCATACTGTGCAATAAAAAAGTCTTTTACAAATAGCATTAGACTGGTAAGCAAATGTATGATATATGGCGGCTAGAGTAAAGATTAGCTGAATTCAGGCAAGATTAGTCTGTAACTGTGCTGTATAAATATGTCCACATTGATTCGAAATACACGTATGGCACCGATATGCGGCCGATAAGTGTTAAGCGACGAAGTCAGAGTTAATTGTCCAGAATTTTCATTAAAGTTCAATCCTGAACTTGTATTAACATTTGAACCGACGAAAATCAACTTCTGTGGAATAACCACATACCACCTATTCTGAAAGCAGTAAGGTAACTTGCAGTTTAATTGTACTCCAATTGCTAACCCAAAGCGCTAGACATTACTGCAAGACTTTGCCCTTACTAAACAACTTTATTGATACCCAAAGTCGTAAGCCACCACTTTAATTTCGCCCCAGTTCCAAACTCTTACCTCAGTGATAATAGGGCACTTACCGATCTGGTAAAGGAACATTCATGTCCCACGTTTGCCCTGGAGATTATTTTAGCACCGTCAAAGCCAGTCGAAGAAGATTATAATAAGGCGGAAGCCACAAAGACAAGACAGACCGGACTTGCCATTTCTCACGTATAAGCCGTCATCAGCAAGTGATACTCAACCTCCAGTGCGCATCATAAGTCTTTAGATCCAATCCTAACACGTAACTCCACCAAAACTGTAATAAATGAACGGAGCTAGGCAAACGATGTTAAAGACGAAGCTGCCATAAAATCATTAGACTTGTATATTAGATTCTCATCGAGGAGTTCTCTGAACATTTATTGAAAACTCAGATCAATCCCTACGGCCCAAAGAATATGAAAGGACCAACTGCCAGGAAACATCCCTTAGGACCGGCATATTTGCTAGCTCCGAGGGCATAGGGTGCTCCCCAACCATTGACATGGACGCGTCATGGAATTGGGTGTGAATCGCACGTCCTCAAAGATAACAGACTACTCTATTTATTATTATTATTATTATTATTATTATTATTATTATTATTTATCATACTACGCTTCTTAGCTGCTTTCTCCTCTTTTAACTGTCACCTTGCACTTCTAGATCAACAGCTCCCACTCAGCGCCAAAACCAGCCGCCAGTCATGCTGAATGCACTCACAAGAAAGTCCAAGAGCAAGTCCAAGGCCCTCGCGGAGGTAGCTGAGGCTCCTGGCACGAAGGATGCGGACTCCACCGTGAAGACACCCAACAACGACCTCGGCACGGACAAGGCTCCTCCTCTGCCTTCCTCCTCCTCTCCCGCTTCTAGTGGCGGCAGTGGCACTGGCGCTGTCTGTCGCGTAAAACACAAGAAATCTCACAAAGATGCGGGCTTCAGCCACCCGGAAGCGGAGGCGGCAACGGCAGCAGCGGCAGCGGCAGCTGCAGCGCGTGCACGAAGCGCCTCCTCCAGACGCTCCTGCTCTACCGTGGTGACCTTCGAGTCCATCCAGCCCACACAGGTGTGGCAAGCCTCCGCCAGCCCTTCACCGCCGGCCTCCCTGAAGGGTGGTGACTTGTCAAAGTACCGATGGGGTAAGAAGGCCGGTACCAGCAGTTGTGCCGGCAGTGAGAGTCTGACCCTATCAATGATCGCCCGTGCTGCAGAATGTCAGTGGATATCTGGGGAGTCGACCGGAGACGAAGAGGACGTCATTAGTGACGACTGGGGCGCCAGCAACTCAAACAGCCGGCGTCGCCACCATCAGCATCCGGCCTCGCCGTCTTGCAGACGACCCGCCACCGGCTCAGCCGTCATGACGAAATCCGGCGGCAGTCTCTCCGCCTCCTCCGACAGTTCACCGACCACTTCGACTTCTTCCTTCTCCAGTTTGGAGATGGTGGGCAGGTCGGGCGAGAAGTCAAGTCAGCAGTCCGCAAACTTTGGTCCTTCTTCCTCCTCCTCCTCCTCGAAACGCTGCGCGAAGTATTCGGAGAGGGGTGCCGGTGGTGGTGGGGGTTCATTCTACCACAGGAAACATCGTCGCAGCCCTGTCCTCTCTAGCAGTAGTAGTAGCAGCAGCAGTAGTCTCAGCGACCCTGATAATGACTTCAGTTGGATGGCACGAGCGCTCAAGTTGGAGGCAAGTACCGGAGGGAGTCTGGGTAGCACGACGCCCATTCAGACGCCGCAGTTGAAGCGCACCTCAATCAACAGCGGCAGTGGTAGCAGTTACGCTGCTGCCACGAAAACCCTATCGCACGTGCCGCCTGGCACGCAAATCTCCAGTGCTCAGCAAACACCACAACTCCCTCGGCTGCCATTGATGCAGCTAAACCCGGCTTCTACTGCCTCACCAATTCACGGCAGCTCTTTTAGTCGGCCACAGGTTCTTTCAGTCACAGGGTTACCAAAGGGTCAGCGATGTCCCACAGAGCAAGTACCTCTGGTGCGGCGACCACTGCCAAAAATGGAGTTCTTTTCTAATCCCCTGGCATATGTGACAGAGAGTTTCTTTCCCACCACAGAATGGATGCAAAAGTACAAGGTCATCACGGCTCGACAGGGTGATTACCTGCGAATCATTCCATATCCCGGCACCAATCCTGATCTCAGCACTGCGCCAACAACTTCGCCAAGCACCTCTGGTTGGTTGCTAGCTCAAAAGTGGTGCTCTGATCATCGTGCGGGTACAGGACCAATCGGATTTGTGCCACGCTCCATTTGCCGCCTGCCCAGTGATCATGTGCGGAGAGCCCCGGTTCAGGAGGCCATGGTGCGCCTAAGTCCCCGCCATATTAGCCAGGATGCGGTTTCCCATCACAGTGACTGTGGAACCTTCATGACAACCTCCCAGCAGTTAAGATCGAATCTGAGCTGTGCGATTGTGTCCGAGTCGGTGAGTATGTCTGAACATTTGCAACTACGGGTCTACCCATCCCCCGCGTCAGTCGCTGCTGAAACTGGCGTGGATCCGAATGCCCAGCAGGCAAGCAAGACGGTGTTCGGATCGGGCGCCTCGATCGCTGGCGCTGCTTACGAGATTGAAGATCGCGATTCCGGTCGTGGACCTAGTTCCGGTTCGGAGTGGAGCAGCGGAAAAGGTGGAAGTCTGAGCGGCGCCACCGACCTCAATGCTGACGAAAAGATTGATCAGCCTCCCATGTCCTCAACCGGTCCGTCAACGAGCTCCCTAGTCTGTAGTAGTCCATCCTATCAGCCTCAGCAATGGGGTGTTAGGAGTCCTGTCAGCGAACCACATGAACGTCGGGCCTCTCTGGATCAGTCCATCTACGGCGGTTTCACGAGTCTCCTGCCCCCACCACCCATGGTCTTGCTGAGCGACGCTGTCGCGACCTCCGGCACTCAGAAGACAGAGTCTGGACTCCTGTCACCGGACGCTAGTCAGGTGAGCTCCATGTCAGACACAGAGAGCCCCTGGAGCACTACGGTGAAGAGTAAACTCTACGTTCGACCCCTGAGGATGGGCCAGTCCTTGCAGGATAGCACGGGGCCCCTTGGTGAGCAGGTGAGCAAGCCGGGATCTCAGACCACGAGTAGGACAACTGCCGAAGAAGAGGATGAGGAGGGGAATGGGTCCCCACCGACGGTCGTTGTGCCCTCTAACTCGGATCCCACCTACTGGGAGCCCTATAAGACCATGATCCAGGTTGGACAGAACAAACTCGAGAAGTTCACGCTTGTCTAACAGCGTGTTTGACTCCTCTCGCTGTTAGAATAACTCTCCAACTGGCCATCCCTCTCTCCTTCCTAACTTGGGTCCACCCGTGTCGTCCTGCCAGGATGCGCCATGTGGCCCGTTCAGATACTCTGCTAAAACGCATTACATTACTGGTGAAAACGATCTACTCAAATTTTCTGTTTTATTGACTTGTTCATATTTTATTCATACTCAGGTCTTTCTGAATTTAATCAATCTTAAGAGATAATGACTAATATATAGCTTGCTCATACAGCCCTTCTCGTTTGATTTCTCAAAGTGGACGGCTTATTCCGGAGCAAGAGGCAATTTACCTTGTCTATAAGGCAGGAGATTAGGCCTCATGCATTAGTCAGACCAAACTTCTACGTTGAAGCCAATGGTCGATAGAGGTGTGTCGTGAAGTGAATTTTCACATTCCAGGAAATATGGAGACTGTCCAATCGCCGGAATCATATCTTTATTCATCTGAACTTTCGATTATCGTCAAAGATAATCACACATACCAGCAGCAAAGCAAGCTGTGAATCAATCAAAACCTGAACGTTCGATGAGCACCCAGTCGATCCATATATTGATCTTACGCCCTAATCAGGGAATAGGAAGGCTGTTCGATCGTGAGAACCATTTTTTATAATTTATCTGAGCATTCAAATATGTCCAGGGTTTAATCGTCGGCGATAAAAGAGGCAATCAGGCAAAATGCAGGGTAGGATCAAAGCAAACATCAGTAACGCCAGTCTGAAAGTGCTTGCACAGGGCTCTGCATGCCGGCGCTAGATCGATTGACCGAATGTTGGCAGCCACTTGTGATAATCCGTCACCAATCGCATGGTCAGCTTATGTTTGTGTATGCGGGATCTGAGCTTGCGTCCAGGTTGGCCTATTAAATTGCAAGGGCCGTTTAAGCAGGCGATGCCGTATACTACAGCAATTTAACATGTCCTTGATTCTTCTGACTCTGCTTTACAAAGTGGCTTTAGGCTGGTTGGCAACTCCAACCCCTTAATCCTGCAGCAATACACCCGATCACCTCAGAAGTGTCCTTGATCTATGTCATAGCCAAGGTGAGGTTCCTGATTAGGTCCTCCGGGGAAGAACATGTAGAAATCCACTAAAGAAAGTCTCCGGATAGCCGTTCCATGCAATTTGGTGGCGTATATATGTGTGGTGTTTTTTCTTTCGAGTTTCTGTGGCGAGCCTGGATCTGTTTGGGGAGTGTTTTCGCACGACTTCATTTGTGAGCTAACAGAAGGATACTGCGAACTATGAAAAGCTGTGTGGTATTTTTCGTCACTCGTTATTTTTTCTCCATCGATGGAGAACTGTGACATTTACTGAAAAATCAGCATCCCAAGAAGTTTAAATCGGTAGAATAAGTACTCTGGGAAGCGGTGGTTTATTGTGTGAATTTTCGACACTGGCTCACCAGGTCGACGTCAGACGTTTGGGCAGCCATCAACTCTGACGACTCGTGCATCAACAGGCATGTAAAATTGGACGCGATGGGCACCAATCTCAGGGTAGCATGGAGGAGACGGTAGCCTACCCGGATTAGACGAAGCAAAAACCAGCCACCACCGACCGCACAATTAAATGCGGTCGACACTTAGTCCCCGACCGACCGCATAACTACATCTGAGTGACAACTATTTTCATCCAACTGACCGCATAAGCACATGCGGGTGACGATCATGAATTATTACCCCGACTCACTATATAAGCTTCTGTTAGCCATAATTTTGGATTAACTGTTGCGTACAATCCGCATACGTCAGACGACGACCTGGTGAACAAGTGTCGAAAATTCACCCAATAAACCACCATTTCCCAAAGTACTTCCTTTACTGGACTTTGACATTACGTCCTTAATTCTGCGGTCCTCACGTCAACAGTACTAGGTCGGTAAAGGCTTCCAAAATGCCTTGCACATGTTGACAGTTATTAATAAGACTTACTAAAAGCTTTACATTCAATGGGACTTGTGTGGGATGTTACTCGTGTAGTTCAGACACGTCACGCGACGTGTACGTGACAAGCGAATGGTTAAGGTCATGGACGCGGGCTCAGACATTCTGTGCGCTAATTGGCTACCCTTCAGCCTATGAAAATTTCTACCGGGCCATCTATCTCGCCGTGTCTTCATGACTGCCCCACTTGTGCTGTCTCCCCTCCGGCCTGGAACCAGCCTTCTGTTTTGACAAGGCAGGTGATAATTCGGTAACCGATTGGACAAAATCAACCTAGTCGAGCTCATATCAAACTTGACCGTGCGGGCGTCAGTTTTGACGAATCCGACAACTTCAGAATTTGGGTTTGCGCTTTCTCGTTCTAGATGCGATGGCAACAGCAATTCTTGTCTGCGATAACCGATTTACTCTCAGTGACCGCTTCCGCTGTCTGTCTTGTAGATTGACTAAGCTTCGAGGACAGAGGGTTTTACGGTTATGACGCATGACGACAGAGGACCAAAGCCTGTGACCATGACAGTCAAGATAAAATTCCAGATATTCTTTTTCCTAAAGACACCCTCGACTCCTCAGATTTTCTTCTCGTTGTAGGTAAAGGGTAGAAGGCACCAGAATAAGGGAATAATTGTGCACAGATCCCTGCGGTTGTGGTCGCTAGCAAAGCCAGCGCTAGTGTTGCCTCTGCCCAGCCAGGCCTGAGAATGTGTGATTGTGTGTGATAGTGATGATGACAGCCGCTTTTATATGATTATGAAACAAGATCATGTGGTGCATTGTTAGTGTTTTGTATTCCCCGAGACGGTGTCACGTAGAGTGGCCTCTGCTGCGTTGGCTGAGGTGTGGCATGTTCAAGTGGTCCTGAGGCGGCTGGACGAGCGTGGAAGTCGGTCAAGGATCTTCGAATCAACGAGTCACAAACAGCTGCAAACGAAGATACATGACAAGCGCACATTGAATAAGGATTTGGGACAACATTTTTGGTCTCCTCGCCAGACGCAGTAGGAAGCTGGATAAGTGAGGTGATTTGCATTCCGAGGTATGATATAATGAAAGGAAAGAAGATCTTCGGAAAAGTGAGTTCTACTCGTGAATTTTCGAACAGTTATCACTTGCTTGTCGTCAGACTAAATGAAAAGTGTGGGCTAAGAGTGTCGCACTAGAGGTTTTGGGGGCAGAGGTTACAGCGAACGAGGAGATTGGGTGGGAGGATTATGGTGACGTGAATTCTGCGGCGGTGGATTGAGCAGGTAAGGGGGGAGGTGATAACGTTTGGATTGTGGACCATGTCTTTCGGGGAGGAGGGGGGTGCAGAACAATTGAAGTTCTATTTGAACTAGCGCAGGCGGCCTGCTGTTTTTTCAGGCTGAACGCATGTTAGTGGACCCTGCACGAAAACCGGAAAAGTGTGGATCAAGGTCTAGGTGTCCGTTAATATTGGGCAGGCTCGAGTGCGAAGCTTCGTGGAATTCTCCCCCTGCTTCATATTAGCCATTGCGATCACCTCGGTGTTATCCTAGTTGAAGCGGTGATCACACTCAAGGGAGTGCGCAAATCCGAATGATACACGAAGTGTATGCGTCGAACGTGAGGGGGATGATCCAGCGCAAATGGAAGTAGAAGAGTGTTTGTCTTGTGTGACGGTGGTTTTTGGTGCCGGAGGCCAGGATGATGCTTGCAACCTGCGCTGAGCTGCAGCTGTTATATCAACTGAACAATCTGCTGACACAATCTCCACAATGTGTGCCATTGAGTCGGCACGTTGGTGTGGGGAAAGGATATTTCGTAAAAATGAGGGCTAAACCGGATGAATGCATCAGTGGAATAGGTTCAAAGTCATCGAAGCACAAACTATAGATAAAGTGAAGTATCGAAAGATGGAAGATTCATCTATGCATTGGCGACATTATGTTTATCGCATGAAGATAACACTTGGATGATGTTTCGTTGGTAAAGGCCGGAGAAAAGTCACGTTAAAAAGAAGAATGTGATCCAATGGCAACCTATTTGGATGAATGCCCCAAATAAATTGATTGGGGTTCGACCTGGACTTGTACGGCTGAGTTTTATTGAAAACGTCAACCTTGATTGGCAACCGGGTATCGGCCTCCGTGTTTACCTAACCGTGGGCACGGCGAGTGACGCAGGGAAGACAGTACGGTGAAGGCGAGTTGGAATTTCTTCTCATTTCTGGCAGTAGCCTGGTTTAATCACGTCAAGGGCCACAAATGTGTGGGATACGAAGTAGTCTGGCCGGAAAAGGATGATAGAAAGTATCCTTACGATTATGAACTAGTTGATAATAAAAGACGTAGAAAGTCAGTGTTAGGGATAATGTAACAAGGTGTAACAGGATTCGAATGTAAGTAATAGGTAAGTGACGCCCATACGAGTGCAGTCCAGCCAAGAATAGGCCGGAGTCCAAAGGCGCAGCCCGGCAAGTAGATCACCGGGTCTGGACACCTACAACCGAACAGTAGGTCACCGGTTCTGGGAGTGACTATGCGTAAACAACTCCGCAGTAAGTTTCTTTGTACACTGGCCTTGAGAAGTGGTTGGCCAGTGAGGCTAGATTTGTCTGTGACCTTGACACGTCTGGCGCGCAGCAAAGCCAGACATCCCGGACATACATGAGTTAGAATACAGGGTCCCCAAAAATTTGTCAAGGCCAAGTAGTTGTTGAGCTCAAGCACAATAAAATCATCAAGCCGAATCCGATGTTGTTAATAAAAGATAGAAGGTCCCATAATGAAAGCTTCATTGTGCACATAACCCTGCGTTGCTGTAACAGGCAACAGTGGCCACTGACGTAGCCAGAGCTAGTTTTGACTGCGTCCGTTAACGCCTGATTAATTGTATATGTGAGCGATGGATGGTGGTTGCTTGTATATCATTGTGAAGCGAGTTCCTGTGGTGTGGGATTGGTGTGTTGCATCGCCCGTAGGGAAGGGGTCTGCATAGAGGATTCTGTAGCACCGGCCGAGAGGTGATGTGCTCAGTTGGCCCTTCGGCGGCCGCGACTATCTGCGCGATCATGAGTCAAAGGTCGTCAAGACCGCTAGTGTTCCAGTCAAAGTTGCATGACCTGGACGCGGTGGGCATTGAACAGCATAATTGGCTGTCCACCACACTTCAAGCAGTTTTGCTCGCCTAACGTTTTCGATACACAGTAAACGCCTTCAACAGAAGAAACGTTTGCCCAATTGCAACACGGGCAGGTCACTAAATAACTACCTAAATTGGCATTCGCCATATCCACTGAAAATGATTTAATGGAGTGCGAGAATTACTTGATCGACCACACTCGAGCCGTCAAGTGTGACGCCACGAACGATTATGGTGTTCGTTGTAAGGACGGGAGTTCAGTAACTCACTCACTCTTCACTCATAGGCTTAGTGAATAAATGACCCTCCGCAGTTTCCCGTGAGTTCCGAAAAGTCGTCTAAACTGCTAACATTACTGTAGATTCCCTAGCTCATGAAATATCACCCGGAATTCTGAAATATGTTTTGATTCAAACATATTAATTACGTATGGTTTTAAAAATGACGATCGTACAGCCTGATCTCAATACATTTCGGTAACATCTGGATGCCAGCTTTGTGAGGAGCTTCTTTTTGGCAACTAAGTAAAAGAAAGTACTATAAAAATTAGCTACTTAAGTAGTATGTCTTTTTGTCATTGATTATGACTGCCTTTATAGATTCGAATATATTTTTCGGAAAGCATGCAAGAAAAATTCTGTATTGAAATCATTTGGTAGAAAATTACGCCTTCTTTAAATTTTATACTTAAACAAAGGGAATCTTTTGGTTTTAAAAAAGTTTACAGATTGCCAAATAATTTTGAAACCTACCGACTACTACATTCGAATTCAAGGTTTGCAAACTGCGCACAGTGTACATCCTGTTTAAGGAAAAGTACGCTTTCGCCTAGAGTTTCAGGAAGACATCATATAGTACTCATTAAATTTTTGCAAGAAATGTGGAACATGCTTTCTACAGTAAAGGCAGCATTAACAAATTGACGGACACGCTGTTCTATGAATGAACGCCTGAACGTTGCAAAAATGTTCACAATTAGAAATTTTTAAAACCGTAAGATGCACTTTCTTGAAGCATAAAATTTAAAAAGGCGTTATTTGCTACCAAACGAGTGCAAGACATAATTTTTCCAGTATGTTTTCCAAGAAATATATTTGAATCTATAAAGGCAGTCATAATCAATGACAAAAAGAAATACTACTGAAATAGCTACTTTTTATAGTACGTACTTTTATTTAACGGTCAGAAATAAGCTCGTTAAAAATCCGGCATCCTGATGTAACCAAAATGTGTTGAGATAGGGCTGTACGATCGTCATTTTTAAAACCATACGTAATCAATATGCTTGAATAGAAACGTATTTCAGAATTTCAGGTGGCGTTTCATGAGATAGGGAATCTACTGTACACTTTCGGCCTAGGAGATGCAAGATGACTATCAGGGGTGATTACAATGATACTTGGAAAACTTATTGTGAAGCCTCGGAAGTCTACTGTGATGTACGTTGACGATACATTAGCTCTTCGGCGAAGTACATGTCTGGATCGGTAGGAATGCATTAAGTTTAAGTATGCCCCTATATGGAACAAAAGAAAGAAAACGGGCCTGGGCAATTGCGCCCATTTTCTTGGGCATCCTATATTGCTTTAGATTGGCTGCCGATTCCTGCAGCGAGCTGTTTGATCTCATAGTCAACTATGGAATACAGCCTCTCGCAGGGAGCCAGTTATTTCTGATTTCATTCCTGTTTTCAGCCCGAAATGCGATCATCCGTATGTCCTTCATCCCGTCTAATGCCTCCAAAAACGAAATATATGAGCTTCCGTCGAATGCTGAACACGCCCGAACACCACAACTGAAAAGACCGTGCATGAGGGGGCGGCAGCGACCTTTCTGTCCAACTTTGGAGGCCATGGTCACCATTCACAAATCGATGCGAGCGCGATATACTTTTCAGCACTCTGACTGACAGTCGCCACTCAGTACCAGTTAACACTACGCAGTGAGCAGGCATTTTAGCCCCTCTTCTACTCTAGCGCGACCTTGACGCTATTTTGCCTGTACCCACTGGTACGCTGCTACCGTATGCGGAGAAGAAAAGCAGGAGGAGACGAAATGAAGGAAGGGGCGGGGGCAGTGACAGCAACCGCAGCTGCGGGAAACAAAGACCTCCAATGCTCTTTTTTTTATTTTCCTCGTGGTGGCCGTCATGTCTTCGAGGACGAGGAAAGCGTGCTTTGTCTCAGTGCTGCTGTACAAGGTCGGCAAATGAAGCTGTGGCGCGTGGCTCCTTCCCCGGCAGGTGCGCTGAGCCTCCCGGCTGAAGGTCGTTGGTAAGGTCGCCTGCGAGCCCTCGCCGCGACGTGACAATTGGAAAGAGAGATAGAGAAGAAACGGGGGAGAAGATGAGGAGAGCGAGAGAGAGAAAGAAGAGGGAGGGTGAGGGGTGCCTGCAGAGTACGACTGCTTTCTCAACACAAGTCATGCTTGCATATGAGGTAGGAAAGGGCGTCAGTTAGTCGTATGTTCAAGTATTACGATAGCTTATCAGATACAAATTAGGCAGTAGCCTGGGCCGGACTAAAATGAAGACAGTCCTCTCTCCCCCCACCCTATAAACCACCCATAAACCCCAGGGTTGGCCAGATAGGCGGCGCTCCCCAAAACAAATCCAATGCTATCCATACTGCCTGCTAGAACGGTTCCAGCAAAACCAATCTCACAGATTGTCATTCCACGTTAACGCACACAGGTATAGACAGTACGTTTACCACTAGAGTTTGACGCTTGGGTGTATCCACCTTTTCTCGTATAACCATGCTTAAAGGTGAAAAATTATTGTAACCTTATGTTGGAACATAAAATTACAGCGTTGACCCTTCTTGTGGCTCACGTTGCCACAAAGGACGCAAGTAGCTTGAGCATATTTTCGCACGCATCATTCTCGGAGTAGGTAATTAAACGTCGGTCAAACCATTGTGTGCCAAGAAAATGAAAAGTAACAGATCATCGAAAGTCTTTTTCTTGAGACAGTACAGCACTCACTACGGTCCATATCGCTTGGGCATCTTTATTTGCCTGTATGTTTATTTTGTCGGTAGAATCCAAGTTTGGGTCCCAGGTCAGAATGCGAAGACCCAAATATCCTGTAATACAGAACCGGGTGAAATAAGGAGAATACAATCTCGACAATACAAAGGAAAGGAAATATCAAGTTAAAAATAAAGTTTATTAAATTAGAAGAAAACAGAAACAATGCCCTATTCTTCGCCAAAAGGAAAGCGCGCGATATTTAAATTTGCAGTTATGCAAATATTGGGAAATAACTAAATTAAAAATACCTAGCAAAGCTGAAATCAACTAACAAAAAACAGGAGCTCAAGCAAGCCCAATTGACTTAACTTAAAAAATAATCTACAACGAAAATAAAAATAGTAAATGTAATAAAAAGATTAAAAATGAACTTTACTAATCTTACTCAAGAATGGTAAGTAAGACCTCAGTTACATTGACGTAGAACATCTCCTAACCACCAAATTATTTTCACGAAAATCAAGAAACCCAATAAAAAATAAATTAAAAGCAAATAAAAAATTACCACATTTGTCACACCCAATAAATTATCAGTAAGTAAGAAATATAAGTTAATTTCAATGTTTATTTATGGCACGCTATTTTGTTTCTTAAACATGGAATTATTTAAGCAATTTCTGAGACCTTAACTGAGATTCCACTATTTTCTACTATTGTAGCTTTTTATTTCTCCAGAAATTGATTTCTACCTCGGATTAGATTGGTTCATTCAAGGGTCTAGACGTGTTGATTGAAACTTGATAGGGCTGACGTCCGTCAGCCACTGCGGGATAAATGCATACTATTCCCAATCGGCCATCAGGCGGTCATTAGTATAGCCTACGTTATTATTGACCATTCTGACAGCACAGCTACTAGCTTAAAGCCTAGACAAGTGTTTTGCCGTTATTCTGCCGCTGTACACCCAATGAATATACTGATCTATCCCGAATTAGAAATGAGGAAATTTAAAAGTTGAAATTTAAAAACTGGAGTGTCTACCAAAAAGTAAACACACGCGTGCGTCGGTTACACCATCATGAGCCAAAAAAGTTGATATCTTCAAGTTCACAATGTTGAAATTTCCCGGATGGAAGTCTGAGAACCGCCGACGGCAAAAAACAGCAAGCTGAGGTCTAGAGGGCCGGTCCCTATATAATAGGTGTGCCCCAAATCAAACACTCAACTGTTTCAATCCACCGGATTAGGCATAGCCCATCGACCCAAAACGACAACACGCTGCCGTGGGATGCAGATTAGAGAAAGACTGTCCCTACTGAATTATTTGCAGTTGTCTGCCAAATAAGTTGCAATAGAGAAACCGGATAAAAGTTATAGAACTGTAGTGACATTGAACTGTCTCTTTGCTTTACTTGGTAAAAATGCCTTGCATTAACTTAACACAACTTTTAAATAAGACTTTAAAAAAGCATCTGCTTTCATCTGCAAACGACGTTCTTCCTATTAACCGGTTCATAGCAGTTGGGATACTCTTATCTCAGGTTCGTGGAAAGACTGTTCCGTATCCCACAGACCCGCTTACATTAGCAAAAACTGAGGACTCAGCGTCTAGAACCAGACTCACAGCTGTCAGCTCATATTTAAGAGACAGACCGTGCTTTTAATATTTAAGGACTGACCATATTAGGCCGAGGCGCCGTAAAAACGGAATGAATGACGCCTAGGACAGTGTTTGCAGATGCCAACTGTGTCAACAGGCATCTAGATCTTCCCGCTCCCTACAGAGTCCTACACAATTACGTAAAAAGGTCACATGGAACATGAGAAACACGAGAAAATACGGCCACTCGACGAACCCACTGGAAGAGGAAGCAGGATTACTAGTATCTTCCACCGTGGGGAGGAAGAGGTACACTGACTACCGTCAAACTAAGTCAACATCCATAAGAGGACCGACGCAGCAAACGAGAAAATTATCGATCAGCCCACGTCCGAAAATTTCGGCCAGATCTTCAAATAGTTGATCGAAAGTGACAGTCGACGTTTAGAAAGTGCACGAGCCGGCCAAGCTCTCCAAAAGTCAGCAACATGAAGATCCCAAAATGAATATCAAAAAACAGGTTACCATAAGTCCCTTTTCCGTGGTCCATAGACGACAAAAGTAGCTTAGGTAGGCCCACTCATATACCCAAATTCCCAGCACTTTGTCCTGCAAAAATGGTGGTTATAGAGTTTTCGGGGGTGGGAAAATAGGATAGGTAGCGAGAAAATTTTTACAAGAAGGTGTAAAGTGAAAAAATGTAGTCGAAGTTGATTCCCGCGGTCTCTGGGAGTAAGTTTTTCTGCATGTAAATCTAACTCCAGAAAGGTAAGTTGAACCTCAGGTAAGTTGAAGTAGATGACCTCCTAACCATCATTTTAATTTTTCGGGAAATTCAAGGAACCTGCAATTTGATAATTGAGTTTTTCCGCAATAACTTAAACGATAATGCAGATTAGGAAAATCTACAGATATCAATCAACAACACTTCTAAATACAGCAAAGTATATTCCACTGCGTGTCCTAATTCTCCATCCATAAAACCCAAGGAGAACATGCAGGGAGTAGGGATTAATGAGTGGGCCTTCATGAGCTACTGTTGCTGCATAACATACCGGAAATGCTTACCCAACAAAAGTGATCATCAACCATCAAAGCAGGGATTTATCGCGGATATGGTGTTATATTTCACTCTTAACGCAGCCTGTAAAGGAGCAGGTAATGTTTGATTGCAGGAGGCCAAGTTATCAAACCTCCAGCGGTATATAGTTAAATAAATTTTATTATGAATGTTAAAGGCAAAGCTTTTGAACTTCTGATAGCACACGGTAGTGGGTGAATGCATCGGTACAGCATAACCTTTCCGGAAGAGGTCGTTTACATAATTGCACGCGATTACTCACTTATTCCAAGTAATGCAATCACATGTGGTGATGTCAGTTAACACGAGCCAGCAGGTATTACTGGGCAAAGAGAGCAGACAGGGAGAAAATTCCTAAACCATGTCTCAGAAGTCAAAAGGCGGAATGCTATTTGTGGGATTCTTAGCAGAAAAACTTTCGCTCGCAGGAGGAAAGTACGTGCATGTTAGGACCGACATGCCGCTAAGAATGGGTTAGGCAGGCCATGAAGAGCCCATCGCGTCTAATATCTTTACTGCAAGGGACTAAGCTCTCATAAATTTATTCACAGAATGCTGACAAAGAACTTATATTCTCATCTATTCCCAAGGTTGGACTGAAAATTAACGGTTTTTACAAAATCAACCGTCTTTGAAAGTTCTTTTCCGAAGAAAAATGAGTGTCACCCCACATTTTTTGATCTTCTTTTCAGACAATCGATTAAAGATACGTGCTCCTCAAATGCCGGCGGTACGTCGGTGGAGCAGCCTTAGTTCTGTATCCATGTTTCGATGCGCTGAGTTTGAGTCAGCGAGCCTTCTCATGGTAACCTATCGTTACATGTAACGAGTATGGAGGCTTTCGAGTCATGCAAAAATAAATGGATGTGGTAAAGTAGTACATGCGTCCGTGACTCTTACAAAGTCTGCATATTTCTATTTTTTCTTCATTGCTTTGCAACAGAAAAGATGACAAAGAAAAATCAGAATAAAATTAAGAGGAATTAAAGTAAAGCACAAGAATGGAGTGAGGGGGTGATTGAGAAGACTAGATTGATTTTCGATGAAATTTCGACCGAAATCGACTGCATTTGCAATATTAATCCTCGTAAGGCGTCCTCTTACTATAATTTCAACCACGTCAGGATTCTGGCTTTCGAGTTTCTTTCCGTTTCCCTTTAAAAAGTATATTTGGTAAAAAAAAAGAACTATATTTAGTATGCGCTAATAAATTTAAGTCGGCTAACGCGTTCAGACAGTGGGAAGAAGAAGGAGATTACGAACTTGCAAGCCCCATTTCAAGCCAACGGTTATCCAAAGTCCTTCATGCGCAATTTTCTTAAGAAGTCTTGCCTTAAGCGGTCGAAAGATGAGACCCTAAGTTCTGAATCATTTTTTTATGTAAAGAACGTATCAGGGGCGACTATAAGAATCCTGAAAACATTCGGGATCGGTGTGGCTCATAAGCCGGAGTCAACCATTAGACAGCAGATCATGAGGTCTAAAGACCCGTTACCATTGACAGAGCAACCAGCATTGGTATACAGCATACCATGCCAAAACTGCGATTCAAGGTATGTTGGTGAAACGGGCAAACGCCTTGGCACAAGGATGCATGAGCAGCAGCTCGCAGTCAACCGCAAGGATAAGATGTCAACGGTCTATGGTCACATACAGCAGAAGAATCACACTTTCGCCTTCGACAAAGCAAGGTTAGTAGGCCAAACCGATGGCAATATAGCCAGATGGCTGCTGGAAAGTTGATTCTCGACTGGCACACTTAACAGAGCCATAGACCTTCATCCCGTCTACCAAGCGCTCCGCACAAAGCTAATGTCTGCTCAGAATGGGTTAATAACTTGGGCGAAGGAAGATGCGCAGGATTGACAGCCAGCGCTTGCGAAGGAAGGTGGCAAAGGTCAGCAGTCAAATGAACGGCGTGGCACACTTTCTCACGGAGGCATCCACGAGGGCGAATAAGATTCAAACGACCACCATTAATCAATCGGTGCGTCTGTCGGGATTATAGTACGAGGCTGGCGGCGACATGCATTCATCCGAGGCCAGCGTAAGAGCAGGCAAAATGCTTTGACGATGAAAACGAGAATGTTTTTTGCAACATCACTGTAAATATAACTTGGTTCCTCGAATCGCCCCCTCTTCTTGTTCCTCTGCTGAAAGTAAAATTCAAGTGTATATGTATAAATTACACAAAAGATGCATAAAATCATTCTTTCATGCATTCATTCGATATCAAAATAGATCTCCTTCAAAGTTTCCACCTGTTGGTTTTCAAAAACTTTATTAAATACCATGCAAATTTTGAATATCATCAGCTGTTACACTTGCTTTCGGGGCGTCCAAACTACCAGCTTTATATTTTTCATGAAAAGAGGGGAGCTGTTTATTTGCCTAGGTATGCAATCATATAGCGACTGCGTCCTGTAAACGCTGCACCTCCCTGCGTATAAAGTATTCCTTTCTGCTTGCGTCTCTGGAAGTGAGTTCGCGAAGGAATCCGAAACGTCAGGCCAATAAAGTTTGTCTCCCAGCGATCACATCTGGTAGGAGCCTAGCTTAACCGAATATCAGCCATCTTGCAGGTTCTCCTGAGTTGTCGTGCCTGCGGCGGACTGCAACAATCATTCCTTTGTCAACAGAGGACTGCGTCAAGGTAATATACCTTCACTGTGACTGTGCCCACGCGATGAACTAAAACCTGGGTCAGGCAGACATGTACGAGAGCCTACGCGCGTGCCTAACTGGTCGCGGTTCCTCAAGGGCCACTTAGGTGCCACACGCAGCAGGTGACCTTATTTCCACGCACCCAGTCATTCCACAAGGATATGCGCTTGACAATCACTTATAAGCAACTGTCACATCTCAGACAGTGAGTTAAAGCACGCACTAACAAGGACACCGCCAGTCCGTCCCGACGCCGGGCTTCGCCCCCAGGCGGGACATACAGCGCGCAGGCTTTATGGCAGCGGCAACTGCCACCCAAACCAGCATTTCCGGGTTTGTACTCAAATAACTCTCCTCTGGCTGGTTTCCAAAGGTACACCCTTGTTATTGTGTTCTTCCTTGGGGATCCCAAAGGGACGTAATAAGACGTTGTCAAGGGCACAGCCACCGTTACAGCAACATCTACTTCTTCGCACCTGCCCTTCTTTGTGTCCTACAAAAAATTCGAAGCCATAATTCTAACATACTCGACAAATTGTGCACACCATGGAAGTCTCATCTGGGTGACAGCAGTATGCACTTGCCTGCCATTTGGCTTTACGGTTTTTTTCATGATGGCCTGCTTGAACCTGTTACGATGTGCTAAAAGTAAGGAGTACGTTCAATGGGCATCTGGATAATCGCCTGTTAACTGTCAGCCGGAAATCCTCAAACCCTTCTAAAAACTAGCATTATAACTATAAACATACTCCTGCCAATAGTAGCGAATATTTGAGTCCCAGGAAGCAGTTCAGAAGACGAAGATGCGATCACTGGAACAAGAGTTTTATTTGCCTGACGTTTCGGATTCCCTCGGGAATCCTTAATCATAGGTAATCGAAGAACAGTCTGAAGCATGCGCAGACTGTTTCAGACTATTCTTCGATTACTTATGATTAACGATTCCCGAGGGAATCCGAAACCTCGGGCAAATAAAACTCTTGTTCCAGTGATCGCATCTTAGTCTTCTAAACATACTACTACCGTGATTTCAACAGTTTGCTTTGTTTACATTGACTTTGACACCGCCGAACATTCCAGTACACAAATATATTCAACCATTTTTTGAAATTTAAAATTCACTATTCATTTTATGCATTTTACAGATTGAAAATACCCGTTAAAATTTGCTACTGATTTTAATCCAGACTTTTTAACATTTAAACAGGGTTTTCAAGAGTTCCTGCCCTTCACTCCAAGTGTCGCAGATTGCCTAACTAATGAAAATGTCAAGATCGAAATTTGAGGGTGTGGTTTAACATGAATTTGTGGTTGTAAATTTTGCTATTTGAATTGATTTGAGGCGTCAAATGCCATTTACTGAAGAAGAGCTCACCGCAGATAAGTGTGTCAAAGAAAAAGTAGTACTATGAAGAAGTGGATCCGACAAAGCAAAGGGAGACCGGAATAGCCATTTCTGGCTTATTAGCCGTCATCAGCCAGTCGTACCCAATCTCAAGGGTTGGCACCCCCGAGATTTGAACCCGGGACCTTCGGTCATTGCGTTGGAGACGCTGCCTCTAGTCCACGGGTCCACGTCTTCATCACAATCCATTTTTCACTATGCGACGGTCATCAAAGGATTGCGTTGCGAGCTCCTTGGCAAAGCTGAACTTAATTGTTCCTTTGACTAGATCGGTAAAACACCTGCATTCATTCAAAGTAGTACTAGTTATCAATTTTTGTGACTGCATTTTTCTTTAAAATATAGATGAGTAGTGTCGCTAACAAGCATATATATATGAACACCCACGACATGCCATCATTTTCCTCTGTCACGCCATACGCAGGACATGTCCACTATATTTCTACTTGCAGTTGACTATGAGGGAATGCGGAAACTTGCAGCAAAGGGCCTTCCGCGTGAGTCGTAAGCAATTATTTTCAATAAAATTAAGATCAATTCGTGGCGCATCAGTAGTGGCAGAACTGTGCCCAGAAATAAGCAAACTAGACCACAAATAAGCAGGATGACGGTTTTATTCCTTGAAAAATAAAAATGTAACACGATATGTCCACCGAAACTATTTAAAGGGAACATCTGTCAGTGTCCTCTGTGAACGTAATTTGGAAAAGGATGTAGGAGTTTTAAATGCTTCAGAAAAATGCCACAATCAAACCGTTTTTAAGTAGAAAAAAAGTAGTAAAGAACGTTTTTTTATTTGCTGAGATCGCCATCTATTAGTGGGCCTCATTCTGGAAGAGAATCAACTTTTACAAGGTCTGAACTGCACATAAGCCTAGAGAGTCGACTTAGGTGGCCGTATGTGGAGACCCCACGGTAGTTCCTTACTCCAGTTTCTTGTGTGCATCGCGATTTCGGACAAGTGAGCGCTTGACCGCTCTTTGGTGTTCGCGTAAGCGTTTGGAGGCTGCTCTTTCTGCATTTTAGCCACGAACGCGGATAACCACTACGAACTATAAATACCATGCAACCTGGGCATGTTTCACCCCTACCTGCGCATGACACAGACTACTGTACCATTACCTATGACTAAGGGTTCCCGACGGAATCCGAAACGTCAGGAAATTAAACTCTTGTTGCAGTGGTCGCACCTCTTACTTCTGAATGACCAATTTTCTGTCCAAGTACCCAACCCTATCCTAAAGGTTTACCAGCTGATTCCGCAGTGTAGTGGTTGGTTTGCATGCCACTTAGATTTAGGGTAGACTGTTTGATATGTAACTCACAAAGCCCGAGAAGATTCCCCGTGCGAGATAGACCAAGTGGATGCTTAATCAATCAACATAGATACGAGGAGCCAGCATCCAGAATTCCCGGTGGATGCTTTGAAGGTACTACCCCAACCAGTAGTGCAACCTAACCATGAATTCCTGTACGAGTTTGAAAGCTCAGAAAAATAAACAAAATTGTTCCAGTGCCCGACCAGCCTGCTCCTTTACTCATGCAAAGGAAGGGATGATGTAGCTAACAAACGCCTGAACACGGTCTTCCTTAGGGTGAAGTCAGTAAGCATCACACTACTGTCTATGTTTCAGTAGCACTTTTAATGTCAACTCTGAAAAACTGAAGGCATATTCCAATGCTCTTTTTGCTAGACCAGATCTTCGTGTAGATTCCAGAGGCTTTTCCGGTGATTTGCAAAGTGCCTTAAACTATTCAAAATTATCTGGACAGCACCAGTTGGCCACGGCAGAAGCGGCTACAATCAATTTGCGCACACCGGTCCTGCATGCCCAAAAAATGCGTAAAGGCACCGCACTCGCCCTGACCGAAAGCCACAAAGTCAACCGCCCGCAGCGATCTACTTTTCCCGGCGTTTAATAACCCCTGACGCTGAATAAATGACTGGCTTATCCTGTCGACAACAAATTTTTTTCTACCAGCCTGCATACTTTACTTATTCACATAGCGATATAAACGGAAAAGTCTGAAGATAATTTATCGAAAGCAGACGTGTGCTCACCAATTTATCCTCTTTCGGTTCTTTTTCCCAACGTTAATACCCGAAACCTTTAATGGATTCGCAAAGAACAAGTGTCTGGCACTCAAATGCAGCGCATTGATACCTGCAGCATTACAAAAAACTTCACTACTTCTGTGAAATCCATTCCGAGCGGTCTGTAGGGTCCGACCGCCGTGCAACACATCCAAAGGAGCAGTGGTGACATTTCCTAAAGTCTTGCCTACTTATAGCTATCCACAATAATGAGTTAAAATGCAAAACATGAGGCGAATAAAATTCCTTTTCCAAACGTTTTCCCAACCTGCCAATTAGTACTCCGATCTGGTCCAGGATTCACAAACCCTGGCTGCTTCGTCTGGCGAGGACTGGACACTTCCAATTTATTTTTCTCAGGGACGAAACAATTATGTTACTCGCTAACTTAAAGTAACCAATGTATTACCGGCAAACGTTAGCACTGCGAGATACGCGTATTTCTGGCTCATTAGCCGTCGCCAGTCGCAGTTACCCGACTCCAGTATAGCCACACAAACTGCCGCTACACTTGAGTGTCGAACCCGCGACCGGTGAGCTAGAGAAAAATGTCCTATCCACTGAGCTACCCACCCTATTCTAAACCTCTTCCTCGCGAGCACTGATGCCAACACCTGCACCCTTTCTTGATTGGCTGAGACCTGGACAGGCTTGGCTAAACCCACGCGCGTAGACACATTTCACTTCGACTCGACTGGCTTCGATATGCGGCGCATGCAGCAGCTACTATAAAGCTACTGGAGTTCAGTAAAGCTGTTCCAATTCATCCCGTCTTCCCAGACCTGTGATTTGGGGATCCTTCTGGTGTCGAGACAGCAACTAGCTCTCGACAAGAACTGCACGCAACAGTCCAATTAAAAGCATGAACACTTTCAGAAAGTACTCGGTACTACAGAACCCAACATCTTACATAGGTAACCTTGCATACACACATAAATACGACTGGAAACGTGCGCGTCGTGTGGGGGGGGGGGGTTAAAAAAGAGAAAAGAACCAGTAGCTGAGCGCAGGAAGCAGTAGCAGCCTACGTGGGTCTGGGCATAAGAATAAGTTTGCCGGAACTATCACAAGTCATATTGTACTCGGCCAGCACAGTCTGACAGCGCTGTGTGATGATGTGCGGCAGCACAACTTTTTTGTGCGCGCCCAGCAGGAAGAGGAGGAGGAGGACCAGGATGTTGATCACAAAGAAGGGGTGATTGGCCAGGGAGGTGAGAAATCGCACTTGGTAGGTCAGAGGATTGGTGAGCCAGAGGTAGGCGGTCACAAGGCAGGACAGAGAGACACAGAAGAGGCCGATCCGCCAGAGCTTTGCCTTGGGGTGCAGACCGTTCACGATTTCACGCAGACGCCGCTCAAACGCTTTCAGGTCCTCCGTCGGCTCCGGCGGCGGTGGAGACGGAGCCGACTAGCAACACGAATGTCGAAGGAGACAAAAAGATACAGTGGTTAGGAGATACAGGATCTTCTTTTTTGAAAGACATGGACCGCATCGAGCAGTGGAAGGAACGCATTTCGTCTCATGCAAATTGGTGTCCAGTTTCTAATGTGTACATGGCGACTTCGAACAAGTGATAACGCATCTTTACTGCTCGTTGCTGTTCACATAAGCGTGTGGAGGCTAATCCTCCTGTTTGTCCACAACAAACTGCATTGCAGCCGCTACAAGGAATCGTTTAAAAAACGTTTTTCTGTCTAAATACCAACCCTTTTCTTAGGGTGTACAAGCTGATTCCGCATTGTAGTCATTGGTTTGTGCGCCACTTAGATTTAAGGTAAACTAAAGCAACTGTAGGACTTTTTTAGAAGACATAGAACGCACTGAGAAGTGAAAGGAACGCGTGGCGGACCAGGGGAGGCACAGACCAACAAAAGAAACTAGACAGGAACTTACAGTTAACGAAGAAAGGATGCAGAGACACCGTCACGTGGTTGCTGGTCATCGAGGACTGGTTTATGACATGAGGGTTGTTTCGCATTTAATGTGTCACCTAAAGGGGGCGCGTGAACGATGCATTGGACCAATACGGGTAGGGCAGGCGCTACGCGGGTTGCGCTCTCATTACAAATGCGCAGATGGCACGCCTAGGTGCAGGCTCACGCCGAACCTGTCTTGGTATATAGAATCGATAGTATTACTTTATTAGCCATCGTCAGCTAGTCACACCCAGACACAAGTGGTGCACCACTCGAGCCTCAAACTCGCGACCTCTTTGATCGGAGTCAAACGCCCAAACAATTGAGCCAAGAACTCGTTGTCTTTTCGTGCTATGTCGAGGGATATTAACGCTCATTGATGAAGACTCGCCGGACCGCTAACAGAACTGATCTGTCCCGCTCTGCCTGGTGTCTCCACAGAGGCCCTGACAGCAGCTGTAGCAGCGAGTAGTGTAGGCGGATAGTATTGCCGGCAAACACAAGGGCGACTGGAATGGCCATTTCTGGCTCATTAGCCGTCGTCAGCCAGTCATACCCAACCCCAAGTGGTGCACCACCCGAGGCTTGAACCCGCCACCTTCTCGATCAGAGTCCAACGCTCTAACCACTAAGCCACGACCTCCCTGGCTTTCCAGTTTAGGTCGAGAGATATTGACTTTCATTGATGGACATTAACAGACCGCTATCAGAACCCACTTATCCCAATCTGTCTGGTTAGGTCGTTAAATTCTGAGCAAAAAAGCCGCGAGCTCGAGCCTCAAGTGGCGTCCCGCTCGGTGTCCAATCCCAAAAGCCAGCGCTCCCTTCTTCGCCTCCTCCATAAAGCACCATCCCCGGACATTTCCTTCTCTGCGGATGCTATCCTCACCGCCGTCAGGAAAAAGAAAGCGTCAAACGCCTATCCATTTGCACCATATCGGCCCTAAGGTGGCTGCCAACATTGATGCCCTTTTCGACCCATCGCTAGCTAACTCAATCATCCCAGATTGTTGGCACCAGTCAATCATTTTCCTTCTGGTAAAAGCGGGTATGGACCCCATTCTAACGTTTACTTATCATCCAACTGCCCTCCTCAATCTACTAGTGAATAGCCTGGAACGACTCATATATCAAATTTTGACGTCTGTCTTGCCATCAACATGGATTCAGACCAGATACAGGCACCACAACGGCACTTTTCGAGCTCAACGATGCCATCCTCGAGGGTCTCAATCAACCGAAACCGCTTTACGTACCATAGAAGTCTCTATCGACTTCTCACGTGCCTTCGACTGCGTTCGACATTAGCAGCAAGTGTAGGATTTGGTCTCCCTGAACCTCCCGACTGGCCCGGTCCGGTGGTTTGCGGCTTAGGTCTATGACCACCATTATAATGTGCTTTTTCGCGGCACTTTCTCTCTAGGCCCCCATAAACAGACCTGCAGCGTTCCTCAAGGCATTGTGGTCGGTCCGATGGTTTTCAACGTCTACATGCAAGAGCTCCTACTCCCTCGGGCACCGGCGAAACTGGTATCATACGCAGACGATGTTACCTTCTTCTGCCGGCACCATCACATTGATCAGACTGCGCAGCTCCTTTCGGAGTTCATGTCTGATTACATAAACCAGTCAGTCATACTAAGAATCAAGTGTTGTCCGACCCGAGCCTCTGTGGAGACCCCAGGCAGAGCGAGACAGGTGAGTTTCGTTAGCGGTCGAGTGAACATTCGTCATTGAGTACGTCTTGACACCGGATAGACGTAGGGTAAGGAGCGTACGAAAATAACTGCACAAGTCTACTATAACTTAAAACTAACTCACACGCAAGTCACCGTCCCAACACCACCATGTTGTGGAGTACACAGAGGATATCTTCAAAAAAGGCAGCCGTACTATTGTGTGCTTCCCATTTGATAAAATTTCCGAGGCGCTTGCATCCACCACCACGCGCCAAAAGCCGTGGCTTTAAAGGCTACCAACTGACGGGAGAACTTCGTCCGCTCGGGACGGAGAATCGGACTGAAACAACTCTTTTTGAGTACAGCATCCACAGTACCCTCACATACATGAGATCGGAACCGTTCACCCTGTTTTTGTAAAATACTGCATTCAATGTGCGCCAACCATCTCGTATGTGGCACGCGTAGACGATCTGTTAATTTTTGTCAGCCAGCCTCCGACAATCCTCTGTCTTACCACCGAACTCAGTTGGGTGAGGAGAGCGTGGCGGATGTCAGTATCAGTATAAAGTAATTGGCAAAAGTAGTCTATATAGTTGTCGTGTAAATATTAATCTAACACTCGTTCACCCCTATCCTCTTACCTTTGTTGATTATCGTTCACCCCTACTTTCTTACACTCGTTGATTAACATTCACCCCTGCCTCCTTACGAACGCTTGATTTTTGCCTATATAATCCTAACCGCTCTTCATACCTTTTCAGTTCATGTACGACAATTATAAGATGAGTAAAGCCCAATTCTAGGGTACTTGACTTCTCATTCTCCTCGGCTGTTCGGCTTTTTCGTACCGAATAACTCGACTATATTCCAATCACAACAATTTAGTCATCTTATAACTCAGAATGGATTGACTCCTCAAACCAGAACGATTCGGTGTGGATCCGAATGCTCCGGACGCTTCCAAACAATGAAATCACTGGTTATGTAGATTCGAAAACTTGATGACAATTATCGAAAGCTTAGAGCCAAACAAATTGAGTGTCCTGACCAACTACGGCTCTCCGACCGTTTGGGAGTACATCAACGAATGCACCACTTACGAAGACGCAAATAAGGTGCTGAAGGAGTTAGATTCAACACCTAAAAACGAAATTTTCGCCTGCCACCTTCTGGCGACCTGTAAACAAGAGGGTGGACAAACTCTCGATCAGTTTGCTCAGAAACTGAAGTCACTGGCTAAAGACTGTGATTTCAAAGCAGTTACTGCACAACAAAACCGCGATGACGCCATTAGAGATGCCTTTATTAGTGGCCTTTTATCTAACCAAATTCGACAAAGACTGCTGGAACAGAAAACCCTGTATTTTCAAACATCGTTCGATCGAGCAAGATCTTTGGATCTGGCCGAAAAACAGTCTATATCCTATCAAAATCCTCCAACAACCTTATTCACGGCCACCACTGAGGTGTGCGAAACTCCGTGCAGTCCTAACAAATCTACGGACATCACAGCTTTCAGTTCGTCGTACAATAAATGCTTCTTTTGTGGGTACGACAAACACCCTCGTTCGAAGTGTCCCGCACGCGACGTGTAGTGCAAAGGATGCAGCAAAAAGGGGCACTTCCAAAAGGTTTGCAGGACTTCACGAAACAGGAGGATTCTTTCCTCTACCCACCCCACTATTTCCGCCATCGCATTGGCTACTGCACCAGACTGCCTTTCAAGCGCAGTAGTTGTACTACAGATCAATGGGGCCTTAATAGACACAGGTAGCTCGGAGAGCTACGTCTCATCCTCGGTAGTACTTTAAAATAATTGGAAAATCCATCACTCTCGCACCAAAATATCTATGGCCACTACCGCTCTAACCAGCGCCACACAGGGACACGTTTTCGTCTCGATTAAATAAAAAGGTGCCGTCTACGAAAAGTTCAGGTTATCGATCTTACCAAATTTATGCGCCGACATATTACTTGGCCATGACTTTCGCTTACATAGAAGCGTCAAAATTCCCTTTGGTGGACCTAAACCTACGATCTTACCACGTTCTGTTGCTTTCGCCTGCGTCGAACCTCTCTATTTATTTCCTAATCGAACCCCGGACTGTAAGCCAATTGCAACAAAATCTCGTCGACACACTAACGCTGATGAAAGGTTGATTAACGAAGAAATTAGTCATCTTTTGGCTGATGGAGTAATTGAGCCTCCTTTCTCCCCTTGGCGAGCCCAAGTCCTGGTGGTAGCCACTGAAAATCACAATAGGCGAATGGTTGTTGATTATAGCCAGACGATCAACATATACACTCTACTCTATGCATATCCATCTCCCAAGATAGACGAAATGATTGAACATAGTGCCAACTACGACACCTATAGCACTCTTGACCTCAAGAGCGCGTATCACCAGATACCTATCTGGGCAGACGGAAGACCATACACTGCTTTCGAAGCTTGTGGACGTTTGTATCAATTTTGTCGAATCCCGTTTGGGGTCACCAACGGAGTTGCCTCTTTCCAACGAACCATTGATGATATAATTACACGCGAACACCTGAAGGATGTATTTGTTTATGTAGACAATATCACCATTTGTGGAAACGGCATCGCAGAACACAATTCAAACCTTCAAAAATTCCTCGACGTTGCCGCAAAATATGGACTCACTTTCAAGGAAGCAAAAAGCGTCATCGCTTCTCAGCAAATTAAGCTTCTTGGTTACGAAGTGTCCAAAGGTAACATCAGACCGGATCCAGATCATCTGAAACCCTTGCGTAAGCTGGCTGTTCCAAACGATATAAAGTCACAGCAACGAGCCGTTGGATTGTTCGCTTACTATTCGCAATGGATATCCCACTTTTCAGATAAGATCCATCTGCTTATCCACAACAAAACTATTCCTCTACAACCAGAAGTACTTGAAACATTTGAAGCACTTAAGGAAGAACTTGCGAAGGCCACGATCGCTACCATCCAATATAATATCCCACTGGTTGTTGAGACTGACGCTTCAGACGTCGCCATTGCTGCCACACTGAACCAGAATGGTCGACCAGTAGCATTAATTTCGCGTAGTCTATCACCAAACGAGCGACACCATTCTGCGATCGAGAAGGAAGCATATGCCGTAGTGAAATCCATACGTAAATGGAACCATTTTCTTCTCTGCAATCATTTTAAACTAATGACAGATCAACGTTATGTTGCTTTTATCTATGGTAATCAACAAAAAGTGAAGGTGACGGATGAAAAGATTGAACGCTGGAGATTGGAATTATCGTCATTCAAGCATGACATTATTTACAGACCTGGCAAAGAAAGCCGTGCAGCTGATACCCTTTCCCGTAGTTGTTGTGCGGCCGTGCTAACGGATGTCAATCTGAAGGAACTACACGCATCTCTGTGCCATCCTGGGATTTCTCGGTTATCACACTTTGTCCAAGCTAGAAATCTACCCTTTTCGATGGAAGAGATTCGTAATTTTGTTACAAGATGTCCAACATGTTGTGAAGTCAAACCCCGTTTCTTCAAAACACAAGGTCAGCTAATCAAGGCCACTCAACCCTTCGAACGGCTGTCACTCGACTTTAAGGGTCCACTTCCATCTGTGACCCGCAATCGTTATCTGCTGACGATTATTGATGAATACTCCCGTTTTCGGTTCGGATTCGCCTGTTCCGATCAATCTTCAGGAACCATTATTAAATGTTTATGCCAACTCTTTGCCATCTTCGGTACTCCTTCATACGTACACACCTATCGAGGGTGGGGTGACGACGAGTAGGACAACTCCGTATAATCCCCAAGGAAACGGACAAGTTGAACGTCTGAACCAAACTTTGTGGAAGACCATTTTGCTTGCTTTGAAATCTAGAAATTTGTCTGCAGCACACTGGGAATACGTCCTCTTGGACGCTCCACACTTCATCAGGTCACTTCTATGTACCACCACTAACGCGACACCACATGAAAGAATGTTCGCCTATAATCGGAGATCAACCACTGGAACCACTCTTCCTATGTGGCTCTCTTCCCCTGGTCGACTCCTATTGAAGAAGAGTAACCAACAGTCCAAATATGACCCGCTCTGTGAGGAAGTTGATCTACTCCAGTGCAACCCTCAGTACGCTCATATACGATTTGACGATGGCAGAGAAGAGACAGTATCTGTTCGACTACTTGCTCCTAGAGGTCAAAAGGATCTCAGTGATCATCATCAGGAGACGGCCACTCCCTTAGTCGAAAATTCTGTTCCACCTCCGCCTGACCGATCACCCAATGCCGAAATGGAATACAGCACCGGCTGTACTGACAACCAAGGTGTGATGACACCTGATCATGACCATAGCGAAGACGACCCACATGAATATAACCTGGAGACGTTAATAAAACAACAACGCGTCCATCCATACTGCCTTCGCAACCGAGACGCTTAGAAATTATCCCATTCAAACCCTAGAGTAGATTTGTGAACCTTATACCCCTGTTTGTTGGCCGGGGAGAATGTCGTGTAAATACTAATCTGACACTCGTTCACCCCTATCCTCTTACCCTTGTTGATTACCGTTCACCCCTACCTTCTTACACTCGTTGATTAACATTCACCCCTGCCTCCTTACGAACGCTTGATTGTTGCCTATATAATCCTAACCGCTCTTCATACCTTTTCAGTTCATGTACGACAATTATAAGATGAGTAAAGCCCAATTCTAGGGTACTCGACTTCTCATTCTCCTCGGCTGTTCGGCTTTTGCGTACCAAATAACTCGACTATATCCCAATCACGACAATAGTGCACCTAATATACCCTTAGTCCCAGCATTTCATCCTACGGAAACGGTGATTATAGGGTTTTGGGGGGTGATGAAATAGAATAGGCAGGGAAGGACATTTTTAAAAGTAAGTGTAAAGTAAAAAAATATAGTCGAATTTGTTTTCCGCGGCCGCTGGATGTAAGTCGTTCCGCATGTAAATTGAAGGTGTGCATGGCGCATTGCGCCGCGGACTATACTAATCTAACCCTAGAATGGTATGTTAGACCTCAGATAAGTTGAAGTAGGCGACCTCCTAACCACCATTTCTATTTTTCAGGAAGTTCAAGAGACCTGCAATTTTATAATTGTGTTTTCCCGCAATACATTAAAAGATAAAACACATTAGGAAAACCTACAGATATAAAGCAATAACAGTTCTAAATACAATAAGAATAAAAATGCATATAACAGTTATTAAAGTATATTCCACTGCCTATCCTAATTCTCCACCTAGAAAACCCTATAACCACCGGTTTCGTAGGAGAAAATGCTGGGACAAGGGATTAATAAGGTGCACTACATAAACTACTGTTGCCAACTAATTGACGCGCAAGTCAACACCCTGCGCCCACCAAGATGTAGAGCACATAATGAGCATTGTCTTTCGTGTCTTAGTGTCGCGGAAGTTCACATATCAAAATGTGTGATTCCGAACGGCCATCTTCTATCTTCTCTGGAGAAATACAATCAGTCGCGTCTGAGGGGACGGTTTGCGTTTCTTAAAGTTTGAATGGTGGATAGGGTAGTCGATCAAGTACTATCAGAAATCAGCACTTTTGTACGTCTGTAAAATGACAGCCCCTGTTAGCAGTAGCCTTAACGGATACGCGAACAAGCAGGCAGGTAGCGAGCGGTGCTCACGGCAGGCCACCGATCCGCCTACACACCACGAACGCAAACTGGCAATCAGTCAATCAATCACAATTTAAAGCTGCGGCCAGGCTAAGACTCCGGCAAGCCAGTAGCTGAGTCACAAGCTATTCGTGTCGCTAATCGCGCCAGGAAAGTATCTGATTGGCCTGATAGGCATGGCTGTACACGCGTTTGTTACCTTCAATATGTTGTACTAATTATGCTAAAGGATTTCCGCTTTTGCGCTCTTCTTGTTTTGTTCTTTCTTCGGGACTCACAGAAGGCGTAATGAGGCAGTGACATCTCGGCTTTGGCAACATTTACAACAGCCCCGTGACACACTTAATTTCTTTCCGTTTCCTTAGAACATCGAGCATTTCCACACAGAAGGATGAACCAAAGCTGCCTTTAAATCAAGCCACCAAGGATTCTACGACCTGGACGGTTAGGGGGGGGGTAGGAATATGTGAAGAAAAGCATTTCTTGCAGTGGTGCTGAGACCGCATCTGTGGGATCTCAGGACCTGAAGACGGTCTTGTGTTTGGAGTCCGATATAACCCCTAGGACGTTAAGTAGCACGCTGTTGCATGCCAATATTCAGCCCAATCATGAATTTTGGCGCGTGTTCCAATTATGCAGGCCCTTCCAAATGAGGGTTCTGTTAGAAATAAACAGTTTAGACCCTACCGGATCGGGCCATCTACATATTTTCGCTGGTGATCAGTGTGCAGTCCCCTCTCTGGTATAAAACCCTGTAGGAAGTTTCAGGGTTCTGCTTCCATCTGAAGAAGCCATTCTCGATTAGGGTTACTTACTAGAGTAATAAAGGCCGAATTTTGTAAAATTCGAGTTCTTTATCTATACAGACGATATGGTCTTTGCTTTCCCAGACTCCAACTCTTTCCGCGCACCCGTTTCCTCGAGCCAGTCCTGTTGGGGCAGTGACATCAGCTGAAAATATTGCTTAAAAATTCCCGTACCATGATTAGCCAAAATCTGATTAGATTCATGACTGTGGGTGTGGAGGAGGGCTATTTAGCCCAGGCTAATGCATAAGCACGACTCGAGGCAAGGTGGTTCTACACCGCTACGGACCGTACATCTTAAACTCATGTTTCTTCGGGTACATTTTTCGCCACCCAAGATAGTGAACGACCTATGACCCTCCAGTTCACATTTCACTTCAATCGACACAGCTTTTGGTAGACAGTGGTGCGAGGGCGTAAAGTAAGATAAGCCATGATGTGCGCCGGGCCTCAGGCATTTATTTACTTGAGACCTGAGCCCTAACGTTGAAGTAAATCAGCATCACCTCTGACTAATAATAGCGTCAGTAATAGTACTAACACTACTATCACTCACCTACACTGCTAGTAAGTAGTAGTATAAATAGCAGCAGTAGCAATATCCGACTCGGTTCCCTTGAGTTTTTCTGGACACCTGAAGGTGAGTGAGGGTAGGAAGTGCAGTAGTACCAGCGCAAAAGGCTATTGTCACTTGGGACCAAGTTAGACGGTGTTTCTGGCCTGCATTGGAAAAAGCGGTTTATGCCCGATTCCTGCTCGGTCCTCTCGACTCTGCCTCGCCACCAGTTCAAACGGGGTGAAGGTTAAGCGTGTGGCAGATGGCTACGCGTCTACTTTCACTATATCTGACTACAGTCACTATCCCTACTCATTGAGCAGATGGTGGACATCACCGAAATCGATAGTCAACGTAAAATATCAAACATGTTAAAAATATAGTTGATTATAAACGGTTTAACGGTCAAACATACCGCGCTGTAAAAGTGCATCATCCAGAGAAAGGGTTTAGAGGTATAAGAAACCTATATGCAGTCCTTTGAGCAATCACAACCTTGAAGTTTCGGTTGCCGTTGGTAGGTTTCTGAAAAATTAAATATTTTCGTTGTGAGAAAAGAGGAGGCAGTATCGTTTTATTTCAAAAATTGTCCCTAAATAAGCCAGGGCCATAATCTATTTTACATCATAACATTGCGCTGAGCTCGTCCACAGCCGCTAGGACACAGTCCTTTCAATGCTGCGACTGTGTATACTCACCCGGGTGTTTTACAAATCAGCCCAGATGAAGTTTAGGACGCATGCAGGCTCATATTCCCATCTGTTAGGCTTGTTGCAATAACAGGATACATGTCATACAATAATAGTAATATATTACTAGAAGATACTATCCACTGGCCTTAGTAAGGATGATGAATCGAATAAGCTCTTTTAGCAGTGGCATATTACCTCTAGCAGCAGTAGCCCAGATGATGGCGGGTTACCCGGGAAAGGAGGGTTACCCGTTAGCCAAGCTGCGCGTCCACGGGTGGCGGATAGTGGCGGGGCCTTCAGTGAAGGTTAGCTGCAAAATAAGCAGGCTCCCGGGTCTGGCGAATAAGCAGTCGCAGATGCAGCAGCGACAGTGTTACCAGGGCGCGGTGGGCTGAGGTCTGGCACACCGACTGCCTTATAAAATGCCGCAAGGCCCAAGGATGACACTGTGACATGGTGAGCGTGAACCGCCATTAAATATGTTTTCTTGCCACGAACACCACTGCCTTGTGGTTAGGTTCTTGAGCCAAAGTGCTAGAGGAGACAACCTCGAACAAAGAATCCGAGCGGCCGTTGGGGACCCGCCTGTATTCAAAATTCCCAAGAAACTTTATGATGTCTCCTTACCTTACTACGACCACTGCAACGGCGTCCGCGGGAACCGTGGCAATCCGCAACCCTTGTCCGGTGTTGCGGGCGAATAATGTGCAAGCTGGACTGCTAAACAAAAAAGCGGACTCTTGGTATTAGATGCTGGAATGTGCGAACATTTCTGGAACCTGGTACTCAAAGTCTCCATGAATATCATGTGGATGTTTGTTGCCTGTCAGAAGTCTGACTCCCCGACTCAGGCGCCCGAGAAATGAAAATCCCGGGGGCCGATTCTCATTTCACCTTGTATCACAGCGGTCCCAGTGACTCATCTGGTAGACACGGTGTGGCTATGGCCCGCTCGGAAGAAGCTAACTGTGCAGTACTAGCATGGGAACCAGTCAACGACCGAATGGCCTATGTTCGACTAAAAGGCCATTTTATGAAAATCTCGGTCGTATCTGTGTATGCACCTACGTCGGCGGCTGAGCAGCAAGAGAAAGATAATTTCTACTCGCAGCTGCAGGAGCTAGCTGAACGACTCCCTCGCCAAGATCTGTTAATTTTTGCCGGGGACTGCAATGGCCGGACTGGGCCCGGTGACCCGACAAACATCCACCTTCTTGGTCATTTTGGGCTTGGCTCTCGAACGGACAATGGTGAGAGGATGCTGCAGTTTGCCGAACAGAACCGACTGTTTGTTACCAACACATGCTTTCAGCATCGTCACAAACATTTACTGACTTGGTATTCGAACGATGGCCATACCGCCAGTCAGATCGATTACATTCTAGTTGGTTCATGGTTTCGCAGCTGGGTCCACGATAGCAGGTCGATGGGAGGTGCCGAAACTGGTAACGTCCACGGGTCTGATCATGCTCTCGTTCGCACGCGCCTGAAGATTCACCTCTCATCTGTGCCAAAACTGCCATGTGCGAGACGCCTCGATGTCGCAAAGCTCTGTCAAACCAACACTACCGAGGCTCTAAGCACAGAAATCTAGTCCCGTCTTATGACCCAGGCTGACAACGAGGGCAGTAGCAAGTGGCCATCACTGAAGACATCCATCTATGGGGCAGCTGAGAAGATTCTCGGATTCACTCAGCGGCGCCGCAGTGACTGGATCAGCGGAAGAACCTTGCAGCTATCGGCCGAGACGACTCGACCCAGGTCCCGAAACTATGCCTTCTTCCGCCAACTTCGAAAGCTGACAACAAAGTCGGCTAGAGATGACCGGCAGAAGTATTGGTCCGAAACGGTGATGTTGCTACAAAGATCTTCGCTGTTGTTCTTCTCAGGCGCTTCCAGCCTGTACGTGACTCCAGGACACGACCCAACCAAGCCGGATTCCGAGCTGGGCGTGGATGTGCGGATCAAATATTCACACTGAGGCGCAATTTAGAATTCCGCCATAGCTACCAGCAGCCGGCGGCTGTTTGCTTCGTCGACATTGCCACCGCATTCGATTCCATCCATCGTGAGTCCCTGTGGCGAATAATGGAACTGGACGGAGTGCCGACCAAACTCATTGCGATGATTAAGGCCTACTATCGGTCCACCACCGCACGAGTCCTGGTTCACAACAACCTCTCTCAGTCGTTCGATATCCGGTCTGGTGTCCGACAGGGCTGCGTCCTTTCGCCCATTCTGTTTAACTATGCCATTGACTGGATTCTCGGCAAACCAAGGAAAGCCCTGATGTGCTCCGGACTATAAACGTGTATTTATTCAGAAGAACATAAACCCAGATGCACAATCCCTGCTGTGATTGAGAGGATATGGGTAGACGCTCAGTGAAGTTCAAGCTACAGCTAGCTACTGTAGTAGGCCTATTGGTAGTCTATAGATGGCAAACTTTGCGACATAAAGGCCTGGTAGGGCTTGTGCTACTATCTAATAATGCTTTATTTTAGCCATAAGCTAATCATTTTACCTCATACGGATTGGGAGGGCATACTGGCTGCCGACTTGTTAAAAAGCGCACACAGGTCATACTAAATTATACAATTTACTGACCGTAATAAGCATGATTACTAGAATTAGCACTTTAGCATAGGCACGTACTTCTAGAAGCAATATCATAGTTCGAACATAGTAGAAACGGACACAGTCTGAAGGAGAGAGTTGGGAGGGTGGAAACTAAGGTAAGCACTGTTGTGCTTAAGGCTCCAAACGTGTACTTACTCGAATTAGTTTAAAACCAGATTCATACGCATTGTTGAGATCAGGGGGTATGAGCCCCAGCGTTGGCTTTCATCAGCGACATCTCTGACAAACGGTAGCGTCAGTGTTAGTATCAGTACTACTAACGTGCAGCTACATTGCCGGTTAGTATTAGAAATAGTAGTAGTTGTAACGGTTTACGTCTCTTTGAGCCTGTCTTTACAACTGGAGGTTAGTGACGGTAAATATTGCAGTAGTACCCGCGCAAAGTCTACAGTACTTCAGACAAAGTTAGGCGGTGTTTCTGGCTTTCATAAAATGGACTTGTCGCTGTCGCGCTACGGAGTAGAATTCAATGCGAGACCGAGCACCCTGCAGGCTGTGAATAACCACGGCTTGTGCCGGCTGAACCGGCACTGGTATCAGCTTAGCTGATGTCAAAAGAACATTTCTAAGTCCCGGGCATCTGCCGGCAACTTCGAGTGTGTACCGTGTGTAAGGTCGAGGATAAAATAAATCCGTCAGAAAAAAAGAAATACAATTTTCTGACCCTGAAAACGAGCGAATTTTGAAATTACCTGGAAGTAAGTTATCAAGAAGTGTATGCATTCAACACTTAGATATGGTGAACGTATTAGAAAGCGATGCTGGGTTCGTTAACTAGCGCCAGAGTGGCTGGATCAACATAAGAACTCTGCAATTGTCTGACAAGAGGACTGAAATTTGGTCCCTCACCCGTGCTACATTCCGCCAACTCCAGAAAATGATCGCAAAGTCGACTAGGGATGACCGGCAGAAATATCGGACTGAAGTATAGTTCTTTATAGGGTGGGGCTCAAACATGACACTCAAAAAGTATTAAATTATACACCAATTTATGTACAAGTGTTCTGCACTGAGCGGCTCTGTTCACGGTGTGATTGACAAATTCTTCGCAGAAAGCTCGGCCCAGGTCGAAGGCCGACGGGAGCACTTCGAGCTCCTTTTAAACTTTTGCTTTCAACCATCACACCTCCGCATTCCTCGCCAGTAGATTTTTATGCCACCCTGGCTATTGCAGCATCATGTAATCTGAATTCAGAGAAGGTTACCCAGCAATAAGGCGTCCGGGAAGGACAGTATTCCCGCTGAAATCTACAAGTCTTGTGTCAACACGCTTATGTTCTGGATCCTTGAGATGAGTTGGCCAGTGGTGTGGTTTCTGAAGACAAGGACGCGGGTATCCGTTTCGTTATCTCCAAGAATAGGGATAATACAAAGTGTACCCAAACAAGCCAGATTCCGAGCCGGGTATGGATGAGTGGATCAGACATGTACACTGAGGCGCGTTCTCAGATTTTGCACTAGGTACTAGCAATCGACGCTACGTTAAATGTCCTTCATCATGAGTCGCTGTGGCGGTGTGCCGGCAAAAACCATCGCCATTATTGAGGTCCACTAGTGAGCGATTTCTGGTCCATACTAGTCGGTCTCAGCTTCTACACATAAGATCTGGGTGAACACTGCCACCTATTCTGTTTAATTACGCCATTAACTGGGTTCTCGGAAGGACCCTACAAAAGTTTGATGGGCATGAGTTTACAGCCAGACGCCAACTGTGTGATCTAGGTTACGCTGACGGCATAGCTGCGCAAGTCTCAATTTTTAATGATCTACAGTTTTTCGTATCAGGAATGAATGAATACGCTAAATCCTTCGGTTCATCCATAAACGCTGGAAATATCACATTGCTTTGGAGCTGCATCCCTGACCAGGAGAAGAGACCCTTCGGAGTTACTGGTTACCAAAATTAAGATAAAGGCGGTTTTAAGTACCTCGGGACAAGGTTGCTGCCGAATAGGCAGAAAAAGCAGACCGCTGCCTCCCAAATCGATTCTGCGCGCGGATTTTTCTCAGTCTTTATAAAGTGTCCATGGATCCGTCGCGACATTTCCACCGCCACGGAGATCCGCGTGTACCATGTGCCTGTCTGACAAGTCGTTCTCTATGTTTTGTGTCTTTGCCGGGCTGGGCGCATGGGAGGTAAACGAGATTGTGAGGTATTTGATCACCGCTGCCTAAGAACTATCTTTTGAAGGAAGTATGCCGACTGTTTTCAATTGAGAGTTCGCACTCGCTGTGGCAACATCGTAAGGATACCGCAGGCTATCCAAAAAAAGCGGGTGAAGTGGTTTAAACATGTTCTTCATCGTCTGTCGCGTAAGCTCAGCATTGCTGCCCTTGGTCTGACGCTTTTGACAACCTAGAGGCGTCGAAGAGGAAATCAACTCAGTCTGGTTCCACCCGGTTCGTCGATATATACATGTGGTTCTTGGACCTTTTGTATTTCCTCTTCGTCGCCCGAAGAGAATGAGACAAACTATCCAAATCCGCGGCAAATCGTTAAGCGTCGAGCGACGCTATAAGCGATATCTGCAAGGTCGGTTAGATATGGCATGATGACAGCTGTACAACGTAAAAGTAAGTAAGTACGCCATAGAATCCCAAGGGTTCAGATTACCACGGAATGAAGCACCATCCAAAGGTCAATCATATTTCGCATGAAAAATAAACATTGACGATATCATATGTTCTACGAAAAATCAGCGCAACAACAAATCGATCGTTCAGATTCTGACAATTTAGAAGTTGAAGCTTCACTTGCTGGAAAAAGCGAAGCTTTACTTGTGTGGTTGATATATTATTAAGGAAGTGGCTGGTAAGATAGTTGGGCATCTAGCAATAGTGGCCGATTCGTAAAGGGTGCTAGGAAAATGATACAAGAAAGGAACGAAGAGCAGACTATGGTGTTTAGGAGGCGACTTAAACTGCGTTATGAAGGGGTGGACAACAGTGATTTTCGATTCGCTGATATATTTTTCGATGCATATCAGAAAGATGGTCTGATTTACGCAGGAACGTGTGGTGCCCCAAGAACATATGATAAATGCCATCTTCAGGCGTTGATGGCATCGGAACGCTAGATAAAGATACAAAAAAAAACGGCAGTAAATTCGTGACGTGTTAGAAGATCGAGAACAGGCTGAAGTAAATTGTACAGGCGAAAGATCTGCACATATTTGTGTGTTTCTTATTCGACATATTCGTCGCCGCATTTGCCGAAATAGTGGACTTTTCATTGTATTCTGCTAGTTACTCTCATAAGAAATTCAAGAGAAACCGTGCTATTATTTGGAAAGAGCTGGTACTCGTGTGCTGACGCAGTGAGTATTTTAACATTATTGCGCAAATGAGAAGACCTTTGTTTCCAAAAAACATTATGATAAACTGGTGTCTTCCCCGTCATCAAATATGCGTTAGACGGTTTGTTCGCAATGCCTACTTGTTTCATTTGAGCAGTGGTTACGGCGTTCCCAACAACTTTAACCTGCAATACCATATTAGTCACTCCTTTTATTCCATTAGGTCCCCAGTAGCGAGAAAGTATAACATTGGTCGTAAATTGAACTAACCAAAAGGCAGTTAGAGCGACTTACGAACCGGTTGGTGGTCTCAGCGAGAATCAGCAAGATAAAGTTCACGACCCCCGATAGCGTAGCTATGGCAACTTCTTATAATATAGGGGAAAAATTTACGATTGATCGGCTAACTGCACTGTTTCTCGCGTACCCGGGCGTTCAGGCTTATGAATTCCCGTGCAATCGATGCATGTGTGCGTATCATTCACTAGACAGCTGAGCGCTGAATGTGAGGGAATGTGTACTTTAGAGGAAAGCAAACTTAAACGAAAGCAGCATTAGGCAAAATGTACGTTGACAGAAAAGCTCTAGTGGGAGGCACTACGACGGAGGCGGCGCAGTCCAGATGGCTGGGAAGAAAATGAGGAACCCGAGTAGACTATCTGGGCGAGCGCAGCTCGTATGTCGGGAAGTGTAGATTTTAAATTTACGTCGTTCATAGGATTCACCATGTTTTCCATCCAACTCAAGTCAAAACAAGTCAAATTTATTAAAGGAAATATAGGCAAACGCCTTTGAACTCCCTCTTGGTACATAGGATTTAAGAAATGGATCGGCAAAGCCGAACATTCCATAGAAGTCGTTGACACAATTTCAAACGACTACTCGCTTGTTTCAAGTAATAAACTCACACTTAGTTTACACGAGCCAGCAGTGTAACTGAGGAAGAAAAGCAGACAGTGAAAAACTCCTAAGGCTGGCTCATAATTCAAAATGGAATGTCACGGTAGCTCGCAACTACTGGCCCAACACAGCATGGTCCAATTCACTAATAAAACCTTTTTTGAAAAATGAAAAACGTTATTATAACTTAGTCGTGCAGTTCACAATCCAGCCTCATTTCGTAAATGTTGGAAATACAGCTTTTCGGTACATCTACTCTCCAGTTTTGCTCAATTGCCAATTTCCATATGAGAGGTTAGCATCAAGCTGCCTGAAATTTATGAGTTAAAGAACTGTGTCTATAGCGTTCCCAGTCTTGTTCTGTGATCAAGAGCGCGTCCACACAGGGAGCCGAGTAATAGCGTAATTATGTTATCGAGTGACAACGTTATTTCCCAAGATAGCATTAATTCGAAAAAAACTTTTCACAAAAAAATGCATTCTTAGCTTTTCAATTTAGTTCGCTATACTAAAATTTCAACGTTTCAACTGAGAAGGTTCCTATTTACTCTCTATTAGGCTTCGAATTGTAAAAACCATAACACACCAGACAATAAAGGTCAAAGACGCGCTTGTTCTTTGGTTTAGACAAACAAGTTTTATCTACAGCAAGTATTTTTCAACTATCTATATTTGAGAAAGTTAGCTTCTGTTCCAAAGCTTGCATCAGACAATACTTTTTACTTAAACCTTTCGGAGGTAGAAAATCAAAAACAAGCCTTTGTGCTTTTTTATCGAGATCAAAGATATAGATGCAGTGCAGTAGTACCAGCGCAAAGTCTACTGTAACCTAATACTACATTAGACTGTGTTTCTGGCTGCATTCTTCGCTATTTCCCTGCTTG
>JAYGXS010000004.1:7410347-7439501 GCA_036362985.1 Ligula intestinalis | reverse complement strand
TTTAAGTACACCAAGGTCGTCACTTTTGGCGCGAACCCAGGATGGAGATGTGGTGATCGAGTGTCAGTGAAGAAACCGGTGCCCTTTTCCCTCACAGCCGCTGACCCCCTTCCCGCCGCCGTCGTCGTCCATCGTATCGCCGTCCCACACACTATGTCAGCACTCCTGTCTCGCCCCTGCAGTCGCCCACAGCACTGTATTCCCCACCGGTAACTGATCAGACATAAGAGAACACACTCCACTCCAGATGGGACTTTCATCTGTGTAACGCCGTTCCTTATCCCCATCTTATTTTCTTACTCTATACGTATTCGTTATTACTAGTAGATTCCTCTGCACATATTCACGTCTCCTTCTACTTCGGCCTTAATATTTGTGTGCTTGGGTGATGCTTATCAATCCAGCTCCGAGTTTCCGATGCCGAGCTATCCTCAGGTCTCTTATCCAACCTCGACATCCCTGGCCCGCTACAGGGTAGATGGTGGCGCGTCTACATTCAATATACCTGACCACAGTCACCGTCCCTGCTCTCGGGCAAATGGTGGATGTCTTCCATTAAGATTGTCGAACGTACGCAGATATCAAAGATATAGGAGCGCAGAAAGAGTAGGAAGTCCAAAAAATGTGACTCAACGAGTTGTGGAGGGAAATTCAAAAGCAAATGTGGTTGGAATGGGGGCTAATCGTAAGGCCATACTCATGTCAAATTAAGAATTGGTAATCCTCTGCTTGCTTCAGTATATATAATGGAGCCGTCTTCAACCTTTGAACATCCTGCTCACAGATATAAACTGGCAATTCATGCATATTTTTCGGGGTCATATATGTACATTATGTTAATCGATAGCATCTTCAAAATGTATTGCTAAATCCAGCGTAGTCTACTCCTCTGACGAGTTTGAAGACCATGCTCATATCATTTGGGTATTGCTCATACGAGAGAGGAAAAAATGTTAGTCTTTCTAGTCAACCTTCACACGGTAGATCTATCGGAATATTAAGGTAGATACCCTTGTCCCTGCCATCTTTCGGGCCCCGTTCCTTGGTAGTAGAGATGTCGTAGGAAATCAGAGTGGTAGGAACAGTGTATTCTTTACAAAAGGGATTGAAGGCTAGGTAGGAACAGTCGAATTTCGGCGCGCCTATCCATAACCTATGCGGCTTAGTCTCGGTTGCCGGCAGGAGGCCACTTACAGCATTGAGGTTTGTGTCCAGACGGATTGTGGCAAACCTACTTATTGAGGCTAGTCTCATAAGGTTGGCATCTCACTGAACCGATTGAGGTCAGGCTACTCTAGAACATGACCAGGACGGGAAGTTATGGAGTGCACGTTCGCCTAGAGGGAGGGTTCTCGTGACACTACGTCACAGTCACAAAGGCAAATTTAACATTTTGAATTTAATCGTTTCGTTTGCAACTAAAATGGAAGTAGAATTCATTGCTCTTGATAATTCTACAAGGCTGCTAGCGGGGCCGGGAATCGAGCCACGGATGCCTCGGGTAAAAGTCAAATGGCTAACTGATTTAGGTATAGAAGCGTACAGCCATAAGGATGAAATTCAGTCATCAAATACAAAAGATCGGTCACAAAGCTTATTGGAAAGTCCTCCTGCCAAGCGAACTAAAACTCTTAAAAGTTTAAGAGATGAAACTCAAAAAAATGAAGCCTGCATACCATATTTTACCCTTCTTAACAAATTTACGAAACTTGAGGAGGTGTTTAATAGTCTTAGAGTGGAGATGGAAGAGCTAAAGAAATTTTCTCGATTTCTCCCTCACGAGGAAAAACTGGCGATGCATGAACTTGAGGGAGGGGACCTAACGTACGCAGCAGCAGCATCCCTCGCCTAAGCGTTTACGCACAAAAATGATCAGGCAAGTAACAAAAATGGTCAAGTTGTCCTCGACGAGGAGCGCGTGATCAATATTCTACAGAAACATCTCTAATGGTCTGCGGGACTGATACTCTGCGCCCAATTTCAGCACATGAGGAACTTTCCGAATTAAAAACCCCGCTAATTATAGGCTCATTTTCCAGGCCAAACGTGCAAAATGTACCCAGCACATCAACCATTCCTTGTGGGTATGCTAAGGCTGCATACAAATTACAGAAGGAAACCACATATGTAGAAGGGGGCAGCATGAAGCCAGACCTGAGCAGTGCCATCCCAGCCTCCAAAAGAAGCCTATCTCTGGTGATGGTAACGGAAACAAAGTCACAAACTATTCCTTACAAGATCTCGGGGTCTTCCGATAGCAGTAAGACTGGAAATACATCAATGGTATTTCTTGACCGACAAAACTGCCTAGTTGTTCAAGACGAGTCAAACGGAACTGCAGGTGAGGTATAACAGAAGTCGTCCATCAATCGGAAAAACAACATTATCATACAGGGTGCTTCTAAGTCCACGTTTGACAGTACAACGGAACGAGTTGCATACGACGTTGATGGAATACACGAATACGTCAGCGCTGTTCTAAAGAACAGGGAAACCTACACCGTAAATAGAGCCTTCCGTCTGGGTAAAGCAAACCTAGGCCGCAATCTACAAACAAACCCAAGACCTCTCATAGTTATATTCGATAACGAAGGCTAGGCATCGAAACTGCTAAAAAGAAAATCGGCCTTACGAAATTCGCACAAGCAAGTATTTTTTCAGCCAGAGTACGAGCCGAGGGAGAGGATTAAAATGAGGTATTTAAGGATAGAATTGAGAGAGAGGACCGAAAGCGGGGCAAAGGGCCTAAAAATAAAAGATGGGCAAATAATGCAAGTCAAGGAGCCCTTCCTCTGGCTTAAATCTGTCACGATGAGGGTTGGGCCTCACGGAGTAAACTATCACTAAAGATCCTGACCGCAAATGTACAAAGCTTGTTTAACAAGCTGGACGAACTAAAGAACTTGGTCGCTGAGGGTAAACCAGACATCATGGTTTTAACTGAAACCTAGCTTTCAAAAGATATCGCTGATTCTGAATTATCGCTTAGAGGATACCAGCTTTTCAGGAAAAACAGAACAACTAGGGTAGGAGGGCTTAAAGTCTTTTTCACTTGCAAGCTAACAGCTACAGCTGAAGTCCTGGTCCCAGCCCGAGATAAGGAAAGGCTAAATATTACTATATCTTCTAAGTACGCCAGGCCACTGACGCTTTCGGTGACATACCGCCCGCCAAATCATACTCCTGACCAAGACACTATTCTCATAGCAGAATTGTATAGGGTTAGTGAGAAAAAAGACATCCTCATCGTTGGGGACTTAAACGCTCCTGATGTTGACTGGCAGACATGGACTGCACAGGGTCTTCAAGACAACTTCAATCACAAATTACTACAATGGGCCACAGACAAACTGCTCTGCCAAACCATCGGGTTTGGAACGTGGGCTAGGGAAGGGCAACAGTCGAACTGTCTTGACCTTATCGTTACCGGAGAGGAGGAAACTGTGATTGACCTGCAACGTCCACCCTCATTAAGGTCAGACGACCATATAATGCTGCATTTCGAGTATTTGCTGTTCTCCAAACCCAATTCCCCCGACACATGGGAAAGTAACATTTGGAAGAGCAACTTCCCAATTATGAGAAGAGAAATGCCAGTGGTTTCATGGGAAACAGATCTCCTAGGTGGGGTAAATGAACAGTGGATGACCTTTAGCTCGACGTTGAAAAGAACTCTTTGTCTCAACTGTCCCTTCAGAAGAAAGACAAGTACGAATCGCCCGAAGTGGATGAACTCAAACTTGCAGACCGCTTTCAAAAAAACCACTTTTGGAGGCAATACACATTAACTGGCTCCGATAAACACTTGAGTGAGAATAAGCAACAACGTACCATTTGTAAAAGAGAAGCTTCTAAACTGCGCAAGAAATACGTGTTTAACATATAACACAAGTCGTTGGAACACCTCAAGATAGTGTACGCTTACATACGAAGCACAAATAGATCTCAGAAACTGATCTCTGCCCTAAGATCAGCCAATGGGCAACTGGTGACCGAAGACCAGACGAAAGCCTCCCTCCTCTCCGATTTCTTTGAATCCGCCTACACCCGCGAACCTTCAACTTTTGCTGACGGTACGTCCGCTCATCGACCTATAGATGCACCATTCCCCCCTCCTCATTGCCCAAAATAGAGGACCTAGAGTTTTCACACAACACTGTCAGGGCCGAATTACTCCAAATAAGCCTGCCAAATCACCTGGGCCGGACAAAATTCCTGCACCAGCACTAAGAGAAATAGCTAACAAATTATGCAAACCCCTGGCTGCCATCTTCCAGAAATCTTTTGCCGAAGGCGAACTCCCAGAAGAATGGAAGTGGGCAAACGTCACCCCGATCTATGAGGGAGGTTCACGACTTTATTGCGCGAATTACCGTCCTGTCAGTCTAACTTGCATCGCGTGCAAAGTAATGGAGCGCATTATTAAGAAGCATTCAATGTATTTCCTCGAAAGAAACAAAATACTTTGTGATGGACAGCATGGCTTTCGCCCAGGACGCTCTTGCCTCACGAGTGCTCTTTACTCACAGGAAAAGTGGACAAAGGCCGCAGATAAAGGCTATCTAATTGATGTTATATTCTTCGACTTCAAAAAAGTTTTCGATAGTGTACCACACAGGCTTCTTCTGCAAAAGATTTGGGACGTGGGAATTGAAGGAAAAATGTATAAATGGATCAGTAGTTTCTTGTCCCTCAGAGAACAGAGGGTTATAATAATATGTTTATTATGCCAGTTTACAGGCAATTGTAAAGAGTTGGAAATGCACCTCTTGGGCGCCTTCCAACACCCCGAAGACAGGAAAAAACCTAAAACAAACTCCCTATGTTGCAGCCAGTATTGGTTTTGTTTCAGGTTTTTTGTTTTGTCAATACTGGGCGAGATAGGGAGTTTGTTTCAAGTGAAAAAACATGCCTTCAAAGGTATGATACAAACGGAATAAATGTACAGTTGTAAGCTGAGTTGAATCATTAGCAGGAGAACTGTTTCATATCGTTTAAAAACATTAGTTCCAGACGGAGAGGGTTGGCACAAGAACACAGTGTTCTCAGTCTTCCTTCAATGGTTGTCGGTAAAAGATGCGCGCTATCGGCTGAAGGGTTAGCAGAGTGCGGGCTGCTGCTCCAACAGCATTATCTTCAGCATGAAGCCTGGTGGGATTCAAAGTCCACGAACGCCATCATAGTGAAAGAGAGATTCCACCGAGTCAGCGCCCAAAATTCGTGAAAGTTGTCCTGAATGTAGAAAACTTGTTATAGCGCTCTTAAACATAGGGTAGCTTTGCTGGGTTTTAATACTTCTGGGTAGCTTATTCCAGATTGATATGGCGTTTACTGATTCAGCGGTGGTTAATGGAAACATCAAGGTTCTCGGGGGACACGAGGCAGAGAGAATAGTTTCAAGCGGATCTCCTACATTCCCGATGGTCCTTTCTCGGGGTCATGGAGAAAGAGTGAAAATAGAGACAGTGTTCGACGGGCCTCCATGTTCAAAAAGTTTTCAAGAGAAAAAAAACTGCTTATGAAGGTAGTAGTAGAGCAGAAATAGGTGTGGGTGGTCTGATAAAGGTGAGTATTCAACGAAACTACAACATTTTAGACTGAGTACTTCCACGTGGCTTCGTTTGATTCAGTGGTGGTTAATGGAAACATCTAGGTTCTCGAAGGACACGAGGCAGAGAGAAAAGTTTCAAGCGGATCTTCTTAATTCCCGATGGTCCTTTCTCGGGGTCATGGAGAAAGCTGCTCGGAAAAGATGAGGAGAATAGAAGGTTAATAGAGTCAGTGTTAAGATAAATGTGCAGTCTCCGTTTGAAAGCAGACAGTCTAGTTAACGACATAATTTTTATTGGCAAGTTATTCCAAAGAAAGCTATATCTGGAAGCAAAAAACAAAGAGCGTTTACATGAGGAAGATGCAGGAGGGGTATAACTAGTGCCGAGTTTCTTAGGTTGTAGGGACGGCTGACTGGGGTAATGACAGAAGTCCTGGGTAAATTTGTGCACTTATTAAGCCGAAAAAGGAGGCAAAAGCCTGCTTCCAATCTCCTGACCCAAAGGAACCTAAGTTTCGTGAATTGACATCTATTTGAGTAACAAGTATTAGAAACTGTCAGATACAGCAGTTTTCGTGTTAAATTTTTTTAAATTTGTTCAATTTTTGAACGGCTACCTTCATTCATGAGACCGAAAAAGGGGCAACAGTATTCTAAGATGGGGAGCACGAACATACGATAAAGTCTTAATTTCATTTCAGGAAGATAGAAAATATAAGAGATAAAGCCGCAAAACTGTGCGGCTTTGGCTGTAATTCTATCGGCATGAGGAGAAAGGTCTAATTTATCGGTCTAGCTTAATCCTAGGTCCGTGATACTGGAACATTCAGTCATTGGGTAACCCTGAAAAATAACAGGTTGTGACAGCCTTTCAGGCCCAAAGCACATATATCGGCACTTAGAAGGTGAGAACTGCATCTGCCATGTTGAGCTCCACGCCGAAAGAGCGTGCAGATCAGAATGAATTTGTTCTAGGCATCTCGAGGTCGTAGAGTTAGAGAACGAGTAAACACAATTGAGATCATCTGCATAAATATAAGATTGGGAGTGTTTAACACTCAATGAGATATCATTTATGTAAAGCAAGAAGAGCAGAGGACCTAGCACGGTACCTTGAAGGACACCAATCAAAATTGCGGTAGGAGTAGAGTATGAGGATCCCACTAAGACCTTTTGTTGTCGATTTGAAAGATAAGATCTGATGAAGTCAGTAAGTGGACTACGAAATCCTATAGCCTCTAGTTTGGCTAGGAGCCTCCTGTGAGGAACTTTATCAAATGCTTTACTAAGGTCAAAATAGATAACTACCACAGATAGATGATCATTACGAAGAGAAGTAAGTAGATTTAGAAAAGACATGTGGCATGTTTCACAAGATCGGTCCGATAAAAAGCCATGCTGTGAGGAGCTGAGAATGTTATTGTTTATGCAGAAATCTGTAATTTTTTGGCAATTAGTTTTTCAAAGATTTTAGCCAGAGAGGGCGTTTTAGTAACACCGCGATAATTGTGAATATCTGATCGGGAACCAGATTTAAATACAATAATTATTATAGAAATTTTCCAGTAGTCCGGGAAAAAGCCATTCTCACGAAACAATGAAAATAACTTACTCAGTAAGGGTGGGAAATCTCTTAATGGTTTGATGAGTGAGTTCGGAATGTTATCAGTTCCAACCGAATGTGATTTTTTAAGACGACTTATTTCTTTTTGAATACAAGTGGGTGAGAAATTAAGGGTACTGAGATTTGAATCACACAGCAGGGGGATTACAGGAGTGGGGCTAGTTCGATGGCAAAAGAATTTGGCGAAAAATGAATTTAGCAATGCTGCTTTCTCAAAATCCTCTGTAACAAAATAATTGTTGCCGTTGATTAAAGGTGGAATGACTTTCTGAAGCTAAGCCGACGACCGAAGACGGAATACTTGAGCAACAGATCTGGAAGAATTCGCATCACTTAATGCTGTGGCCTCTCTACGCCTATCTCGTGCAAGCCTTATTTTAAGCGCTAATTCAAATATTTGCGCTATTCTTAAGTGAACTGATAAAGCGCTATTAGACGTATTCTTAAGTTGTTTTTGTAATTTCTTAAGTCTATTTTGGAGAAAATGTGGCACAGTAGAAGAAGCTGAATTTGATTTAAAAATCTTAAGTGGGGTAAGAGCCTGAATATTTTCTGTAAGGTTTTGCAATAGCTCCTGGACGAAGTAGGGATCGTTAGTTAAAAATATGCTATGCCAATCTAGGGTACTTACGAAGTCATTTACTAATTCATGGTTCACGTTACCAAAGTAGAGTTTATTGCATTTACATCGGGCTTTTTAGAAAGAGAGACTAGAAAACAACAGTGAATTAAGGCATGGTCACTTGTGAAAATATCACGATGAAAATTCATAAAAAGAGGGTGGACATCATTTGTAAAAATTAAATCTAATATGTTGTCATTTCTGGTCACTGAACTGACCAGTTGTGACATGTTTGAAAAGTTAATAGTGTCAATCAATTTCTGAAATCTTGGTTGACAGGTGTTTGCATGCCAGTCAATGTTTGGCAGATTAAAATCACCTACAAATTTTCTGACATCGAACTGAGTCTCTGCAACTGTTTCAAATATTTCACGCAGCTACATTACATTACTTGAGTTACAGGGAGGATTGTAGACACAACCAATTATCGCTTTTTTATTGTGTGGCAGGATGACTGAAATAAGACAAAAATTTCCAGAAAATGACATAATGCTCAGGTGATACGGGAAATGTACAAAGGATGATTTAATATAAAGAAGGCAACCACCGCCACGCTTTTCAATGCGGTCTTGTCTGTACAAACTATAATTATGTGTGGCGAGTGTCGAGTCGGAAAAAAGAGAGTGTGTCCAAGATTCAGTGACACAGAGCACATCTGGATCAAGCTCAAATGCTACTGTTTTAAGTTCTGTCATCTTATTAACAACTGATCTCGCATTGAGTGAGACTATACTGAGCGTATCCTTCAAATGCAGGTTACGCTCGTCAGTATTTATAAAAAAAGGAAAACCTGGTGGCGGAAAGGGAAACGGTATGGGAGAAACAAAAGGCGCAAAGCAAAATGGCCATGGTCTACAGTTTGTTAAGTAATTATTATCAAATGAACGGTGCATATTGTAGAAAGGCATATTAGACTGGGCTCCATAGAAAGGGCTGCTGAAGTGTGGCATGGGAATACCAGGAGGGGGCATAAATATAGGATTTTGAGGCATTATATCAAAATTTGACGGAAAATTTGCCGTCGAAAATTGCATGGCTGGTTTCGAAAAACGGTTAATTTTATTAGCTGGCTGAATTATTTGGGGATGTTGATGAGGTTTGGGGATAGGAAAAGTGCTAGCTTGAGCAGCTGGGTCTTTGTTAGATAGCGAGTTAGTATCGGTAATCATATTGCCGAATTTGAAAACTGACGTAGATTTACTAGGTGCGTTCGTAGGTTTATCGGAATTTAAAGCTATCACAGACGTGGTTGGCTTAGAAGGAGAACGACTTGACGAGGCTACAATCTCACTCGAATCACGAGTAAGGTGAATGGAGGAAGTATCAGGGGAAACTGACATTGATCCAGAGGAATGTGGGCTTACCTGAGTGGGAGGGCCGGCCTCAGAGACAATATTTGGTTTTGTTGAACTGGAGCCGGTGTTCTCATTCGCTAATTTAGATAAAACCCAACGCTCCATTGGCGTTTTATCCCTGCATACGTAAAGTTTATTATCCTTTAAATAGTTGATTGACCGCTCATGCTGAGAGAATAAAAGGTCTACTTCTATCGCCGACAAATTTTTACGAGAATCGGCGGGTTTTTACTTCGGGATGAGAGTCTTTGAGCTTCTGCAACTTTAAAATTAAAGGCACAAGAGTAAAGAAACTGAACAGCAACACCTTTAGTTTGTTTATCTTTTGAAGCATTTTTCAAAAGAAAATTAAAATTCCTTTTTTGCCGATCATGGGTCTCAGTAAACACCATATTGACGAAAGGCTCTAGTTTCTCACATCGGTGATGAGTAAGCGTAGATATCTTTCCATCAAAGATGGCACCAAGGACCGTAAACAGACAAGCATATTGGTCATTAAGCTTACTAAAGTTGTCTAAAGCAGCAAGATCAAGTTTCTTTATGCATTAGATGAGTTTATCGTTAGGAGGATTGATATTCCGGGTTAATTGACGTCTCAGTTGTGGCTTGGGTATCATATTGAATAGAAGATGAGTGAACGGATATATTCTAAGCAAACTTATGCACAAAATTGCGACAGAGAATTTAAATTACCGAAGAAGCTACGCAGGATGAAAATTATCTCTGATAGTATGTCGAGGAATGCAAACTATTTTTTGCTGGAAATTGATATAGTACCAATTTTTTAGATATTATTCAGTACTTACGCAATAGATTACTTGTTTTTTTGTGAATCTACCGGAACTAGAATGAGGCTATGTCGGTGAAACAGTATAAAAATGTATATTTTGACCTATCGGTAAAAAAGACAACTACCGGTAAATGCAGTTGCTGAAGGGTTAGATATACAAATAAATAACAACAATAAAGCTAGTAACTTCAGCAAGTAACGATGAAATCTGATAAAAATATCTATTTCACTTAGCTTTGATAGATAAGTTGCGCGCATTGACCTTGATAAACTGATTTCTCCAATTACAAGAAGCGTTTCCAACCCTCATTCGTTCTCATCAACAGTTGTGTCTCATTTGCACTACAACCAATCCTCTCAACCAACCCCCTTAATTTTGTTGAAGCAGTTTTTATCGCCTACGATTTGTGTTTTAAGCGGGGGTTCGCTGAACTCCGCCCCAGCTTAAATAGTAGGAAATTTTTTACTGCTTCCTCCTTAGTTCACCATGGGTTGACTACTATTTTAAAGCGACGATATGTTGGTGAATATGAATTAATGTACCAACACTACTAAAACGATCCTGCTGTCTATGTGGTTGTTTCATGGAGAGCAGCATTTATCAACTTTGTATTGATTTTTCCACAGCACTAATTTTGCAATGACGAGGCCCTCTGGGTCAAAAATATAAAATTTATTTATTTATTGAAACATAACCACCTCAGATACCAGGGGGACCCTTTTCAAAGTCCAAAAGACTTTATATCTTCAGAAGTTAAGTGTTTACCTAAGTTGACTTTAAAAACTGCTAAGTAAGACGACAGCCTAATTTTGAGGGGAATATTATTCCAGAGGAAGGCACATTTGGAGGAAAAGTAGTGAGAATGGTTCGAAGTGGAGCTAAAAGGGGGTGCAATAATCCTGGAGGAATTACGAGCGGCATGAGGTTTATCTGCGGGAATGAGAGCGTTGATTCGTGGAAGGTTAGGGGTAGAGTTAACGCGAAAGTGGAAACAGAGGCCCGCTTCAAGTCTCTGGACCCAAAGAAATATCATGTTCGCTAACTGACATCTGTCCGTATAAGAAATAGTGGATCGAGGAAGAGCGAATATTTTCGAGTAAATACCCTCTGTACATTTTCAATCTTACAGCGGTCAGAAGCATTCATTAGACCAACGAGGGGACAGCAGTATTCTAGGATGGGTAGAACATACATGCGATAACGTTTATACTTTATTTCAAGCAGGAAGATTGTGTGATATAAAACCACATATCTGTGCAGCCTTCGCAGATATTCGATCCGCATGAGGCGACAATGCTAGTTTATTTGTGTAGCATAGACCTTAGTCTTTTATAGTGGATCGTTCCAAAAGTGGAGTTTTTTGAAAGACTAGGGGACGGGGGAAGCTTGGCGGGACCGAAACACATGAAACTGCATAAATGATATTGTATAAATCTTTTAGAACAGTTGAAATTTCGTTTATGCATAGAATGAAGAGTAAAGGACCCAAAATAGTGCCTTGAAAAACGCCACTCGTGATCAGCTGAGCAGTGGGTAACTATTACCTACTAGGACCTTCTGGCTGCAGTTAGGCAAACAAAAATCGATGAAGTTGATGAGAGGGGGACGGATGCCAATGGCTTCCAACTATACCAGAAGCCGTATGTGTGGTACCTTGTCGAAGGCTTTGCTCAGGTCAGAGTAGATAACAACCACGGATTGCCGCTCGTTACGGAGCGAAGTGACGTGGTTAAGAAAAGCTAAGTGAGACGTTTCGCATGATCTTCCGGGTAGAAAATCATGCCACGAGTCGATTAAAAGCTTATTTTTAGGCAAAAATCGAGAATTTGATTAAAAATTATCTTTTACAGAAGTTAAGCTAGGGCCGGGGTTTACTGAACACCGCGGTAGTCATTTATGTCCGAACGAGATCCTGATTTAAAGACTGGAAGAATAATGATTTATCTTCCAAGTGTCAGGAAATAAACCATTTGAGAGATAAGTAATTTGGGTAAGGTCGACACTCTTTTGCTAACTGAATTGGGGATACGATCAGTTTCCGCAGAGAGCGAGTTTTTTAGACGATTTATATGCTTAAGAATTAATTCTATGGAAAAATCAATGTTCCTGAGAGTATTGTTTGAGTATGGTTGAAACGACGGGACCGGTTCGGATTCTGTCGTAAAATGCTTCGCAAGGAAAGCATTGAACAATTCAGCCTTATCAGACTCATCTAGTACAAATGTTTTATTTTCATTAAGCAATGGGGGTATTTCAATTCCTAGTTTTGTGGAGGATCTACGACGAAACAATTGTGCAACCGATTTTGCAGAGTTTAAACTCACTCAGGGCGCAAGATTCCCTGTGCTGTTCACGCGCAAGACGAATCTTTGACGCTAATTCGAAGATCTCTGCGATCTTTAGATGCACAGACAGCGAACTACTAGATCGATATTTTAAGCTGTCTCCTCAATTGCTTTAATCTGGACAAAAGTAAATGAGGGAGGGTCGATTCTGGTGTATAGGTTTTCGCAATTTCAGTGGGCACAAATTCCAGCATTTTATTAGAAACGACAGACATGAGTTCAGCAAGATATGCAGCGTCGTTAATGTAGGAGAGTCTCTGCCAACCTATGAGTCAAGAAAATTGCTGATTAAGCTAATATCTGCGAGGTCATACGCACAATAGGTACGACTAGCACTTGCCTTTTCCGTAGAAGGAAGCGGAAGGCTACAGTGGATTAATATGTGATCACTTTGGAAGATGTCCTGCTTAAAATCAACGAAGAGAGGGGCAATACCCTTTGTGAAAATCAGAAATAGGATATGATTCTGGCTTGTTGGGGAACTTACCAGTTGACACCAGTTAGAAAAATCAATGGTTTCTAGGAAAGGCTGAAATCTAGGTGGACAATAGTTTGAAAGCCAGTGGATTTCAGGAAAATTTAAATCTCCAGCAATAATTTTAACTTCAAAGTGGATGCTGAAATAAACTTGAATATTTCACAAACATTTCCATCTTCTTCAGATGAACAGTTAGGAGAATTATATACACATCCAATAATAGCTTTTTGCCGGGCGACAGAATAATAGAATCAAATCAAACCTCAAGCAAAATTGTGCCTTGTCTCCTTTTACAATCCTTAAAAATAAAAATAAAAAACAAAAACTAAGAACAATTTATCTATTCCAATATTCTTCGACTAACATCTCAATGTTTATAAAATATATTATGAAAGAAAATAATTTTCTCTTCAACTGTACTAAAATATATATTGTTTACTCTTATAATGTATCAGAAGTATAAATACTAATAATGTAAATCTCAATCTCACTTAGATATTCGACAAACGACAAGCCAAGTGTCTTCTGCCGATGAACTTGAATGACGATGGTGCTTCGCAATCAGCTTCCAGCTGCCTCGACCCACCTCAGACATCTGCAACGTCCCATCTAATTATCAAACGTGTGCCAATGGACAACGACTGTAATCTCCGTATCGAGCAGACCCATGCAAACGGTAGATGCGATGTCCTCAGCTGTTTTTTTCGCCTTCAAACTGACCGCGGCTAAGTATACCTCAGTTAAAGGACATAACAGTTTTTCCAGACCTCAAGTATTCTTACTATAAAACGGTGACACGTACAATGTATAGCTATTTTATTTCATGTTGTTATAGACTTGTACCTTAGAAGTCAGGTTTTTTCACTTAAAACAAACTCCTTATTTCGCACACTATTGACCCAGCAAAAGACCAAAACAAATACAATGGTCACTGCGAAAGAAGGGGTTTGGGTTATGTTTTTTCCTGCCTTCCGAAGTTTTTGACGGCGCCAAAGATGTGCTTTACAAATAAACCTTATTATATTTAGTAGAAGCGAAACAGTAATTTCCAGAGAAAGACGTGCTATTTAAATAAAACTGAAAGTGCCTAAATGACGTTCTAATAAAGGGAAGACACCCACCACCATGCTTATTAATGCGATCGTGACGATAGAGATCATACTCGTCTATGATAAGGGAGGAGTCAGAAATGATTGGATGCGTCCAAGATTCTGTTATGCATATAACATCGGGCGTCATCTCAAAAGCAATAGCTCGCAGTTGAGACATTTTATATATGAGACCTGGCAGGAATATGGCTATCATTATTCATAAAAAAGAATTTGAGGGTGGATAGGCAAACTGTAGGCCGTTATTATTTGTGGAATAAGTACTGACGGGTATGGAGCTGTTAGCATACGGGTAGCCAATAATGGATGGCTGATAAGGTCTGCGATATCTAGGGGCCTCGCTTTCTGGCAGGGAAATATGAGGAGAGGATGAACCAAAATAAGCTTCTGGGGCATTTGGGAGGAATGGGGGGAGGCGAGAAGGCATGTAGAAGTTTGCAGATTTGGGTGGTAGAGGATGGGTAAAGGAACTGATAGGGGGAGCGGTGACACAAAATTAGTGTTGGGGCCGCTCGCGTCAGGACTATTGGTCTTAATCAGTGAAGGTCCTGTACGGCAACTCCGATTAGATTTAAAACTATACCAGTTTGTGTTACTGCCGTGCAAATTAAATTTTTCGTGGTTCGGACCCGGCGTGTTCAATAACGCATTATACGAGGGAATAATATGACTCCCATGGTCAAGGGAGGAGCTAGGTTGTGGTGGGGAAGTGCTCGGCCGAAATGCTTTCGACGGTGTTAGCGGCATTCTTGATGAGCTTGTTGCCGAGTTAGAGGCAGTGGAATTTATCGATCGTTGGACAGAGCATGTTTTTAGACTAGTATTAATCGCAGAAGATGACGGAGCAGCGGGGCTTGACGGTCCCGACATCGAGAGGGATGGGCTAACTGGTGCACTGATGTTAATGGGCCTATGAATAGACATTCGGGAGGCAGGGATAAGGGGTGTTCTGACGTTAGTGGATGCATGACCAGCTATCCGGGGTGGAGGATTAGCGAGTACTTTTACCCTATCGGGACTACAAACAGATTTATGAATAGAAGGCTGCGAAGTCATTGGTCTATTGGACTGGAGAGCCGCATTTCTTCGCTCCATTGGTGTAAGATCTCGACAGAGAAAACTTTTAATCATTTCTAAATATCGGAAAATGTGACCTCGTTGAGCAAAGATTGAGTCCACCTCGATCAGTGAAAACAATTTAAGTAGGATGGGCGGGTTTTTGCTAGGCGATTGGAGGCGCCTTGCTTTTTTCAATTTCGTAGTTGAAACCACCCGAACATAGAATTTTTTTTGCAATATCAAAAGAGCGACTTAATATGGAGTCATTTTAGCATAAAGTTAAAGTTTCGATTTTGTCTATCAAAAGCTTCCGTATTTATAAGATGGACGAGGCAGTCTAACTTTTTACAATCTTGCGAGGGCACATCTGATAACTTACCATTAAACAGATTGCAGAGTATTGACAAAACAGAACCAAACTTCATCATGAAGTCATTATATTTCTGTAATGCAGATAAATCAATTTACTTAGCCTTGACAATGACATCTTCGGTGCCGTCAAAAACCCCAGAAGGCAGGAAAAGACCTAAACCAAACCTTTTCTTTTGCGGTCACTATTTTACGTGTTACTGTTTCATAGTAAGAATACTTGGGGTCTGGAAAAACTGTCATGTCCTTTAACTGAGGTGGAGTTAGCCGCGATCAATATGAAGGCGAAATAATCAGCTGAGGACACCCCATCTTCCGTACGGATATATGGGTCTGCTCGATACGGAGATTACAATCTTTGTCGATCGGCAGGATTTTTATAATAAGATGGGACGTTTCCGACGTCTGCGGTAGATCGAGGCAGCTGGAAGCTGATTGCGAAGCGCCAGCGTCATTCAAGCGTGATGGCAGAAGACACTTGACCTTTTGTTCGTCGAAGTGAGATTGAGAATTTTGCTAAAACATGATTAGTATTTATACTGCTGATACGTTATAAGAGGAAGCTATGTAGTTATACAGGGTAGTGTAATGGGTCCGCTCCTATTTTGCCTGTTTGTCAACGACGTTTCAGATTGTTTTCAGTATGGCAGACCCTTCATGTACGCTGATGATTTAAAAGTCGCTTATCGATATAAACCGGCAGATCGCAACATCGTGCTCGAGCTGATATAAAAAGATCTTCAGGCCTTCGCCCAGTGGTGTTGCACATGGCGCCTCAACCTTTCATGGCACAAATGTTCCGTTATGGTTGTTGGCGACGATCATCAACCGGAATCAAGCATTGACGGCCACGAACTAAATGTCCCAGGAGTTATCAAGGATTTGGGCATATCCTTCTCTACTAGTCTCCATTTGTCAGAGCACTATGCCCTGATAGTCTCGAAAGCACGCCGAACCACCGGATTTATCCTTAGAAATTTTAAGACTATCAAGGTTAGAACTAGCCTTTATAATATGTACGTGAGACCTAGTCTTGAATACTGCTCACCCTTATTCAGTCTTCTGCGCACTAGTGAACGGAAGAAAATAAAATCGGTGCAGCACTTCTTCACTAGAAGAGTTTTCACTACAGAACACCGTAACTTAACCTAGCAACAAAGGTGCGAACTTATAAAGCTGGATCCCCTATGGCTTCGTCGATTGCAGAAGGGTCTATTTTTACTGTTTAAACTTTTGGATGGTCAAACCTTTAATCCTCTTAGTACAATAAGGCAGCTTGAGCACTCTCGACGCGCCAGTCATCGAGACGTTTTTTTATTTCTTCCTATGGCACGCACAGTTAAGTACCGGCAATTCTTTTCAGTAAATGCCATATCAATCTGGAATAAGCTGCCAAAAAGTATTAAAACCCAGCAAAACTGCCCTATGTTTAAGAGAGCTATAACTAGATTTCTACATTCAGGACAACTTTCACGAATTTCGGGTGCTGACTCGGTGGAATCTCTCTTTCACTCTGATGGCGTTCGTGGACTTTGAACCCCGCCAGGCTTCACTGCTGAAGATAATGCGGCTGAAGCAGCAGCCCGCACTCTGCTAACCCTTCAGCCGATAGCGCGCAACTTTTGCCGACAACCATTGAAGGAAGACTGAGAACACTGTGTTCTTGTGCCAACCCTCTCCGTCTGGAACAAATGTTTTTAAACGATATGAAACAGTTCTCCTGCTGATGAGTCAACTCAGCTTACAACTGTACATTTATTCCGTTTTTATCATACCTTTGAAGGCTGGTTTTTTTCACTTGAAACAAACTCCCTATCTCGCCCAGTATTGACAAAACAAAAAACCTGAAACAAAACCAAGACTGGCTGCAACATAGGGAGTTTGTTTTAGGTTTTTTCCGGTCTTCGAGGTGTTGGAAGGCGCCCAAGAGGTGCATTACCAACTCTTTACAATTGCCTGTAAACTGGCATAATAAACGTATTATTGTTATTATAATATTTTAGTATAGCGGCAGAGAAATTTATTTTCCTCTATAATATTTTTTATAAACATTGAGATGTTAGTCGAAGAATATTGGGATTGATAAATTATTCTAAGTTTTTTATTTTTTATTTTTAAGGAATGCAAAAAAGGCAAGGCACAATTTTGCCTCGTGTTTGATCTGAGCAGCTGGTCCTTGTTGGAATGCGTGGCAAATCCCCAAAATTATTAAATCCCATTTAGTCCAAATCGCAGTGTCCTATTTCATTCAGAAATGTACGTGTTGTGTCATTTGAGTAGTTGTCTCCCTTCTGAATTTAGCTAAATTGTCTTTTGCGAATATCATTGGGTAGAGCATTCCATTCGATCGCATATCTTCTGGTGTAGAAATTTGATCGGTGGGCTGTTCTAGTTTTAGTGTTATTAATCGTATGCTGGTTGTTTCTAGTAGGATGGGAACCGTTTTGGTTTGTTAACATATTATTGCTAAGGATGTTTTGAACCAAAGTAGTAAACCAGTGTTAGATTATCTCCCCCAAACAACCCAGAATAGACCACCAGTCCCAAACAGAATTTCATATCAAAACGAATATCCGTATTTAAATGCACACTCTAAAATGACACCTAACCCCTTCTCTCAACCCATGTATCCTAGCCCATACACAAGACGACCACCGCACACCCAACCCTTTCAATATAACGCACACAATCAACTCCCACCTCGCACAACTCCATACCCTCCGATAGTTACACAATGCCATCGAATTCCACCACTCTCATCACCAATTTTTCCCAATAATGCACAATTCGCCACAAATAGTCCAACACCACCATATTATCCACCAATCACACAATTTCCGCACATGAGCCCTCAACACAATCAACCAAGTAATAGGAATCCATTTTTTCACAACAGATTCCAGCTTTTGTATCCGACACCATAAGTGTTGCTCTTATTAATGCTAGATCGATAGTAAACGAAGTTCCACGACTTAGGACTTTTATTGACACACACAATCCCGATATAGTCTTTTTAACAGAAACATGGGTAAACGAATCAACCTCCAATGCTTCACTTTTTATAGCAAACTACACCTTCTATAGACAGGACCGTGCGAATAAACGAGGAGGAGGTTGTATGATCTACATTAGATCTACCATAGAACAGAGTGGCTTTGAGGTTCTCCAGGAGACGTTCAATGGCGAAGCGTGCTTTGCTATAATAACATCAAAGACCCTTAAAAGCATTCTAATTGGATGTTTGTACACCCCTCCGGAATATAGTAATGATGACACTGGTCTTACAAATCTACTAGATATTCTTTCGAATATCCAAACCGAATATAAGATAATCGAAGGAGACTTAAACCGTCCAGAAATAAACTGGACAGAACTATCAGCCCCATCCAGACATGATGAATTATTATCATCAATTGTGTTTCATAACTGGACGCAAATAATAAGCAAACCAACCAGGGGAAACAATATACTCGATGTTATTCTCACCAATGATATCTGGCCCTTATATACGCACTACGACAGCTTAACCTTTGATAGTGATCATAAGACAATAATAGCAGTGCTCCCTCTTAGCATTAAAATAAGACCTGATCCTAGTTACACTTCTATAAACCCCAAAAATCTTGACATTGAGTCTATGAATAACTACATTAGGTCATTGGATTGGAGCTCTTTCCTCCTAACAGCATCCCCTCTAGAAGCTGTAAACATATTATATGCCACCCTTAATTTAATTCGAGACACCCTAATTGACGAGAGATCCCCATGTAAGAAATCACTAATCCCAAACTTCCTTTCCAAACGGCTAAAAAAACTTAAAAAACAACTCCACGACCCATGTATTAGTTATCTATCTACGCTAAGACGCATTACAGAGATTCACGAGTTAGCCCAGAACATTGAAACAAATAAGACGATAGCAGCAGAACTTCGGGCAATCGAGTCCCCAGAAGGGACAGCCCAAATCTTCAGGAAACAAATAAATAATAATCGAAAACAAGGCCCGCAAATCATGCTTGATGACCAAGGAATGGTAATAACAAATGACAACCAAATAGCAAATCTTTTCAACGAGTATTTCTCAACCAACTATTCAGTCGAGGAAGAACCAATCCCCCAACCAACAGAAATGACGGCACTAGTATTAAAAGAGATATTGTTTAACGAAGAAACTGTAGAGAAAGCTATCCGCCAACTGTCCACTTCCACATCATATGGAACGGATAGAATACCTCCTTGCATACTGAGACATATGACATATGCCCCAATACTTCTGTCTAACCTTTTCTCGTTACTGCAGTCAAATGGTACTTATCCAGAAATCTGGAAAAAATCATGTATCACCCCAATTTACAAAAACGGAAATCGGTCCAATGCCCAAAATTATCGTGGTGTTCACCGCACATCAGTTTTAGCAAAAATCTTAGAAAAAATAATTTATAACCAAATGTTAGACCATCTGACGAATGTAAATCTCATACCTCCCTCTCAACATGCCTTTTTACCTAAAAAGTCATGTCAGTCCTGCCATCTCACTTTCTTGGAATTCGTCTCCAGAAATCGAGATGATGGGAACACGGTAGCTACAATTTACTTTGATCTAAAAAAGCCTTTGACAAAGTTCCACATAAAAGACTGATCGTGAAGCTAGTGAGTCACGGGATTCGCCCCCCCCCTCCTTGATTTCCTCAAATCCTATCTTCACAACCGATTTCTAGTAGTACAACTTCGAAATATAGTATCAGAACCAACTCATATAAGCAGTGGTGTTTTTTAAGGCACTATCCTAGGTCCCCTCTTATTTCTCATTTACATTCATGAGTTATCCACGATATCGACATCTGGTAAAATATTTTTATATGCAGATGACTTAAAACTCGCATATGCCTATAACAAAAATTCGATAAGTAGTGTGCATAGAACAATTGAATTAGACCTTCAAAAACTAAACGACTGGAGTGTTCAGTGGCAAATGCCGTTTTCACCAACAAAATGTCATCTCATGATTTTTGGACCACTAAAACTTCCCCCCATAATGTTTAGTGGTCAAGAAATAAAAGAGCTTACATCTTTAAAAGATTTAGGTCTTAGCTATTCTAATACTCTTGACTTATCCCCACATGTTAAACAAATCGCACCAAAAGCCAATCGACTATGTGGCTTCATAAGTAAAAATTTCACATTAATTACACTTAAAACTAAACTTTACAAAATGTACGTTTTACCTATTCTAGATTACTGCTCAATATTTTTCGGTACCATGTCATCAGATGACAGACAGAAACTAGAAAAAATCCAGCGAAGGTTTACCAGAGTTCTGTGTAAACGCGATGACGCCCGAGACTCCTATTCAATAATGTACAATAGATATGGTCTTAAACCCCTCTGGCAAAGGCGACTCCAAAATGGTTTAACTTTCCTATTTAAAGTGACACATAATCAGAACATCCTTAGCAATAATATGTTAACAAATCAAAACGGTTCCCGTCCCACTAGAAACAACCAACATACAATTCATAACGCTAAAGCTAGGACGGCCCAGCGATCAAATTTCTACACCATAAGATATGCGATCATATGGAATGCCCTACCCAACGATATTCGCAAAAGCCACAGTTTAGCCGAATTTAGAAGAAAGACCAAACAGTTATTATCAAATGACATGACGCATATATTTCTGAACAAAATAGGACACTTTGCTAACCAGTTCTTTGACGTCCAATTCGGACCAAAAGGGATCTAACGGTCCAGGAGAGTTCCCGAACATTTTGGAGAAAACTGGCAAATGCTGGAAGCTTTCCAGTCGACGGTTTCCAACGCTGATAAAATCAAAGCTTAAGCAAAATTGTGCCTTGCCTCCTTTTCCAATCCTTAAATTAATATAAAAAACAAAAACTAAGAACAATTTATCTATTCCAATATTCCTCTACTAATATCTAAATGTTTATAAAAAATTATTATGAAAGAAAATAATTTTCTCTTCAACTATACTAAAATATATATTGTTTCCTCTTATAATGTATCAGAAGTATAAATACTAATGATGTAAATCTCAATCTCACTTAGATATTCGACAAACGAAAGGCCGAATGTCTTCTGCCGATACACTTGAATGACGATGGTGCTTCGCAGCTGCCTCGACCCACCTCAGACATCTGCAACGTCCCATCTAATTAGCAAACTTGTGCCACTGGACAACGATTGTAATCTCCGTATCGAGCAGACCCATGCATGTGGTAGACGCCATATCCTCTGTGATACCCGAGACAGAGGAGGAGTCCGACTTCTTGTCTATCTTCTCAGAGGTGCCCTGGGAATCCTCTGTGGGTCGACTCGTTTCACCATTGTCGTGATTGTCAAGAGTCATCAGAATATCAGGCGGTCAACAAAATTCCAACTATGATTGGGAGAGTATGTTGTATTAGGAGAATGATAGAAAAATCGTAAATGGAAACAGGGTAATCACTGGCCAGTGGGAAAGTGGTTAATCGGTCAAGTTCAGAGGGGAAGTGGCGTTGGGAGCGTCCACAGGTGGGGAAGAGTCCTCTCCGTCAATCACTTGCACTAGAACGGAAGAAGAGAAGGAGCAACCACGTGCACCAAGTCACTAGCCAAAAAAACGTTAATTACCCGCCAAAGGGTCCATTTTAAACAAACGGATCAGACCTACCGGGTCGGCCGCTACACCTCAGCTGATTTTTTCATCTTCAAACTGACCGCGGCTAAGTATACCTCATTTAAAGGACATAACAGTTTTTTCCAGACCCCAAGTATTCTTACTATAAAACCGTAACACCTACAATGTATAGATATTTTATTTCATGTTTTTTTAGATTTGTTCCCTAGAAGTCAGGTTTTTTTCACTTAAAACAAACTCCTTATTTCGCACACTATTGACCTAGCAAAAGACCAAAACAAATACAATGGTCACTGCGAAAGAAGGGGTTTGGGTTAGGTTTTTTCCTGCCTTCCGGGGTTTTTGACGGCGCCAAAGATGTGCTTTACAAATAAACCTTATTATTATTATTATTATTATGTGTCACTTTAAATAGGAAAGTTAAACCATTGTGGAGTCGCCTTTACCATATCTATTATACATTATTGTATAGGAGCGTCGGGCGTCATCGCGTTTACACAGAAATCTGGTAAACGTTCTCCGGATTCTTTCTAGTTTCTGTCTGTCATGTGATGTCATGGTACCGAAAAATATTGAGCAGTAGTCTAGAATAGGTAAAGCATACATTTTGTAAAATTAAGTCTTAAGTGTAATCGATGTTAAACTTTTACTTATGAAGCCACATAGTCGATTGGCTTTGGGTGCGATTTGCTTAACATGCAGGGATAAGTCAAGAGTATTAGAATAGCGAAGACCTAAATATTTTAAAGATTGTAGCTCTTTTATTTGTTGACCACTAAACATTATGAGGGAAAGTGTTAGTGATCCAAAAATTATGAGATGGCATTTTGTTGGGGAGAACGGCATTTGCCATTGAACACTCCAGTCGTTTTGTTTTTTAAGGTCTTATTCAATTTTTCTATGTACACTGCTTATCGAATGTTTGTTATAGGCACATACGCGTTTTAAGTCATCTGCATATAAAAATGTTTAAGCAGAAGTTGATATAGTGGATAACTCATGAATGTAAAGAGAAATAAGAGGTCGCCTAGGGTAGTGCCTTAAAAAACACCACTGCTTATATGAGCTGGTTCTGATACTGCATTTCGAAGTTGTACTACTTGGAATCGGTTTTGAAGATATGATTTGAGACAATCAAGAAGGGATGCCGAATCCCGTGACTCATTAGCTTAACGATCAGTCTTTTCTGGGGAATATGGTCAGAGGCTTTTTAGATCAAAGTAAATTGTAGCTATCGTGTTCCCCTCACTTCTATTTCTGGAGACGAATTCCAGGACAGTGAGATGGCAGGACTGACATGACTTTTTGGGTAAAAGGGAAAGGGAAGTTCGAGAGCTACATTCGTCAGATGGTCTAACATTAGGTTATAAGTGATTTTTTCTAAGATTTTTGCTAAAACCGATTTTCGGTGAATACCACGATAATTTTGGGCATTGGACCGATTTCCGTTTTTGAAAATTGGGGTAATACATGATGTTTTCCATATTTCTGGATAAGTACCATTTGACTGCAGTAACGAGAAAAGGTTAGACAGAAGTATTGGGGCACATGCCATATGTCTCAGTATGCAAGGTGGGATTCTATCCTTTCCCTATGATGTGGAATTGGACAACTGGTGGATAGCATTATTTGCAGTTTCTTCGTTAAACAATATCCCTTTTACTACGAGCGCCGTTATTTCTGTTGGCTGGGGGATCGGTTCATCCTCGACTGGAGAGTCGGTTGAGATTTGATTTTTGGTCGTCATTTGTTATTACTATTCCTCGGTCATCAAGCATGATTTGAAGGCCTTGCTTTTGATGATTATTTATTTGTTTCCGGAAGATCTGTGGTATACTTTCTGGGGACGCGATTGCCCGATGTTCTGCTGCTATGGTCTTATTTGTGTCAATTTTCTGGGCTAACTCGGGAATCTCTGTTATGCGTCTGAGCGTGAATAGATAACTAATAAATAGGTCGTGAAGTTGTTTTTAAGGTTTTTAGCCGTTTGGATCGGAAGTTTTGGATAAGTGATTTCTTACATGGGGGTCTCTCATCAATAAGTGTATCTCGAATGAAATTCAGGGTAGCATATAATATGTTAACAGCTTCTAGTGATGATGTTGTTAAGAGGAAAGAGCTCCAATCCAATGACCTTATTTAGTTATTCATAGATTCAGTGTCAAGATTTTTCGGGTTTCTAGAAGTGTAACTAGGATCAGGTCTTATTTTAATGTTAAGAGGTAGCACTGCTATTATTGTCTTATGATCACTATCAAAGGTTAAGCTGTCCTAGTGCGTATATAAGGGCCAGATGTCATTGGTGAGAATGACATCGAGTATATTGCTTCCTCTAGTTGGTTTATTTATTATTTGTGTCCAGTTATAAAAGACAATCGATGATAATAATTCATCATGTCTGGATGACGATGATAGTTCTGCCCAGTTTATTTTTGGATGATTTAGGTCTCCTGCAATTATCTTATATTCTGTTTGGATATTTGATATAGTATCTAGTAGATTTGTAAGGCACATGCCTTCATCACTATATTCCGGAGGGGTGTAAAAACATCAAATTTGTATGCTTTTAAGGGTCTTAGATGTTATCATAGCGAAGCACGCTTCGCCATTGAACGCCTTCTGTAGAACATCAAAGCCACTCTGTTCTATGGTAGATCTTATGTAGATCATACCACCTCCTCCTCGTTTATAAGCACTGTCCTGTTGATAGAAGGTGTAGTTTTATATAAAAAGTGAAGCATTATATGTTAATTCGTTTACGACAGGCGAATGACTTGGTATGTTTTGTACTTGTGGTGCAGTCGCAACTTATCAGCATACTTTTGCAAGTCATTCAAGTCATTTTATAAGCTATGCTAATCCGCCGAGCTTTCACTTTTTTTTAACGCTTCCGGTCGTCTAAAGATATTACGTTCTCACAGGTGAGGCAACAAAATCAGCCGTTTACATATTACAGAAAAAAAAGTAACCCGGAACGCTCCTCTGCATACCCCAACCGGAAACGGTTTTCTATTCTGATTTGGCGTTTCTTGTACGCACACGCTGACGTCTGCCTCTAAGAAAGTCGGCGAACCATCTCAGTTTGATTGTCACTCTCAACAATGTCCACCACGAGCTTCATCGTGCTATGGGCAAACGCGACGACCATAGCTGTATTATATTGCAAGTAGACTCACATAATCTATCCCACTCTCCCAACATTCCAACACCTGTATCCGATATCAAGACAATAGTCGAGAAGACTATTGATGGGAAAGAACGCAGGTGGTGTGTGCAAACACACTCAAACACGCGCCACAAAATATCACCTTGCTGGGAAGGCTCCCGCATGTGCGGGAGCGCAATAAGGACTACATTAAGATGGGGCTATTTTAGCCTGACTGTCAGCTTGCAGTAGTCCACTACACACAACAGGACAGTGGTAAGTTGACTGTGGTGTGCGAGATATCTCATCATGTAAATCTCAATCTCACTTAGATATTCGACAAACGAAAGGCCAAGTTTCTTCTGCCGATGCACTTGAATTATGATGGTGCTTCGCAATCAGCTTCCAGCTGCCTCGATCCACCTCAGACATCTGCAACGTCCCATCTAATTATCAAAATCCTGCCAATGGACAACGATTGTAATCTCCATATAAGCAGAATCATACATACGAAAGATGCGATATACTCAGCTGATTATGTTTCACCTTCAAACTGACCGCGGTTAACTCCACCTCAGTTAAAGGACTTGACAGTTTTTCGAGACCCCAAGTATTCTTACTATAAAACCGTAACATGTACAATAAATAGTTATTTTATTTCATGTTTTTCTAGCATTATACCTTAGAAGTCAGGATTTTTGCTGAAAACAAACTCCTTATTTCGCACACTGTTGACCTCGCAAAAGATCAAATCAAATGCAATAGTCACTGCGAAAGAAGGGGTCAGGTTAGGTTTTTTCCTGCCTTCCGGGGTTTTTGACGGTGCCAAAGATGCGCTTTACAAATTAACCTTATTATTATTAGTTGGCCACCCTCCAAACCACGGCTTTTAGTGCACCGTGCCAACAACAGGTCACCACCAAGCCAGACAGCCATCTGAGGTGGGGCGTACGTATTGGCTATCGGTGTCGGTGGATGATTCTGTGCACGCCACAGCACGACATGGCCCTTTGACACAGATAACAGGATTTGCATAACCAGGTTATTAGAAGGAACCGGTGCCCCATCACTCCCAGTGTCATTCATCAGGTACTTTACAAACAATGCCTCAATAATTGTACAAATCTCTCCAAGCTTTCTGTCATTACTCCGTGTGCTCTCCTTAAAACCTAAAAAATTCCTCACTTATCATACCATCTCCTGCATCGTCCTCATTTAAACGTTCTTTATTCTTTGCTTCCGGATATAGCTTCCTTTGGAATAACTAAGCAATTAAAATAAGGTCTTAAACTACTCTACCTACCTTTAATCGAAGACTTCACATTTATGTTAAGCCTGATTCTGGTAACCTTATGTTCGCCTCATCTTTTCCGAGCAGCTTTTTCCATGACTCCAAGGAAGGACCATCGGGAATTAAGAAGATCCCCTTGAAAATAATTTTATCTGCCTCGTGTCCACAGGGAACCTAGATGTCTCCACAAACCACCGGCCATTCAAACGATGGAAGCTACATGGACGTTCACCGTCTAATCTGCTACCGTTTCTTTGGCTACTCACCATCATCAGAAGTTTATTTCGATCCCTTAGATGCCGGGGCCCTACATTAACTGACACTTCTTTGCGTGACTTCATGTTATGCATACAAGCAACCACGAGCGAAGTATGCACACATTTCATTATCTCACGCTGTACGGCTATTGTAATATGAACCTACTCTACACATTCTAATAATAATAATTTGTATATTTAAGGCCCAAGGGGCCCTGTCGTTACAAACTTAGTGCTATCGTGAAAATAAAAATAATAATGATAAGCAGTGAACTCTTATAGAATAATTGTCATCGGCAGTAAAAAAAAACTCCTAGATCGGTGAATGAGTTCAGCGGGCCACCGAGTTCAAAAAAAAGTTTAGGAGAAAAAACTGCCTTAATAGGTAAAAGGGTTTGATGTGGTTAGTTTGGGACCTGATGTTGAGGGTTCGGGACGTTTATGGTCATGGGAAAAAATAATATATCGTTGAGTTAGGAAGGGGTCATTCGGAAGGCAGGAGAAGGCAGTAGAAGTCAAGGCAACATCATCGAGTTGCGACCCACCAGATTCCAGAGCCAATCGCGAAGACCACAGCGAAGGTTGCAAAAACGGAGAAGAATTAGCAGCCCTTGGAAGTGATGCTTGACTCTGCAGAGGGAAATGCTAACATATTTAGAAACCATTTTAGTATCCTGGGAAGAGCTTCAAATGCCAGGAGGACCCTTTTAAAAATCTACAACTTGCGTGTTTGGAAAGGAAACAGACAGTAACGACTTTATTTCCTCTTAATTTAAATGCTTATATAATTTGCCTTTAAAAATCGACAGTGTAGAAGACAGTGTAATATCGAGAGGAAGGTTGTTCCAAATAAAAGCATATTTGGAGTGAAAAAAGCGAGAACGGTTAGATGTGGAGCTACGAGGTGGTAAAATTATCATGGAAGAGTTACGAGTGGAGTAAGGTCGGTCTACTGGAAGGAGAGCGTTAATTTGTGGGAGATTAGGACTATTGTTAACGCGAAACAGAAAGCATAGACCAGCTTCGAGTCTTCTTATCCAAAGAAATTTAATGTTTGCTAATTGACATCTATCTGTATAACACATACCAGTTTTGTTCCTAGAGGCTTTTTAACAATGGAGGCATGTTAAACTCAGCCTCCATTTTCATTGTGGGATTTTTTAATTATCTTTGTTCTAGTTCACCGTCAATGGTAAAACATTGCCAAATATTGCGTTTGCGCACAAAAATGATCAGGCAAGTAACAGAAATCGTCAAGTTGTTCTCGACGAGAAGCACCGTGACATCAATTATCACTTAGAGGATATCAGCTTTTCAGGAAAGACAGAACAACTAGGGTAGGAGGGCTTATAGTCTATGTCACTTACAAGCTGACAGCCACGGCTGAAGTACCGGTCCCAGCACGAGATGTGGAAATGCTAAATATTACAATATCTGCTAGGTACGCCAGGCCATTGACGCTTTCGGTGACATGCCACCCGCCAAACCATTCTCATGACCAAGACACTATCCTCCTAGCAGAATTGTATAGGGTTAGTGAGAAAAAAGACATCCTCATCGTTGGGGACTTTAAGCTCCTGGTGTTTACTGGCAGAAATGGACTGCACAAGGTCTTCAAGACAACTTCAATCACAAATTACTACAATGGGCCACAGCCAAACTGCTCTGCCAAACCATCGCGTTTGGAACGCGGGCTAGGGAAGGACAACAGTCGAACTGTCTCAAACTTATCTTTACCCGAGCGGAGGAAACTGTGATTGACCTGCAGGATCCACCCCCATTAGGGTCAAGCGACCATATAATGCTGTATTTCGAGTATTCACTGTTCTCCAAACCCTACTCCTCCGACACATGGGAAAGTAACATTTGGAAGGGCGACTTCCCACTTATGAGAAGAGAAATGTCAGAGGTTTCATGGGAAACAGATCTCCTAGGTGGGGCAAATGAACAGTCGATGACCTTAAGCTCGACGTTGAAAAGAACTCTTTGTCTCAACTGTCCCTTCAGAAGAAAGACAAGTACGAATCGGCCAAAGTGGATGAACTCAAACTTGCAGGCCGCATTCAAAAAAGAATCCGCTTCTGGAGACGCTACAGATTAACTGGCTCCGGTAAACACTTACGGGAGTATAAGCAACAACGTAACATTTGTAAAAGAGAAGCTTCTAAACTGCGCAAAAAATACGAGTTGAACATATTACACAAGTCACTGGAACACCCCAAGATCTTGTACGGTTACATACGAAGCACGAATAGATCTCAGGAACTGATCCCTGCCCTTAGATCAGCCGATGGACAACTGGTGACCGAAGACCAGATGAAAGCCTCCCTCCTCTCTGATTTCTTTAAATCCGTCTACACCCGAGAACCTACAACTTTTGCTGACGGTACGTCCGCTCATCGACCGATAACTGCACCCTTACCCTCCTCCCTATTACCCCAAAAAGTGGACCTAGAGTTTTCACAGAACACTGTCAGGGCCGAATTACCCCAAGTTAATCCTGCCAAATCACCTGGGCTGG
>JAYGXS010000004.1:7250410-7394335 GCA_036362985.1 Ligula intestinalis | reverse complement strand
TCGGTATACCTCCCTCGTAGGATGGTCCACAGGTGGCGATGGACAAATACTTCCAGTTTTAGGTCATTTTCCACGCGCAAAGCCCAGCATTCACACCCATAGTGGGGGACTGACCGGACAGATGTACGGTACACACGGACCTACGTGGCAGTGGAAATGTCGCGGCGGATGCGTAAGCGCTTTCGGGGCTTGACAAAGCCCGGTGAACAGCATCGATTGAGGAGCCAGTGTCATCCGTACTGAGTTCATTCGGCAGCAGCCTCGCCCGAGGTTTTTAAGCAGTAAACTCATTCAGGTTGAAGGCAATTAATCCTCAGGGAAACCTTTTCCCGGTCACGAATGCAGCTCGAGAATAACTTCGTCGTTCCGGAATTTATGGAAAAGCCAACCGACGCAACGATCTCATTCACCTTTGACACCACAGACTTTAGATCGCCAAAGCGTGAATCTAGTAAAGTGATATCTTAAGCGTAGTCGAGATCAGTCAGCCGGCGTCCTAGAACAAGCTTATCATCGTTTTCTTCATGTAGGGCCTTTCCGAAAATCAAGTTGATGACGTAGTTGAGTAGAATAAACGACAGGACACTGCCTTGTCGAACGTCAGGTCGAATAGCGAACGATTCTGAGAAAATGTATTAGACCAGAACCCGCGCGGTTGTAGAACGGTAGTATGCGTTGATCATGGCGATAATTTTTGGTGGTATACCGTCTAGCGCCATTATCCGCCACATAGATTTACGATGGATGGAATCGAACGCAGCGGCGACCTCAACGAAGCAGACAGCTGTTGGTTGTTTGTGACTATAGCGGAAGTAAAACAAATGTCTCAATGTTAATATCTTGTCCGCGCATCCACGCCCAGCGTGGAATCCGGCTTGTTTCTGCCGCGTCCTAGAGTCACGCACAGTCTAGTACCGCCTTTGAAGAACAATAACGAAAATCTTTGCAACCGCATATCGTCTTATTCCCCTTTTTGTAAATCGACAAAAGGAAGCCTGACCCCCAGTCATCGGGAACGGCCTCCTCTCTCCACGCTTTTCCAATCACCGCATGAGACCAATGAGCCATATTGCCGACACAAAACTTGTAGTTTTCAGCGGGAATACCGTCCTCTCCGGACGCCTGGTTGTTGCGCAGCATATGCATCACATCGGCAACTTCTTTGGAAGGGAGGTCGCACGACACTGCATAGGATGGAAAGGGTTTAAATGCAGGGTGTGATGGATTGCTCATCAAAGTTGAGGAGATACTCGAAGTGTTCATGCCAGCGATCGACCTTGGCCGGGTTGTCAGCCATAAAGCCGCGATTAATATCGCGAACAGAATCATAGTGTCGAGGGCTTACCACGAACTCGGCGAATAAGTTGGAAGAGTTATCGAGCATCAACAAAATTTGAGGCCTGCTCCATGGAAGTTGCTGTTTCGGACCAATACATCTACCGGTCATCCCTAGCAGACCTTGCTGTCAGATTTCGGAGTTTGTGGAAGGAATAATCGTTGCGGCTCGAGCCGTCTAGGCAGACAGCTCCAGGGTTCTTCCGCTGATCCGGTCACTGAGGGACCCCTGAGTGAATCCAAGAAATTTATAAGCTGTCCCATAGACGGATGTACTTAGTAGTACTCAGTAGTACTGGTTTGCTGGAATTTTGCGACATCAAGGCGTCTCGCACGCGGCGTTCTGAGCACAGATGAAAGATGAACTTTCAAGTGTGTGCCAACGAAAACATGGTCAGGCCCGTGGGTGTTACCAGTTTCGGCACCTTGCATCGACTTGTTATCGTGGACCCAGCGGCAAAACCTTGAGCCAACTAAAATGTAATCGATCTCACGCGTGGTAGGCCTTCGTGTGAATATTAGGTCAGAAGATGTTTATGAGGATGTTGGAAGCATGTGTTGGTAACAAACAGTTGGTTCTGATCAACAAAATGTAGCATTCTGTCAGTATTGTCGGATCGAGCGCCAAGCCCAAAAAGACCAATAAGGGGATTGTTTGGCGAGTCACAGGGCCCAGTCCGACCATTTCAGCCCCCAACAACCATCAACAGATCATGGTGAGGAAGTCTTTTAATTAGCTTTTGTAGCTATGAGTAGAAGTTCTCCTTATCTTGCTGTTCGGGAGCTGATGTTGGTGCATGCACACAAACAACAGAGATGTTCGTAAAGTGGCCCTTTAGTCGAACGTAAGCCATCCGGTCATTAACTGGTTGTATTGACAGTAGTGCAAAGTTTGCTTGTTTCGAGAAGGCAATAGTCCCACAGTGCCTTCCAGATGAGTCGCGGGGACCATCGAGATACAGGGTAAGGTGGGAAACGAACCCCGGGATTTTTATTACTCGGGTTCCTGAGTCGGGGATTTGGACTTCGGAAAGGCAGCAAACATCCACGTGGTATTGATGGAGACTACACGCCGTCAAACTTTACGTACCAGCTTCCAGAAGTGTTCACGCATTCCAGCATTTAATACCAAGAGTCCATTCCCGATTGAGTAGTGCAGCTTGCATATTATTCGTCAGAATCACTGAACAAAGGTTGCGGAGCGAGTCGGTTCCTGCGGACACCCCTGCATGAATTGTAGTATCATAAGTGGACATGTTCATGAGGGCTATTGTGATTTTGGATACAGGTGGATCCCCAACAGCCGCTCGGATTCTGTCCGAGGTTGTCTTTAGCACTTTGGCTCAATAAACCTAACCACAAGACAGTGGTCGCAAGCAAACCTATTTAATGGCGGTTCGCACTCGCCATTTCACAGTGCCGTCATTGGGATATGTAGCATTTTATAAGGCAGTCGTTGACTAGAACTCAGCCCTCCACGCCCTGGTAACACCGTCGCCGCTGGGTCGCGACTGCTTATTCGCCAGACTAAGGAGCCTGCTTATTTCGCAACTAACCTTCACCGAAGGCGGTTCCACTATCCGCTGCCTGTGGATGTGTCAGGTAGCCAGTAGCTGGGCTAGCATGCATTCTAGGGTGCTTCTGCAAGACCCAAAAGCAAACGCATCCTTTTTATGTCTTATTTATCCTATGCCTTTGGTAGTCTACTAACAAGCTACCATTTTGATAATCTAAACAGGACATGGCAGTCGAAACCGATGCCGGAAACCATACTCTTGAAGAACCCAGACAGATACGTGAGGGGGACAAGGTGGTAGTTCAAAAGGATGATGTCTACCAAGTAATCACTGTTCGATCCAGCGGGTAAGTTCCCATAATGGTGACGCAGATCCCAATTTTTTTTACTGACTCTGTTTCCTCTGCGTTCGGCGATGTTTAAATCTCTCCGCCACAACTTAACTCCAATGAAAGAAATTTTACCCGAGCTTGGAAACTATGCAGTCTAACTTCAACTCAATTTACTCTGTGCTAAAAACCAAAGCACAACCACAGTAAACTGGTCAAAGACTGATTTATTTCTTTGTCAAAGAGATGTCCCCTGATATCACCCTTCACACTTTGATAATTCCAAAATTAAACATAGCCCAAAAACTCTCTCTCTCTCTCTCTCTCTATTGGTCTCTTTTTTTCCCACAGGCTTATTAGTTTGAAGCAGTCGAAGATTCCTATATCATGCATAATCGGCTATCCTATCGGAACGACCTTCATGTTCGACGGCGTAACGGCTAAGCCCCTCCTTTCCCCCGCCTCCGAGGACCTAAAGATTGAGGGTTTATCTCTGCGAGTTGTCAGTTGCTCATGCCTTACCCTGTATAGACCTCAACACGGACTCCTCGAAGGACAATCGTAACTTACACGATCGCTCCGCAAATCAGTACCTTAGCGCTGAGGAGATCCGCGTACTGAAGTCGTCCGGTGCCACAGGCAATGTTGTTATTGGCGCGTCCCCATCATCGTTTATCCCCCTCATTCTAGGAGATTATGACAAAATTGGTGGAAAACAGCTCCACATTCCACCTGCGAACCAAACTTTCCCAGGAAAAGTACCTCAAGAAGAAGAAACAGAGGTACCTCTGCGTCTTTACCGTGCGTCCATTCACGGCACGAGTGCTGATTGATATGCAGTGTGTACTGGGCCGTTACAAGTCGACGTAAGTTGCCTTTGTTTTGAGTCGACTAACTGTTTGTTTTGTTTTGTTTGTTTTTGATTCGCACATGCTACGTGCTTTATATGTGCTTTTTTATTTTACACCGATTAAGATAGGCTTTCTCGTCAGCCAGTTAGGTTGGGTGATAACAGCATACCTTTTAACCAAAGGCCACTTTCTGGTCACAGTAGTTCGCCGGAAATGCCGATGACTACCGATTCCCGAAGGGAAATTTTGACTTGCAATTGGAATGGACCGAACCTTAGCCACAGACTGCCGTCTACGCATGCCAGGACGCAGCTCTTTCCGTGCTGACTACTAAATCAGACTTCGCACAGATTTATCTGCTTTTTCATTCCAGTTCACGCATCAGTCGAAGCGGTTTCGAAGCCGCGTCATTCCTCTTAACATATCCCAACGGAACTGGTCCCCAGGTGAAACCAGAGTACCATTGCTACCCCTCGAATAATCTTTCTAATGTGACCACCAAACCGCCAAGTTCACTAGCCCTTACTCTTTGCGCAAGTTTGATCTAACGTTCACTCCCGCCCCCGGGAGTAAGGCATCTATGTTAGAGCCCAGTTGTTTCTGACCCGACTAGTATGCAGAAAAAGTCAAGAGAGCGCTTCTGATTGCAATGGCTTTATTCAACAACATACAAAGACAGTGGGGCTTGCTGGCTACTTTAGCTTGTCCACTTCGGCATACTTTTTATCGTTATGGTCTTTCGAAAATATTCCTGGCGTATAGTGTGCGCCTGGACATTCTAGAACCATCTCGACTACGGCCACTGCCACCGCTATGCGGATGGTCGTCTCATTTGCTCGACGCAAGCCTTGGGCGGCTTGACTGCGAGCATGACTCAGCTGGTCTCTCCTTTTCGCCGACTGCCGTGAATGCATGGGCGGTCTGCCTCCGTAACAATCCAATAGATAGAAGTCAAATATTATGTCAACATGAGGATAAGATGGCCTCAGATGTTAGCTCGCCCAACTAATTATGCCGTGGTGACCGCCAGCGGAGGACATGGCCATTGTTGGCCGCTGACCAAGGTTTTATTTGAATGGCTCACATGCAAGTTGACCCAACTAATCTCGAGAGTCGCAATCGAATTACTACAGTGGGAAAAAACAATTGTTCGCCATTGGTTTGCAGCAGGGAGTTGGTCCAAACAGCCAAAATCTAGCTCGTTACAAATGCTTATGAAGTAGACAGATATTGAGACAAAGGGTAAAGCATTCAGGGTGCTAAGCAAACAGCGTGTTTGTATATGTCGTCCTCTTATAACTTACTGAGATTCTGCCAGAGGAAAGAGAGGTCTGTTGTTCGATCTATCAGAAAGGCTAAGAAGGTTTAACCCTAACGGCTGTGATATTCCAGGCCTGGTTCCCTAGGAGAGGAGAGGATACGGTGGAAAGGCCAGATTATTAGGAATTATTTATTCTCCAGAAGGATAGAAGAATAGGTTGTGAAAGATTCGACGTCTACTCGCGAAGCATGATGTTCCCGGAGAGAACTTAAAGATGGTTATAGCTGTAAGATTTAATGGCACCATAAATTTCGGGAGAGCTCCTCAGTTACAACCACTCGTTGCGTTAAGGTCCACGAATGAAAAGAACACGAAATCGAATGTGTACAGAAAGGTCATATGTCCTAGTCAGATAGAGAAGGAAGGCTAAAACAAAATTGGAGGGGGAAAACAGGGAATTGAGTTGTGGGGAGTATTGGGCTGGGGAATGTGCGAATCTGGGGGCCTGTGGTTACCAAGGTTAAGGCAAGGTTAACCACATGCTCCAGCTGTTTGCAGAGGTCCGTTTTAACACGTCTAATATAAGCATCTTCCAGGTAACACAAGATTTGAGATGTTCGTGCTTGAAAAAGAACTCGGAAAGAAGTTATAGGATCTACCGAAGGACCCGTGTCCAGCAGGTGTTCAGTGATAGAGGAACGAGGAGAACGGTTTTGTTGCTTAAATAACCAGCTAGGTAGATGTTCCATGAATCTGGTTGCCAATTGTCTTTGCGTACGCCCTATGTACTTGCATGCACAAGTGCATATGAATTCGTAAACGCAATTAGAGGTGGCGTGCAAAGGTAAGGCATCCTTGACACAAGGAGTCGGCAGGGGCTTGGTTGGAGAGCAAAATATGAGTTGTGTGGCGTAATAGGTTCTTTCTATGGTCTTGAGCAAGCGCCTCTTGATAGTGTTTAGGACGTTATCCCTCTTGAAGGGCAAGGATATAAATACTGGCTTCTTAGGGGCTAATTGTTCACTCATTTTCGGTCGTAGAGGTTAACTGTATTTGTCTATAAACTGAGGTGGATATCCAAGTTTCAGTAAAGTAGGTTTGAGACAACATGATTCTACGTCCAAAGTATCCACAGAACAGATTTTTCTAGTCCTCTGGAAAAGGTTACATACCAGGTTACATTTCCATTGAATGGGAACAAAACTTAGAAAATGTAAGTACTGAGCTTTCCAGGTTTTCTTGTGGAAGACTCTCCGTGAAATGGAGCCATCTGTTTGTCTGGACAAGTGGAAGTCAAGGAAGGAAAGTTGGTTATCACGTTCTAGTTCCATAGTAAATTTTATCTTCGGATGTAGAAATATTTATGACAAAACCGGACAAAGGGCATGGAACAGTTATCCTCAGTCGCAGGGACTATGCCACCGTGGATATGAAACGTGGATATCCACCTCAGTTTATAGACAAATACAGTTAACCTCTACGACCGAAAATGAGTGAACAATTAGCCCCTAAGAAGCCAGTATTTATATCCTTGCCCTTCAAGAGGGATAACGTCCTAAACACTATCAAGAGGCGCTTGCTCAAGACCATAGAAAGAACCTATTACGCCACACAACTCATATTTTGCTCTCCAACCAAGCCCCTGCCGACTCCTTGTGTCAAGGATGCCTTACCTTTGCACGCCACCTCTAATTGCGTTTACGAATTCATATGCACTTGTGCATGCAAGTACATAGGGCGTACGCAAAGACAATTGGCAACCAGATTCATGGAACATCTACCTAGCTGGTTATTTAAGCAACAAAACCGTTCTCCTCGTTCCTCTATCACTGAACACCTGCTGGACACGGGTCCTTCGGTAGATCCTATAACTTCTTTCCGAGTTCTTTTTCAAGCACGAACATCTCAAATCTTGTGTTACCTGGAAGATGCTTATATTAGACGTGTTAAAACGGACCTCTGCAAACAGCTGGAGCATGTGGTTAACCTTGCCTTAACCTTGGTAACCACAGGCCCCCAGATTCGCACATTCCCCAGCCCAATACTCCCCACAACTCAATTCCCTGTTTTCCCCCTCCAATTTTGTTTTAGCCTTCCTTCTCTATCTGACTAGGACATATGACTTTTCTGTACACATTCAATTTCGTGTTCTTCTCATTCGTGGACCTTAACGCAACGAGTGGTTGTAACTGAGGAGCTCTCCCGAAATTTATGGTGCCATTAAATCTTACAGCTATAACCATCTTCAAAACGTCTCGCGAGGCAAGCGAGGTCCAGAGTGGTGTCTTAGAGTGGGCATTCGAGCAACCGCCGTTGGTTGTAGCCTTGAAGGTCAGTTTTTCTCCTAAAAACCACAAATGACATTCCATTTTGAATTATGAGCCAGCCTTAGGAGTTTTTTCACTGCCTACTCTTCTTCCTCAGTTACACTGCTGGCTCGTGTAAACTGAGTGTGGGTTTATTACTTTAAACAAGCGAGTAGTCGTATGAAAATTGTGTCAACGACTTCTTTGGAATGTTCGACTATGCCGATGCATTTCTTAAATCCTATATACCAAGAGGGAGTTCAAAGGCGTTTGCCTATATTTCCTTTAATAAATTTAACTTGACTGACTTGACGAATTGGAATACTCGTGGGCGAAACGGCATGGGCGCATTAGTAGGTCGCGCGTCAGTGCGTCTGGTGATAACCACGGCCTTGAGGTTTGTCCAGAGGGATTGAGGTCACAACACTGTGGGTTGAGGTCAGAATGGGGGAGACACGGTGCGTGCGTTCGATCACGCGTCAGTTTGTGTCTGGCAGCTGTGATCACTACACATCCATATCTATGGAGTTTTCGGCGTATTTTACAATTGTAAAGTCTTAAAGGTATATGCGCCTGCCCCAAAAAAGGTTTTTGATCGCACTGCAACATTGGCACCCTTTATGGAATCGTGCCTCCTCCTCTTCTTTTTTTCCAGCTCCCTCCGCTACGACTCTGTGGTACAGATGCTGCTGCATGCTAACGTCCATGCGGCCTGTACAGTCCTTCTGGCAGAGACCTTCTCTGGTCTGCTCAGCCAGGCCATCCTCGAACGGCTGGGACCGAGGAATCTAGGTGGACGGCTAATCCAGTTCTACCATGGCACCTCACCACCGCGGCTAGAATTACCAAATCTTGCCGAATACGCTAAAGTAAGCGGCGCATCCTTGTTTCTCCCCCTCCCCCAACTGCTCTCCGCTGCATTTTTTATGCTACCGCGCATCCTGCCAATTGTCCCTGGTGTCACTCTTTACTCTTTACTGGCGAGTTGTGAGTCAGACTGCAACTAGGATCCGGGCCAAGTGAGGCTTCATGCTTAGGGCGGGGGGATGGGAGAGGGGGAGAATTTTCGCCGTGCCAGAAGAAGAAGAGAAGAAGAATGCTATATTAAGGATTTTACAAACATAAATTTTCACCAAAAATGGCTCCATTCACGGAGAGCAGACGGTAAGGTAAATAAAAGGTCATTTTAAAAGGACAAAGGTAAAAGGTCACAAGTCAAGTTTTTCACGACATTCAAATCAACTATGGAGACAGCTTGGCTTTCAACTTCTCCATTTCCGCTTCTTCACACGCTTTTTTCTTCGTCTTGTCATCCTACGGAGAATTGTCGATGTTGGTGTTGTTGGTGAATTGCATAGGCGACAGATTGGCCGCATTTGACAAATATTGGGATGGTGATATGTTGTAGATAAAATAACTTGTTTTCGTGCATTTAAAAAGGTAGCAGTGTACTGTAGAAATGGGCTCATGATCACAAATGCAGACAAACAAAGCAGAGGATTAGAGAGGATGGTATAGGATAATAAATTCCCACGTGAATGGAGAGCAAAAAAAAATGGGTGGCTCAAATTCGAAAGCCGCGCCAGTCAACTGTGCCCTCTCCCGGGCGCAGTTGGGGGAGGTGGTGTTGTTGTTAGTTGGTTGGTTGGTAGCCCATGTTGGATGAGGGGTTCCCGCCGGAGTCCAAACTAGGTGCAGTTGGGAGACGGAAAAAAGCCGCTACCTCAGCCGGCTTGAGCTAAACGTCCTCGAGGGTGAGTTGGGTGCGTCACCGGGAACTGCAGACGAAGAGGTGACGCCAATCATGCGGCGAGACTCCGCAGTCGGGACAGCAGTCGGGTATAGACGGGTCCAACCGGTGTTGGTACTGGCGAAGGAGCATGCAGTAGCCACTGCGAAGCTGCACCAGGGTACAGCGAGTCACCCGTGGGAGATGACGTTCCGAAGTGGCAATCGGAGGTGGATAGCCACCCAAAAGGACCGAGGGATGGTAGCTGGATTTGGCGTCCACAACGGCTCTCTGGTGAAGGCGCTGGTAGCCTGTCTTGATGGCGGAGCCATCGACGGGTAGATCCGGGAGAGACGAGGCGACAGCTGCCTTGTGGAGACCTCGGATAGACGTCCGGACGTTACGGCTAGGCTCGGGAGCGTTGCAACGATGGTGGTTTGGATGGCTAGGTTGTGAACAGATCCAACAGAACTGCTGGCCGAGGAGTTTGTTGTGTGCGGTGACCGGCAGGACAGAAACCTCCGCATGAAGGTGATCGATGGGCGAAATTTTATAGCAGCCCGTGATCGTGCGGAGGGCACCGTTCTGTGCTGACTGAAGGCGGCGAAGGCTGGAGGAGCTGATTGTGGGAGACCAGATTGCTGCCGCATAGGTGAGATGCGGCTTGGCCATTGCATTGAATGTGGTCGTAAGCAACTCTTTCGAGCAGCCCCAGGAAGTGCCCGCGAGAGCCTTGATAACCTTGGTGCACCTGTTCACTTTTCTTGCGACATCCCTCGAATGGTCTGCGAACGGATCTAAACGGACGCCGAGGAGCTTGGGCTTTCGGACCAGCGGTAAAGCCTCACCGCTGACGATGATATCCGGGTGGCGATTGAACTCTTTCGGATCCAGCGTGAAAACAGTGACGGACGACTTGATAGCCGAGATGGACATCCCGCGCTGAGTGAGGTAGTCCACAATGTTAGGCATGAATTCCGAGAGGACCTGTGCAGCCTGATCAATGTTATGGTGCTGGCAGAAGAAGGTGACATCATCCGCGTATGATACCACTTTGGCGGGTGCCCGAGGGAGTAGGAGTTCCCGCATGCAAATGTTGAACAGCGTTGGGCTGAGCACATAGCCTCGAGGAACACTGTAGGTCTGCTTAAGGGGCTTGGAGAGAGTGCCGCGGAAAAGGACGCAATCGCGGCGGCCACGGATGTAAGCCGCAACCATCGGACCAGGCCAGTTGGGACGTTCAGGGATACCAAGTCCTGCAGGAGCTGATCGTGGCGGACGCAGTCAAAGGCTCGTGATAGTTCAATTGCGACAGCTACGGTCCGCGAAGCGGGCTTCTGTTGATTGAAGACCTCGAGGATGGTGTCGCTGAGCTCGAAAAGAGCCGTTGTTGTGCCACGACCCGACCTGAAACCATGTTGGTGGTTGGACAGATCTGCTGGAGACGCCAGAATTGGTAGAAATCGTTCCAAAATTTTTGTCAGTCAACGGAGGAGGGCGATTGGGCGATAGGAGGTCGCTTGACTGGGGTCCTTGCCAGCTTTGACCAGAGGAATGATGGTGGACTGGCACCAGCAATTGGGGATGATTGAACTGGCCAGCGAAAGATTGAAAACAGATGCCAGGTAGGCAGTCACCTTGGGGCTGATATGGCGCAAATAGATAGGAGCCAGGTCATCCGGTCCTAAGGCTTTCGAGACTTTCGTTTTCTTGACGGCGGTGAGGATAGCATCGGCCGAGAAGGAAATGTCCGGAGGCGGGGCCTTATGGAGGAGACAAAGAAGGAAGCGCTGGCTTTTGGGACTGCGCGCCAAGCGGGGCTAGAACAGCTTGTTCATCTTCACGGCGGTCGTACCGTTGTTGGAGATGAACTTGCCGTCCCCGAAGCTAATAGACTGGTTAGGTGTGTCAGCCCGGGGCTCGGTCAGATTGCGTAGAAGTTTCCAGGTGGCAGCTGAATTGCTGCGGAAATTACAATCTGCAACTCTTGCACGCCAACCTTTCCCGTTTGTTGTCATTGACGGTCTTGGTAATAAAGCCGTTGAGTTCGCCAACACGCGGGTCAGTTGCATCTCGCGCTCGGATCTCGTCTCGCTCTCGTTCCAGTCGGGTGGCTTCGCGTGGGTAGTTAGGGCGGAGTATGGGAATGCGACCGTTTGGTATATGGTGGCCTGCTGCTGCCAGAAGCAGGTGACGAACGGCCCGCTCCGCCGTGTGGACACAGGTGGGGGGCGGTAGCAGATCGGTTCCTGCTTCGCATTCGGCGGTGAACGCTGCCCAGTCAGCTCTCTTGAAGTTGATGAAGTGCCTGTTTGGAGCCTTGGTCAATTCGAGCACTATAGGGAGGTGATCGCTTCTTAGGCTGATTTCCGTGCTCCAGGTGGTGGAGGCTACCAAACTGAGACTGGCAAGGGAGACATCAGGAGAGCTGGGGGCAACGTTGGGTGGGAGCCGCGTTGGGCTGTCCTCGTTGAGGACTGCGAAGGGAGCTTGTTCTAAATCATCGGCCAGGACTTCTCACCGGGAATCGGCCGCCAAAATGGAGCACCATAAGTTGTGGTGGGCGTAGGAGTCACCTAGCACCAAACTGTCACCAGAAGGTAAGTAGGGAGCGATAGAGGCGGTGAAACCAGGAGGGCAAGTGGAAGTTGGAGAGATGTACACGTTTACGATGGTTAGCGGCACCTGGTCAATGTTAAAGGAAATCGCCAGTACTTCCGTGGGATGAGCACCAAGCAGGGATAGCTGGTGATGAGCAATGGATTTGTCCATCAGGAAAGCCAAACCTCTACCTTTGTTGCGGCCGTGGTCGCGACGGACGATCGTGTAATCGGCACAGAACGGGACCTTAGTGGAGTTAGACCACTTTGTCTCTTGTATAGCCACCACAGCTATGCTGTGCAAATGCATGAACGCTAGGAGCTGGTCAAGCTTGCCAAGTAGGCCGTTGGCGTTGAAATGAAGGACCTTTAGAGCAGGCGTTGAGGCAAGGTCGAGTACCAGAGGATTTGGGTTCAGGACAGGGCGGGCTGGAGGCGTGGAGACCGGAGGGGGCACGGGACACCTGGGACACGCGAAGGCGGCGACCAATCGGCAGCTTTGGCGAGGCTACTGCAGCGGAGATTGCACCAAACATTGCAGGAGCCGCAACGCACAGACCAGTCGCGACGGACTCGGCAGAACGAGCAGTACCAGAGAGGTCCAGGGTTGGCCTCAATTCCGGCGGTGAGGAGGAGGAGTCGTAGCAGCGTGGCCGGGAGGGGCTGCTCCGTCATCAAAAACACGGGTTGGGCGGAGGGGGGGGGGGGTCGATCCAACGTAGGGCGATAGGTGTAGCAGACCTTGGCCGCCAGGAGAGCGAGTGGGAACGCGGTTCGTAGACGCGTCTGCTGTGGTTCCCGTGCAGTTGTTGTGATGCATGTTGGAGTGGGTTTCACGCACACTGCCTGCGCCCCCCCCCCATATCCGGCCTCGTCGACTTTCATCCTGACATCGGGTGCAGGTGTGGGAGTGGTGAGACAGTGGAGCAGATTCGCCGCAAGTCTACTTTCACAATTATATCGCGGTAGTCAGCGCTTTGCTTCAGCTTACTGAGGCTCGAAGTGAACATCATCAAGAACGACTGTCAGTTCAGTTTTGCATACAGTGATTCATGGAAGAGGAAGATGGCTTGAAAACGATGCTTCCCAATCACAAGCAAGCTGTTGTGCATATAGTAAATTCCTTACCTCATGAAATCTCAACCAAAATGTTTAAATATGTTTTCGATTCGAATATATTTCTTCGGTGGGGTTGTGATACTGATTAGCAACAATATCTCCAGATATATCAGTCACGTCAGAATATCAGCTCTTGAACGGGTCTCGTGCTGATCGTGTGCAAAAAATAATCTGTAAGCTAGTTAAGTAGTACGCATTTTTAACATTGTTTTTCAATGGTCTTGCAGACTTAAGTATATTTTATTTTAAAAAAAAACATTTACAAAAATATTCCTTCTCGTAGTCAATCATGCCTTCTTCAAAGTTGATACTTAAAAAACGAACATCTTTCGGTTTTAAAAATGTTTTTAAATTGCCGAATACTTTTGGACCCTACACTTGAATTCAAGATATCTTAGCTATGTATTGTGTACATGATGTCTAGGGTAATGTACACTTTCCCTGTGGTATGAGTTAAAAGTGAACGTTAATAAATCTATGGATACGATTTAATATGAATGACCATTTTACGGTGGTAAAAAATGTCGCAATTAGAAACATTTTTTAAAAACGAAAGCTCCTCTTTCTTCAAGTCTAAAATTTGAAGGAGACATTTATTTTCTTCCGAACGAGTACTAGGGGAGGGATATTTTTGTGCAGGTCTGCTATAAAATCACTGGAGAAAAATACCTACTTTTCGAGTGGACGTTTTATACAGCGTATACTTGTTACAGACAGTCTGGAAGGAGCTCATTCTGACGTGATTTAAATAATTTGAGATTTAGTTGTGCGATAGTAAGCATTAGAACGCTACTTAAATAGTTTGTTCTAATTAAAATTCAGAAATTCGGTTGACATTTCATGAGACAGGGAATCTACTGTGCGTTTCCTTAAACAAAACATACAGTACGGCCTAAAATTCATGTAATATGTCGATACATGCACACAGACAGTGCACTTGCGAGGGCCTTTAGCTTGTCCACTACGGCATAGTTATATGGTTCCGATATTTCTAGAATATTCCTGGCGTATAGTATGCGCCTAGGCATTATAGAACCATCTCGACTGAGGCCACTGTCCACGCTGTGTGGGCGGTCGTCTCGTTTGATCGACGCACGGTGTGTGCGGCTTGACTGCGGGCATGATTCAGCTACTTGAGTAATTTTTTCGAATCGAAATTCAGAAATTCTTTTGAAATTTCATGAGACCGGGGACCTACTGTGCGTTTCCTTAATCAGAATATACAGTACGGCCTAGAATTCGTGTAACACGCCGACATATACGATAGAATGATATGTTTTCGCTAATCGGTATTGAGTCAGGTTGTAATACTGATTAGCGTGTAGCCTATTCTCAAGTCATCTCAATCACGACATGATTCCGGCTTTTAACGAGTGTCTTTCTGACCGATAACAAAAAAGTGTGAAATGTAAAAAATGGCAACTTAAGTAGCATGCATGTTTGTCACTGATTTTTACTGCCTTTATAAGTTTGAATATATTTTATGGAAAAATAAACGAACAAACTATTCCTTGTATTCTTTTTGTAGCACTGACGCCTTCCTTAAGTTGTATAATTAAAGAAAGGGTATCTTTCAGTTTCAAAAGGTTTTTCATTATGAGCTATTTTACGATTGTGAGGTGTTAATTAATTATGCATCACGTCCATCAATTTATTAGTGCTGCCTATAATGTATGCAGTACGTTCCGCATCTATGACAATATTTTATGATAACTATGTGACTTCTTCCTCAAACCGTAGATGAAAGCATACATTTCCTTAAACAGGATGTACACAGCGCGCAGTTTGTAAAACTTGAATTCGAGCGTAGCGGCCAATAGGTTTAAAATTTATTCGGCAATTTAGAAACTTTTTTAAAACCGAAAGGTACCCTTTCTCCAAGTAGAAAATTTAAGCTAGGCATAATTTACTACTAAACGAGTACCAAAAATAATTTTCTCGTTTATGTCACCCCCTAAAATATATTTAAATCTTTAACGCCAGTCAAAATCACTGACAAAACGCATACTATGTAAGTAGCCATTTTTTAAAGCACATACGTTGGTAGGAGTACCTCGTCAATTCAGGTGTAACGGCTAGTGGGGTTCAAACTTACTCGGTAATTTGGAAACTTTTTTTAAACCGACAGGTGAACTATATTTGCATTTTCAAGGGTATCTAAAATCATGAGGGAAACGCATCCTATTTAAGTAGGCACTTTTTACGAGTATGCTTTTTGCAAGTGGTCAAACCAGAGCTCTTAAAAATTCTGGCACCCTGACGCAACTGAAATGTGTGATGATTATGTCGCATGCTAATCCATCTTGCAACGCAACATAAGCAATTCATTCGAATTTCCAAATTTTGGTTGAAACATTTACTGAGATAGGGGAAAGTACTGACCAGCTGTTGCCGGAGTGATGTGGTTTTTCATAATTATCCTCAGCACACTACTGACCGGGTTAATTCAGCGACTATCGTTACAAACTATTTTCCATCACACCACAGGAAATGATCGAACTAGCATCCATGATGACTGTCACAAGTGAAACTAGGTAACAGTTCCCTTTTTAAACTCTTTTTCTTCTTATTATTATTATTATCATTCTAGACGTATGCAATTCAGTTCAGTGATGTGACTTCCCTGCTTCTCACCGGAAAGCTAGCAAGAGATCACAAGGTAGCGCCTCCACCAACGGATACCGTGGAACCCATCCAAGTCGATGACTCCCTCCAGTGCTGCGAGGTAAGGGAGGAGGAAGCAAGAAATGAAGCAGTTGGCCCTGAGGGCAGTTGCTCACCTCCCAGAGCCAAGGTGAGCCTCCGTCCCGCGACGCTGTCCCTTTTTTTGTTCGCGTCCACCTCGCGTCCAAGTCTACATTCCCTCCTGTGCACTCTGGACCACCATCATCATCATCATCATCATCATCATCATCATCATCATCATCATCATCATCATCATCATCATCATCATCATCATCATCATCAGCAGCAGCAGTAGCATCATCATGAGCAGCAGCAGCAGTAGCATCATCATGAGCAGCAGCAGTAGCATCATCATCATCATCATCATCATCAGCAGCAGCAGTAGCATCATCATCATCAGCAGCAGCAGCAGACAAACGCTTCTGGATCCCCAAAAGCCGATCCATACTGTGGTTTAAGTTAGCGCGCCACCTTCGTGCGTAGGGGAGTGGCAAACTCCCCGAGCAGAGCGTGGAAGCCATCTGTCAATGTGTGTTTTCATTAGGTGATCTTCTACCGTTGCTGCGTTTCAATCTCCCTAGCCTAACTCTCTGAGGTGATTTAAGACCGCCGTATTATTTATTCGGCGTGTGCGTTGGCCTTCTTTGATGTTTTGAAAATCTTTGTTTGCAATATTTCCGAAGGTTTTCAAAAAAAAATTAGTAGGACTGTCCTTAGAGGTCCTATTTGTCTTTGACTTATAACAATACCATGCTTTTACCTTTCAGTATTCCGACTTTCCCTTCAGGCATCAATTGCCTGAGCAACTGGAATTTATTTTGTTTGGAGTTTGATTAGATTTAGCCTTAATTGAATATTATTTGATTACTTTTAACCCAACTAAGCGTTCATTTACACTCGCTAACCAAGAATTAAATGTTCAAACACCAATTACGTAAGGCAGTTGGGCGGGGGTAATATACATTTAGGCGGCACTACAGGACGGTTTTGCCGAAAATTGCTTTTAATTTTAATTGTCCTCTGCGTTCTACATTTTAGATCCCGCGAACTGATGATGGTAAGTCTACGCTGGAACCTAATATGACACCATGCTAGTATTTTGCGCTGGACTCGAATGCTCCTCTATTCCTACCTTTTTTTCTTCATTTAATCTTTTTCTTTGTCTACCATTCCCACCTAAATTGTATCTCGACGTAGATCGTTAAGTTGCCTCATCCTAGGTATTGTGTGCCATTTTTCATCCGCTAGCCGTGCCACCCGATTGAGTGAGTCCGAGAAGTGTTCAAAACTGCCAACAGTGTCCACTAGGGTTGCTTGGCTTCAGGTTATACGATAGTTTTGCTATCTCATGAAGTTTGAATCGTGACCGTGAAGTGGCTTTTTGATTAGAAAATATTACTTAAGCAGAATTAGAAATATCGATTATTGGATACTACTGCAGTCGTGATAGGATGCTGGTTTCTCAGACGGAGTTCTTTTCGTCCGCATTCAATAGCTTCTCTGTAAAAATGGCTATTTAAGTAGTATGCACCTTCCCCATCGATTTCCAATGCACCTATACAATAAATTTCCTATCTCATAAATTTCAACCGAAATTCTGAAATGTGCTTTCGATTCCACCATGTTAAGTTAGCATGTTTGTAATTTTGATTGTAATTCAACTTTGTCAGTCACGTCAGGATGCCGGCTTTTGAACAAGCCTACTTCTGTGCACCTGCAAAAAAGTATACTCTGAGAAAATTGGCTACTTAAGTAGTGTGTTTTATGACTAATTTTACCTACCCTAAAAAATTCAAATCTAATTCAAGGAAGACATGTGGAAAAAATATTCTTTCTTGTACTCGGTTGATATCAAATTAGGCTTTCTTGAAATTGTATACTTGGAGAAAGGGTATATTTCAGTTTTTTTTAAAACTTTCTAATTTCGAGATTTCTTATGCTCGTGAAATGTGTATTCATAAAGTAACGTATCTAATTTCTTTATTGATTGCCAGTTGAGAAGAAGAAGAAGACTCGATCGCTGGGACAATATGTTTATTCGCCTGACGTTTCGATATCCGTCGCGGATTCGTCATCAGAGACATGAGTAACAGAAAGGTTCCATTGTCTCTGATGTCTCTGATGACGAATCCGCGACGGATATCGAAACGTCAGGCGAATAAACATATTGACCCAGCGATCGAGTCTTCTTCTTCTTCTCAATGACTTCCTGGGACACGGATGTTCGCTTGTATTGGCTGATTGCCAGTTTACAGGCAAGGTCCACTTTTCATGCTGCTTATAAATTATCCAACCAGGTCCACATAGCAAAATTTTATATGACTTCTTCCTCACGTCTTAGGAAAATAGTTACTTCTCCCAAGACAGAAAGTATACAGGAAGGTAGTTCGGAGATCTGGAATTAAAATGTAACGACCAGTAGGGTTCAAGATTACTCGGAAATTTAGAAACTTTTTGAAAACATAAATATGTCCTTTTACCTCTGTAAAATATGTAATCTTGTAACCACCCATGCAGTCATTTCTAATCGAAAACAAAGTTTCGGTTAAGATTTAGTGAGGCGGGGAGCTTCTCTATGTCGTCCCAATTATTGATGATCCCGTAATTGTCATTATGCTCGAGAAATAACACATAAGTGAGAGTTTTCATGTTTCTTTCTCACTGGTGGCATCAGTCCCTGTAGCTTAAACTTATTTCCGCCATTACCGATTTAGTCCTAAATAAATGCCGACCGCGTTAGTTGACAGTTTTCTGCTTCGTAGCAGGCTCAGATTCGAGTCCCCAAACAGGGTCTCAGGCCAGACGTCGCAGGGGCCGGCTTGCGCGGCTGAATTTGACGCCAGCGGAACTAGCAGTGGCTAAGGCAACGGCTTTGACGAACCGTCTGGCTGAACTTGACGAAGCCCGTAAAATTCTCTGCCCGACTGAGACAGAGGCCTCGCCCGACCTCTCTGATCGCCCCGACTGTCTGATAGTGGCCGTACGCTTCTACCCCGTCGATATTACCCTCCTCTTACTGCAGTTTCTGCCGCCGGGTCGTCCGTTTGTGGTGCACTCTCATCTCTTGGCAGTAAGCCTTCCCGTTATGAAACTGATTATATTTAACTACATACGTGCTACTTACTGATATCTATTAAGTAACACATATACATGCAAGTGTTTTCTTTGATCATCCTAGCCGTTGGTGGATTTGTACAATATCCTGAAGCGCCGTGGAAGCTGCGTCCAGCTCACCCTCTTCGACAGTTGGCTGAGACCTATCCAGGTCCTGCCGAATCGCACACATCCAGAAATGAGGATGACTTCAGGCTGTGGTGGTTTTCTACTACGTGGCTACACAGTTCAGCGACTAGAAGACGAAAACGTCCTGTATTCACAGACATCAATTTCTGCGTCTGCTCGCCAACTCTTTTTAGAAGGCCTGATAAATTATTTTGACGAAACTCCCACCTCCTGATAAATAATAAAATCTTCCTTTTACTACGCCTTACTTTTGGAGCATGGACAGTTGACTAAGCATTTTGTCGTGGAAAAGGGCTAATTAGTAGTAATAATTGACCGAAGGGGGACTTGCACTGTATGAAAATGTGATTCACAAACGTGGTTTCGCAACATTTTTTCCGGCTCTGATTGGTGCATGCCACAATTTTCGGCGATCGAGCGCGTGCACTCTCGGACAGATGTATCAGCCTTGAGCATATTGGGTGGAAGGGGGTTGGTGTTTGGGTGTAATTAAGCATCTGGTTTTTCCCTCATCTCCTGAATGCGGGTGCCAGCACGTGCAGGACGTTGGTTGCGATGCGCAAAGATGGGGATGTTCTAATGGTCAACAGGTGGAGATCTGTATGTCAGCCGCGCAGCGTTAGCTTGAATATTATTTGTGGCTTTCGTTTTGTGTGTTTTTGGACGACGAGGCTTCAGGATGCGTGGGATTTCCGCGTGAAGTCGGCCAAGGGAGGCAGATTGCTTGTACCAGCGCCTTTTGGCAGCATAGAGTGGGCTTTGCTAAACGAATTGCCACTGTCTCTGCGTTCTACTGTGAAAAAGAGCTTTAGGAAAGGACTCTGTCTGGTGCTAGCTCCCAGGTGTGTCTTTACGTCAGTTTTTGCATGCCCGCTGCCGGGAAGCCTTAGGTGTCTACCTTGTTGCCTGCAGCCAATCAAACGAAATGGCGCGCACGAATTGGCTCGAGGTAACGCGCATTTCAACTCTGAAATTTTCACCTCGGCCAACTATAATGTAAATAAAAGGCCGACTGAAATCAAAGGCGTAGTATATTTGTAGTCATGTATGTCACCTGTTGGACAGGCGTTTGAATGTTCGCGTTGACTGTTAATGGGTGACTATCCAGGCGTCTTGTGGACAAGCTCACAGTGGGCAATGCAGAACAAATGTTAGCAAATAGTTCCACTGTGGAACGACACTTTAAGACGGGAAGAAGGAGCTAGGTTCCTTCTACAAATGACAACCATGTCCTCTAAAGGTTTCTTCCTGGGACCGTTTGAACGAGATCTTCCCACTTGACATCCAGATCACTTTCCCATAGTAACTGAAACGTTTCTATGAGGTCACATCTGTCTTGTCTGTATTGCAGGGTAAATATATTTGAGGCAGCCAGGCGCTACTTCTATGTCAACTGTTTAAGTTTGGGGACCGCCTTGGTCACCTTCAGGAACCTTTGTGCGTTTTCGAAACCAAGACTGTTCATTTGGAAGAGAGAAATACATTTTTCAGGAAAGAAGTTTATTGGGAAAACAATGTTAGCTTATTCAGTAAATTTTTGACGCTGGATCCCCAGGTCAGACTTTAGAAATCTGTGCAATGAAAAGTTAAAATTTCATTGTGTTGGTCCAGTTATGTATTTATGTGGTGTGAATGCCAATTGGTAGCTGCAATTTGCGTCAGTCCATGGTCGACAAATAAATAGTCCTAGCAGTGTAATTATCAATTGTAACCTGTAATCTGCGTCAGTCCGGGGGGGGGGGGGGGGAAATTAATAGTCATACGGTGTGAGCGTTAACTAGCAGTTGCGGTTTACTTTAATCCGTATAAATCGGCTGCCGTCTCTTCCAGCTTTCTTTGAGATGTTTGTACCTTCTACTCATCTCGATATGTCGGTTGATGCATAAATTGTCGGACTACATGTCCTCAAGAAATTCTCGGCCTTTTTGGGAAGGGCAATTTGCCACGATGCGTGTTTTGTCACATGCAAAGGAGTGTCCTGTATCCAGGCAATGCATAGCCACTTTGGATAAATGATCATGTCTTTCCACTGCCACTTGGTGCTAGTAGATGCGTGTGGAGATCTTCATTAATGTGCGAAAAAAATCGAGGTCCAGATAAAATATTCCTTGCATCCCGGAAACGCTCACGAGACACAAAAACGACTTGACACAGCTCAAGAAGACACTCGTGAGGGTGCAAGCAATTCAAACAGCCACAAAAATCGATCGGTCCAATCGATTGACACATAGGCAAGGCGAATGGTCATTCACATTTATCTGACGCGAACAGGAGATCGGACACCACGCTCTGACGATGGCAGCGAGCGAGCTTTTGAAACGTCAGCCAGAATACACTGTGGTCCCAGAAATAGTCTCTACTTCTTCCTCCTCTTCCGGGGAGGATGCAAGGAACAGATCTTTATTTTTTGCAAGCCTAGCATGGCATCTTGTAAACGAATTCTTTCTTATCGAGATACTCAAACTTATCCTTAGGGTGTACAAGTAGCGCACGTTAAGTAGCCGTTGGTTTTTTCGCCACTTCTATTTGGTATTTCTGAAAGTGCCCCTTCAACGAGTTCAGATGTTCCTCATATAAGGAAGAATTTTCCATGTAAATATCTTTAGCGCCTAAGTATTACTATCTAGTTCCTCTTCTCTGGATTGCTGTCGTTTCATACATCGGTATACAAAGTCTCTGGAATAACCTTTGTGGGTAAACAAATCAAAAACATAATTTATTTCGACTCGGTAGGCTTCTTCGTCCAAGCAGTGGGTCTTCGCTTAGCGTAGCAGACTGTTGACGGCACCAATTGTGTTAGATGCTTTAACTATTGGAATCTAGCTCAACCTAAAAGCCTGGTTCCAAAGACCCCACCAAGAAACAGATGGCATCAGTGTCAGTATATTTTCGGGATATGTAGGCGAGTTGCCTTTGAAGTTCCTATTTTGGCATGCGTGCCGTGGTAGCAGAAAAATAGCATCACAGTTTGTTGGCAAGGCCAATTGATCTGAGCCATGAGATGGACCATAGTTTTTTGCTAAGAGTACGTATTAGGGCCACAAAGGGGTACTTATGTATTATACCCACTTACTTTCACATTTTAAGTAGGTTGAATTGCCCACCATTTTTATATTTTTCCGCACGCCATCCATAGGTCCAGTTGGGATTGGATGATGGTGATAGTGAGCTGCAGACGGCTCCTCAGAAGTCCACCACGTATATGAAATAACATAGTTTTTCAAATTACTCATGGGAATAACCGATTGCTTACTGACTTTAAGTATGTTGAATTTTAACAATCTTCCAGCTTATTCACTCTTACGCCGTTATTCAGGTTTGAATTTGCGGTACTACTAAATAATGTACCTCAATGACCTCGCCCAAAGTCAGCGAACACCTGACATATACTATGCTCCGACGATGATAGCGAGAATATTTTAGAAAGGTTAGCTTAAATAGAACTTTGTCTCAGAAATTGTCTCATCATCCTCTTTCTCTATAGGGGATGATGAAAGCAATGAAATGCGAATGGAGGAAGGCAAGATGGCGGCTCAATTTTAGAAGCTTGCGCTGTCAAAGGTCAATGAAAGTCCAGCTTTCGAATGACCTGCTGAGAGCTTAGTCAGAGTCCGTTGATCGGCTAGTATTTGTACGGCAAACAGTTAAACCTTTGATATTTAACATTATCGGCTGGAATTGGGAAAATTTGTGGCGGACATCCACAATGCCTATCCCCTTTCCTTGTGCAAGGCCCGCTGCCCAAATGTATGCGTCATCAGAAACAACTATTCCAATGCTTTCTTTCACGGGCGTCCCCACTCCCCAAGGCGTGACCTCGCAGCCGCTTCTGGCTAACTGATAATAGCTGCGCTAGCTTCCTCTCTCCTTTGGCTTTCCAGCGGCCCCTACAGTTCACGTCAATGTACTCAGTCATGTAAAAATGTGTGCACACGCCCGCATGTATGCATCGTCCAAATAAGCACGCCTGCCTAAAGGCCGCTCGAATACACCACCCCTCGGCCTTATGGTTGCCTCCGTCGTCAGATAATGAAGCCGAAAGGCCCACAGCCACGGCAAGAAACATCTAGGGTCGTCTACAGGATCTGGTGCAGTTGCGGTCAAAGCAACTATGTCGGAGAAACTGGCAGACTACTCAGGACGCGAATTGCCGAACACGTGGCTGCAGTGCGGCGAAATGATGCCAATTCTCAAGTTGCGGCTCATTCGACGAGACCCGGCCACACCTTCAAATTTGATGAGGCCGAAATTCTCGCAAGAGGTGACAATCGGGTGAGCCAAGAACTACTTCAGTCATGGTTCACGGGCCCCCAATCCATCAACAAGTGCAACGATTTGCCCAATCCATATTCAATCCTGAGATTCAATTTGGCCAAACGAGCCGTCACTTGAGCAATGGGCATGCCACCGCCTCATCGTACGCCAACACCGGGGAGCCAGATGGCCTAGCAATCAGCATGCCCGAGCTCACCGCCCGTGACGAAAGTTCAACAGGTCAGAGCCCGCGTGCTGTCCAACAAGCAGCCCACGCACAAGAAGGCAATTTACGTTAATTGTTGCTGCATGCTTGCAGTAATGACTGTGTCCTATAAATACTGCAAACGTTTGTGCATACTTAACCTTTCTGCTACTCAGGTCTCTGATGACGAATCCACGACGAATATCGAAACGTCAGGCGAATAAACACATTGTCCCAGCGATCGAGTCTTCTTCTTCTTCTTCTCAATTGCTTCCTGGGACACGGATGTTCGCTTGTATTGGCAAATTTGCTCATGCAATTACAACACACCAATGACAGAACATTTGAAGTTGCTCCACAGTCATATAAAAGCAACCGTCATCACCCGCACAACACACAGTCGGCTCTTTCAGGCCTGGCTGGCCGCAGTCAACATAAGCGCTGGCTTCGCTAGTGGCCACTTCTGCCTGAGACAGTAATGGGGTATTCTGCACACAATAAGCCACTCCTTCTGGTGACTTCTGTCTTTTAACTTCAACCTGGGATTTGGTCTGATCATTGGATTGATCCGAATACACCCACTACTTAGAGCCCTGCAAATTGGTGACCCCGACGTGATCCAACCACGCACCAACCTTCTGTTTTGGTTGGCATACGTGAACTATAAACACCGTGAAATCTGTGCATGTATCAACCCTTATCTGCGCATGTCTCATACCTGTTTACGATTACCTATGACTTAGGATTCCCGACGGAATCCGAAACGTCAGGAAAATAAAGTCCTTGTTCCAGTGATCGCATCTTCTTGTTCGGAACTTCAACCTATCTCAGATTTGTGTCTGGACGACAGTGAGCCTAATTCACTGACGCATTCGTCTGACTTAGCTCTCACTGGGACGCCGTGTGTCCGAAATGTTATGTTCCTAGTAACACCTTGCCGACTCACTGTCATACATAGTCAACATGAGCATTCCTCCTCAACGTGCTATCTCACTGGCAGACGTTGCCTAGATGCCTCTTGTCCTACCACCGGCACACGTAGTTGAGCTCAAAACACATTCCTTCCTCCTTCCAAAGTACCGAATCACTGGTAAACGTTGTTGAATTCACAACAGCAATTCCTCCGGCTGTACTGCAACTCAGTACAGGTTGCAAGCATCGTCCTAGACCCCGACAAGAAAAACTATTGTCACACGACAAACGTTCTCCAACTCGCATGTGCGTTGGAGTATATTCTTCCTTGCACCGTTCGCTCACGTTCGACACATTCACTTTGTTTGGCGTCCCGTAGGGAGCTGTGGCGGGCGGCTAAAATGCTCGTCCCCCTTTCATTCTTCAAAGCCCGCTACCCAAATTTATGCGTCGTCGCAAACAACTGTTCTAATGCTTTCATTCACTAGCACCCCGGCCCCCTGAGGCTTGACGTCGCAGCTGCTTCTGGCTATCCGATAACAGCTGCGCCAGCGTCTCCGTGTCCTTCGGCTTTCCGGCGGTCCCCACAGTTGACCTCAACTTATTCAGGCACACACACACACGTGCGCACACACCCGCGCATACACGCGCATCTAAAAAAGCACGCCTTCTGAAGAGCCACTTACCACTGTAGCGGGCCAGGGATGTCGAGGTTGGCACACACCTAAAGGATAAGAGGATAGCTCGGCATCGGAAACTCGGAGCTGGATTGATAAGCATCACCCAAGCACACAAATATTAAGACCGAAGTAGAAGGAGACGTGAATATGTGCAGAGGAATCTACTAGTAATAAAGAATACGTATAGAGTAAGAAAATAATATGGGGATAAGGAACGGCGTTACACAGATGCAAGTACCATCTGGAGTGGAGTGTGTTCTCTTATGCCTGATCAGTTACCGGCGGGGAATACAGTGCTGTGGGCGACTGCAGGGGCGAGACAGGAGTGCTGACATTGTGTGTGGGACTGCGATACGATTGACGACGACGGCGGCGGGAAGGGGGTCAGCGGCTGTGAGGGAAAAGGGCACCAGTTTCTTCACTGATACTCGATCACAGCATCTCCATCCTGGGTCCGCGCCAAAAGTGACGACCTTGGTGTACTTAAACAATCATTCAGTCTCTTGGGTTGTTACACCACACCACTTTATTGGCCCTCTCAGCAGGTAGCCTTTACAGGTGACACCCACTCGGGCAATTGCAACACATCAATGACAGAACACTTGAACTCGCTTCTCAGTCATGCAAAAGCAACTATCATTACCCCACACAACACATAGTCAACACTCTCAGGTCTGGCTGGGCGCAGTCAACACTGGCCCTGGCTTCGCCATTGGCCACTGCCACCTGAGATAGCAATAGGGAGTTACGTGCACAATAAAACGGTCCTTCTGGTGACTTCGGCCTTTTAACTTCAACCTGGGAGTTGACCTGATGATTTTATTGATCCGAGTACACCCACTACTCAGAGCCCTGCACATTGAAGACCCCACTTCACTGACGTCCAAAAATCTATCGAAATCACGGTTGCCTTGTATTTGCCAAACGCGATCTTCCTGCATCAGCGAAATCTCCACACACCTAGAGCTCCAGGCAAGACGGCAGAACTGACATCAAACATCCCGCAATCATATAACAATTCCGTGCTTCACAATCTCGTGGGGATAAAGCTGGTGGGGGCCATTTATCAGGAAGAGCTTCAGCCCAACTGCAATACATCATGAAGTCGTCTATAGGGCTAACACAGTACTGCTTACTCCACCCTTTTAATCACCTCCCTGGCCTGCAAGAGGCGATGCAATGCCGGCTCTCTGTGAATTAGCGCCGGCCCGAACGGACCATAAATTATGCAATTGCCCTGTAATTACGTAAAGCATTAATAGTGATGCTATTTCTGCATGTTGCCGGGAAACGCCTAGAGTATGCTGCCTTTGATGAGGTATACTCGCCATTCTCCTTATTTCAGCTCCAATGTACTTTTTAAGACGCCACTCGAAGCTACGCCTAAAGTGGAGAGAAGTGTTGTTTTCCATTTTGACAGCAAATATGAAATCATACAACCTTGAGAAATTTTTCGATTATATCATTTACAGGACTTTTGACCGTAAGCTGATGTAAACAGCCTCAGCGTCGAAAGGAGAAGTGTTTGTTTTGTAAACCCTTTCGAAAGACATGTAAAAATGGCGGCATGTTTTTTTCTCGCATTGAGCTGAGCTGGTAATATGCTGTCGATTTGTCGAAAAAGAGAGTTCGCAGTCAATCGCAGACAAAAATACCAACCTGACTTTAGACACAGATGGGCGGGAAATTGTCGAGTCCGCAGACTCCGGAAACACGAAGTTACACGGTCACTGTGTGAAGTGTATTCTTGTTGATTAAAAGTGGCGTTTAGGCCCCGTTCATCCACAGGAATCAGAGTTATGAGAAGAAGAAGACGACTCAATCACTGGAACAATGATTTTATTCCCCTGATGATTCGAGATCCGTCGCAAGTTCTGGAGTCTTTTACACGATCTAGTGCAGTTGAAAACAAAGAAATTATGTCGGAGAAACTGGTAGACTTCTGAAGAGGCGAATTGCCGAAATTGCAACAACATTGTGGCGGAATCATGCCAATTCTCAAGTTGCGACTCCTTCGACGAGACCTGGCCATGCATTCAAATTTGATGAGGCTGAACTTCTCGCAACAGGTGACAATCGGGTGAGCCGAAATTTACTTGAGTCATGGTTCACTGGCCCCCAGTCTAGAAACAAGTGCAACGATTTGCCCAATCTATATTCGATGCTGAGACTCAATTTAGCCAAAGAATGTCGCCACTTGGAGAACGCAAAGGCAACCCCGTGGTTTGATGCCAACACCAGGGAGCCGGGTGGCAGAGCAATCATCACGCCCAAGTGCACCAAATGTGATGAAAATACAGCAAGTCAAGGCATGCATGCTGGTCAACAAAAAATCAACGCTCAAGAACGCACTTACTGTTAAATGTCACCGTATGATTGCAGTTATGACTGTATCCTATAGATACTATAAATCCCTGTGCGTATGTTTTCCGTATCTGCTACCGTTGCCTGCTTATGTCTCTGAAGATGGATCCGTCTTGTTTTCAATTAATTCCGGGAACTAGTATGTTTGCTTGCATTGGCAATCCGAATTATGCCTTTGGTAAACGTCGATTACATTATTATTATTCCCTGTCTTAATAATCAAGCGATTTCGGCCAAGAAGAGCACTAAGAAATATAAAGAAACCTTAATCGTCCATTCGAACGACTCAATCTATTTCAGGTACTTGAAAATATTGCTTTCTTCAGGCAGAGTTCTCCCAAACGACCATGAAGGAGTCTTCGAACGGAAATTGAGGAGTAAAAAATAGAGTTAAAATACGAAAAATTGGCTACGTTTATCCGACCATCTGACCAAACTTGCTGGATAACCCAGCTTTACACTAAAATGTGACGCGAACTCTTCGAGACAGTCTATAGTTTGAAGAAATCAATTTTTAACTTTGAAAAAGTCAGTGTTCTTTGGGATACAAAAGGTACATTAAATCAGTGAATTTCTAGAGCCTGATTTCCCAGTTCTTCTTCAGACTAGCGCAAAATGTGCAAAGTAAAACTAAAATTTCAAATGTGCGGAAAAAATAATAATCCTATGCTGTGCCTTTCACTAATTCTTTTAAACTGGAAATAATACATCCCAGGAAAATTAATTTGAAGAAAAAGGCGTTCTTTCGGAAACAGAGGTCACCTTTAATGCAAGAAATTTTGTGAATGGTTCTCCAACTCGCCTTTGGACTAACGAGAAATAGGCAAAGAACAACTTAAGTTTCAACCCTGCGGAAAAAATATTCATATGGTGTGAGACCTGATTGGTAGTTGTGGCCTCTGTCAGTGTGTATTTTACGGTCCTCGTCTCTTCCGTTGTTCTCTGAGATGTTTATAAATTCTGCACATTTGAACTTTTAGTTGTTCCTTGCAGACTTATCGTTAGTCCGATGAAGAACTGGAGAATTAGTCTCAAAAACTCACTGATAATATTTACCTTTTTTAATCCAAAATAACATCTTTTTCGTCAAATTAAGTTTCTTGCAATGCATGATTTACAGTTTATGTGAGTGAACAGTCTATCGTGCTTACCAGTCATAAGTGACGCCCAAACCAAAGACTAATTTGCATTTCATTTCGCACCTTCAAAAGACATTGTTTAATACTTTGGTGAGAATGATATAGTTCAAGAGATTTCACACGTGTTGTCTGAAATGCACCGATAAACAAGTCTCCACGCGCATACCTGAAAATCCAGTGTACACAGATGAATTTTATGGATGCAGCCCTAGTAATAATTCAAAAATAAATATAAGTCCTTATTCTAAACTAAATCCTAACACCACCGAGACACCTAAAGGATAGTTGTTTCGTCCTCTGACTTCTCTTACAGTATCCAGTAGTCACGCATACGCCAAACCAGTAATCAAAACTATCAAGCTGGTACGGTACTATTGAGCAAAAATTGCAAAGGGTAACTAGTGTACAAACAATGAACTCATCAAGTCAAGAGCGCAGGGAGTCTATACAAGGGAACGACAAAAGTTCAACAATAACGCCTATCAGGACGAAACTAGTCTGGAGAAACCTTGTGTGTGTGTGCTAGTGGGAGAAGGGAGTGGCTCTGCTTTTATATGCGTTCACGGGCCAATTAATGCAGCATCAGGACTGGTATAAAACACCAGCGCGAACGGGGGAGGGGTTCGTGAAAAGAAGCCATATAAAAGCGTCAGTGGCGGAGGGGAAAAATTGACTGGACGAGTGATTCTCGGAGTAGCCGCGGCAACTGGGTCAAGAAGGGAGAGGGGCGAACGGACGGCAGGAGTTTCCTTGGTAGTGGTCTTGGATTCAACAAACTGTAGGTTGTTTTCATACGGTAACCGTGAGATGGTTTTGTTTAAGTTGATAAAACAAAAAATTTTTCTGTGGAAATTAGAAAAAAATATGTCGAATATTGTTGAAATAATTTAATACGGTGGCTATAGGCCGACGGCGTTGGGTGCATAAATCGAAAAAAGGCGCAAAAAACAAATTGAGCGCGAAATGAACTCGAATCGAGCGCGAATCGCTGTCGGCAAACTTGGAAATGCGAAGTTTTATTCCGAAAACACTCCTTTGCCAAAAACCCAGTAATAATGGATTTTTTGAAGACATTATGTAATAGTAAGCAGAAACTTTGGGCTTTTTACATAAGATATCACTTTCCCACACTGAACCTAACACTAACTTTACCCTAACCATAACCTTTATCCTAACCCTAACCGTAAACCTAACCCAAACACTCACCCTTACCCTAACCCTTACCCTACCCCTTACCCTAACCCTAATCGTGCTCAAATCGACCTCGGATCGAGCTCGAGTCAACCTCGAATCGAGCTCGAATCGCTGTCGACAAACCTGGAAATGTGGAGTTTTGTTCCGCCATTACCAAGGAAACTCCTGCCGAACGGACAACTGGCATCAGTGGTGAGTCGAAAGCATCGTCGGAACCAAACTGAGGGACTGGGATAGTATTTATTGATTTGCAATCGAGTGAAAAGGTAAACACGGGAGGGCAGCCAGCATTTGCGGCAGGAAGGGGACAGCCTTTATAAGGGGTAAACTGTCATTTTTAGGTCGGACGGGATTTCCGATGAAGAAGGGATGTGGAGAATTCCAAACTTCTTCAGCCAAAAATAACAGTAGTCCTTATTTTAACTCCACAGAAAACACTCACCCTGAACGTGAACACAAACGCAATCTTAATCTTAAAGGCCATTATAGCTCCGCCAGTGTCTGGCGCTTATCAACATATAGTGCCTGTCGTTTCTTTGCTCATGTTACGTTGAGGAATAAAGACACCAAAATGCGACATCCCAAAGTGACCACCAGCATCGCAATTAACTACGAGAATACCTTGTGGTTATTAAACCACATTCATCAACCAACAAAGAACGGGGAAGCATCAAAAGAAGCACCTTATCTTGGTTTGGCAAATATTCCTAGGTTTGTATTGAAAATTCAGTTTGACAAACATACTTTTTTCGACAATTCCTAAGCGGACCTGAACAGTTGGATTGCTGATGAAAATAAGCGTTTTGAACAGGGTTTATACATATCTTATGGTTAAAATGATCTTGTTTCCATCGCTGGTATGGCAAGATCGGCAAATAGAGGTCATTTGACTGGTGGGAGGGGGAGAGATAGATAGGGTAGGCTGTGGGTTTTGGTCAGGGTTCGTGTTCGCTGCGTGAAAATCATTATCACGTGCACGGAGTGAACACCTGTCACCAGAGGGTGGGCCATATGCGATCACAAGCTGGCGTCGACGTCGGCCATGGAAGAAATATAGTCTGTATTAGCGTCTTTTGATAGCACAGCAGTTGTTTCGTTAGCCATATGGCCACTGCCTCGGTCGTTGCTACCACCTATTGGCGTAGACCCTTATAGAAGTTGGTTGGTGTCCGGTAGACAACCTGAAAGGCTTGGTTTGAAACGACTCTGTGATTCGTATTTAAAAGGTGTGCAAAAATAGGACTCGAGATCTATCTAGTTTAACCTTCACTCAGCTAGGCCACGTACCCAACTTTTCGGGCGTGTAAATGCAAATAGATGTGGCCTTCAACTGCAGTCAAACCTTACCTCCCAAGCGAAGTAAGACAGAGTTTGCGGATAACACGCGCAATTTCGCCGAGGGGAAGGCCTTTGTGATCGCAGTCTTCACGCTTCGTCTTACCAGCTTGCGTGTTGCATCGCCTAAGAAGAGCAGTTGCATGAACACGCAATTCTCTTGTGCAGTTAAGTTTACAGACTTTTTTTGTGCGTAAAGCAATATTTCTGTGGATGAAAACTTTTGGACATCTGTTTTGATTATGCATGTTGTGCAGGTGCTGGAATTCTGGATAGTCTGGATAGTTTCAATCCTCCGACAATTTCAATTATTTTTTGCAGGAAGGTACATAAAAATAAACTTATTTCGTTCTCATTTTTTAGCAAATCGTGACTTAAGTTTGCATTTAAAAAAAACGTTATCCTTTGGCTAGAATTATGAGAACTATAAAACTAAAAAATATCCTTTCATGCTGCTTCCGATAATTGATCAGGCTTCAATTAACTGCCACTGTGTATATTTCCGATCGAAAACTGCGCAATGGTTAGAGCATTAAACGTCTAACAACACCTGAGGTTGTGTATGACTGGTTGACGTTGGCTTATAAGCCAGAAGCGGCTATCCAAGTATCCCTTCGCTTTGTCTGCAATGTCCTTCTGCCAGCATTATTAACCGCCTTGCGGTGCGACTCGAGAGTAAACCCGTAAAGCATAATCTGCGACGAATGCGTCCTGTAATCGATCGGTGGGTGCCTATCTTCTACTGTTTATAAAAAGGTATCCATATAAATGTATCGTGTTCGTCATTCCCGGACGACGAAGATGAAGAGGATGCAAATGCTGGGATTTATGCTGACGTTTCTAAAATATGCTCCTTCTCATCACCAGAGCGTGGTGCTAACTTTACCATCGACCTCGAATTAATAAGCCTCGCAGCTAGCCTTGAGCATTTGCACGCCCGTCGGCCAACAGCTTTGCGCAAGCGTGGTCGTCAGCCTCCCCCTAGTTTGGGAGCACCCTCGCAGGCGCCCCCGTGAGAACGCATACCACGTTGGTCATGCGACACCCACCACGCTCTGACGATGAGAACGAGCATGTCTTCAAAACGTCAGCGTAAGTACAACTTGGTCCCAGCACTTGCTTCCTCTTCGTCTTCCTCTTCCAAAAATGGTGAACATGATATTACATCTGAACCAAAAATATTTGCGCATCTTGATATAAATGTATAGTTCTGTGAGTGCTGCAAGCGAAATTTCCTAAATTTTTTAATATTTGATTATTTGTGGCATACCAGTGGGAACGCATTTACGAAAACTTATGCAAATAATAATGAGCAACATTAGGCATATAAAGTACTTAAACGAACTATAAGAAGAACTAAATGTTTGTAAAGAATTATAAAATTTTCTCGATAATTCTATGCTTGTGGAAATGTCAAAAATAGCTATAAATTAGAACAATAAATTTAAAAAGCTCGTTAAATATAAAATTTAAAGCAACCACTTTCTTTATACAAAAAGAACTTGTCTTCAGTAAAAATATTTTGTGCATGTGGTAATTGTTCCTTACCTATTTATTGAATATCGGGGAATAAAGTCTCTCTTCATTTTGCCAGTTTTATGTGTTTTTATTCATACGTTTACAGATTGTCCGTTTGTTCGATGTTTACATCAAACTCTTTAAAATAAGATATATCTCAACAGCATGGGATTTTATTTCCTATTCAAAAGAGCAAACCACATTTTCGAGCATACAACATGTCTGCTAGATACCACGCATATTGTTATTTTTAAGATTGATAAAAAAGTTTCCACAATAGGTTACCTATTGAAAAAGTGCTTTAATTGGCTATTTAGCTGACGATCTTTTGGTATGTTAACTATTTCCAAGGTAATCTTAAAAGGAAATTGGGGCCGTTTGACAATTTCTTGAATGTATCTGAAGAAGAACGATTAAATTTGACTGGAGATGAAAGAACATACATTTTTTCTTTATAACGGATTATTTTTTGCTTAAGAAGATTTATTCTACGATCCGTAATAAACGTGGAAAAGCAAAAAAGACCGACCACGTATATGACCATTTTAAAAATATATATTATTCTTCTGTCTCTTCCATTTCTAAATCATGCTTGAGCGGAACCTATTGTTTACAAAAAACTATATTTCTTATTGACTTACATTCAATAAGACTATTTACAGGCTGCCTGCGCGTTTACATGATGAAAATTTTTTTACTTGTATGACCCGTTGTGCGGTAAAGAAAATGTTCTACCAAGAGCTTTCTTGTTGTTGCATATTTTGCAAAAAAAATTCAAAGAATAGCTTAATATAATTTTCTAAACTTCTATCACTGCGTGTTTCTGACAACCAATGCGATTCCTTAAGCTTCGCTTTAGTTCCATTTGATCAACTTCGCATACAATTTTCCTGTACTGGAAGGGACTATTATTCCGCTTTTTTACTTATTAGGGAATTCTTCCATGGCGCAATGTATATTTGAAGAAAGTTTCGTCCTGTCTTTTCTTATAGCATACGGAATTTCTTTTATACAAACATACTCATGATTTAGCCATAATGAGAGCCTATTTCCCCCAATAACTTTAAATGAGAGGGCAGTTTTCCAAACCAAAGCCCTTCTTATTATTAAATCCACTCAGTTGATCTAAATAACCTGACGAAATATACGCATAAGTACGTCGTTAAATTTCGTCCTGAAATTCGTTTGCAGGATTCGCAGAACTGTATCAATATCTATATTAATAACTTCTAGAAACATGTCGCGGTCATGAGTTCAATGCAAGTAAATCTGGGCAAACCCTATTGCGTAAGTGGTATTTTTCCAGGGGGAATGTGGCAAACGATTGAATAAAAGTGCGAATGAAAAAAGCCTACAGTCTTCAGCTAAGTAACTGGGGATTTTACAGAATAATGATGAATATTTAAAATCTTTGTACCTTTTTTTCTCGTCAAGAACGTTTCTTTTTACAAATAAATTCTGCCGTTTACGTCTGCTTCAAATTTATACCTGCCAAAACATGTTTCAATAATGCAATTTTTATAAATTTCGATTACCAGTCCATTAGATAAATCGACTACTACACATACGGTTTCAGTCGCGGTTGGATTCAAATCTGAAGTCTCTTTAACACTGTATTCATAAAGCCTACCTGAGCAAACATGCATTAAACGTTTCAGTAACGGCAGCTCTATATGATGGCAAGAACCTTAGACAATATAGACTAATGAACCGCCTAGTTTGCCGTTTAGGACAAGGCTGATTTAATTCTGAAAAAGGAAGCATAAATTCCTAAGGACGTATCGGTAAACTACTTAAGCAAAAATCGCCAATAGTAGTTCAAAGACAGGCATGAACATGCTTGTAAATTCTTACTTAGCAGCTGAGTAGTAAATAATTCAAATACAAACAGATCTACTTAACACGTGTTCAATGCATGCTTCGCCTTCCGTTAGTAATCGCATCGTATCAGCACTGAATCGTCAGTATTTACTTGAGCAGCAGAAAATCTATGTGATATAAAACTTATTATGCCTATCGGGTGTCTTATTCCTTAGCTATGTGAGAAAAACTCCTATCTAAGTATTGCGCTTCCTGAGGAAAGCGCCTATTGGCCAGCGCATCCGACAGAGGACAGCAACGTCTATATATTCTGCGGTCAACTGGGATGTGTTTGCATTATTCAAAGAGGGCATGGGCGAGTCTAGTACCTTCTGGTATTGCATTAGCTCAACCAAATGGCCTGATGTCGTTGACATCCTGCTCATCTTTTTTGAAGCCCTTGGGCTCCTTCTGAACACTGCTGTAGCCATCCTCCTATTTATGCTGCGAGGACCCTGCAAGACGAGCTTAGCACTCCTGCGAGGCCTGGTCGTATCCTGCATGCTAGCCTGTTTGGTCAACCTACTCGAGGACGTAGCACCGAAAGTGCAAAAGACACCCAGCTACCACTTTAACCGCCTCGTCTGTATCTTCTGGCAAAGTCGATTCCTCTACTGGATCTTCGTGGTCATCGCCTCCCAATTCCTCTTCTTATTTGGCGTCTACCGTTACCTGGACCTGACCGGTGCTGATGACTACAAGATGCTGTCAGATGAATATCAGATACCCACGTATTGCACCGTAATCACTGGCTTTAGTGTGCTAATCACCGGACCACAGACATTGTCGGTGAATCTTGTGGGCGATGACTGCAACTGCTCCAATCGTAAGGTCAACATTCCTTTCCTATCGTTAATATACGCACAAGTCTACCTCTGGATAGCGATCCTGATTGTTTTTGATGGCAGTGTCCTAGCCTACACCAGTATTCGCCTTCGGCGTTTGTTGAGGACGCCGGTGGGCTGCAAACGTGAAGACAAGTTGGAACTGCTGCATTTCTACAACACAGACCTTAGTGAGAGTCAGCTGTCTACCACTACCGCTGCTGCGGCCGCTGCTGCTACGAGCGGGATAAGCGGCTCAATGTGCATTACTCCGCTGTTTTTCAGTTATCTGCTGTTCTTCTCTTATGACCAACTCTACCAGTTCGCCAGTGCAGTGGATCTCACAACTTACGTCATAAACAGCCAGGTTCAGAAATGTGGCGAACTGTTGATCGTTGGACACTTTGTCCTCGTGCCTATCATCATTGTCGTCTACATTCGTCCTCTACGACTGGGAATGAAAATGTGTTGGAGGAGACTGGTTGATAAAGCATGATAACAGTAAGCCAGGCGTGCATGCGAAGCTTGTAAAATCTATTGATTAGCTTTTCTTTCCAGTAAATAAATCTTCACATAGGTACAGAGTAGTTTTTCAAGAGTCCACAAACGAGGGCAAATGGGGAGCTGAGTAACACCCGCGCCACGCATGACCAGGGCCCCCATTCCCCAGAACAGGTTCAAACATAAAAGGGAGTCCGCGGCTGCGAGTCCACATACGGAAGAAAGCCATAGAGGCTGTCAAAGGTGGTTGTGTCGAATACATTTAAGTTTACTATGAGGCGGGCGTATCCATTTGCTTTGAGCTTACGCGTGTATCAACGTGCGAGTCGACCCACAGTCAACGATGCGAGATAGGTTGTCATGCGTGAGTGCAAGTCGTGGCAGACGCAGCGTATTACTAGCTGGTGACAACTTATGGGCCAGAAATGGGATTTCAGTGTCCACTGTCTCTGTCGGGCAATGCTATCTACTTAAACAAAAGTGGGTTGATAACTAAAGACGTCACGAGCGAATTTTGACGACGTCGACCTATTCACCCAACAGGAATCATTGAGCTAGAAAACCAGAGATTATCTGAACAGTTGACAGTTGTGAAAGCTTTAAAAACCCTCTTTTTTCGATACAAAATATGAGTATACCACGACCTAAAGGAAAGGTCCACAAAGTTGATGTTAACCAGTACATCGTCATTAAATGTGCATAATCATCATCACATAAAGAAGAATCAGCCTTTTCGGGGATAGTGCTTAGCAGAACAGGAACTTCAGATGGCGAATGCAGGCAAGCCAAAGAAATGTGTTTCAGTACACCTCGACTTGTCTCAAAATCTTCTGAAGTCAATGTACCAACCTGAAGAAGAGATTTTAGCAGTGAATGCTTTCCGTCTCGAAAGGCTGTCTACAAAACTATCCAAACCATTGCACTCTACATCCCTTAACTTGTTCTGATTTGCAAGAAGAGGGTAGATCTAATTCTCTAAAGACGTTCTAAACCGAAATACTCTCAACAGGTTTAGGCAGATTATGCGCCACAGGAGCGGCTCAAATAGAAGTTTTTTGCTCAGGAGCTACAAAATAGACCGCAAAACGGGTAGAAAAATATGAGGCCTGAGCTTTCGGGCTCTTGCGGAAGACCATCTTCAGAGATAAAAGTATCCATGAGAAGCAAGCAACATTTAGAGGGTGAAAAAACTAATCGACCGTCATTGTGGGTGGGGGAAGAGGGAACTGATTAATCAGCCATGTGGATATGTCTACGGAGGGTGATATATGCGGGCACCAGCTCGATACATCTGTTTTTCTGAGTTGTCATCCGAGGTCCAGCCTTCAATTAGTTCACGTTCTGTTCTGCTGCAGGCGTGAGTAATTATCGTTGGGGCTGCGACGTTAAAGTCCTGGCTCGTCTCATAGTTGTGGGCCACCACTTGCGACTATGCTCAGGAAAATAAACAAATAGATCCGGTGCTCGACAGCCCTTCTTCCTTTTCAAGGCAAATACCTGGAACACTAACGTTTTTATTCAGTCGACGAAAGCCTGATTATATACAACAATAGCATAATCAAGCGGCCGTCTCGGTTTGTCTGAACACCTCTTGTGTGTATGTCACCTGAGTTGAACCAAATGATGAAGGTGGCGCCCTTTTTACCTTATAACAAACATTTAAACTAAAATGTGTTTATAAGAATGCCACACGTCTGCTCTCTATATAATATAAGCTCATGATCCGCGTATGCCAAATTAGACCCGATGTCATCTCTATAACCAAAACATGGTTTTACACGAAGGTATACGATCGACAGGATGCCCTCTCCGAAAAAATAGAGCCGAACATAAAGGTGAGGGTACGTTCACTTATATTAGGACTGGCCTGCTTGTGTCAGAATAAAACAAACGACATCGTTTGCGACCATCTGGCTTTCCACTAGAACGTCAGAGTCACAAGAACTCGACATCCTGACGGTTTACGATCGCCATCAAGGGACACACAGTAAGACAGTAGTCCGAAGGAGGAATTGAAAAGTTTGCTATTCGATACAATCTCATAAAAATATGGGCGACTTTAACGCTCCGAATAACGACTAGAATCTGGGTTTTGTTTCGGGCTCGGAAGTATTTATGTATCAGCGTCTCGTACGCGCAGTACCAAAATACAGTGTGGCCCAAAATACGTGTACCATACCGACATATGCAAAAGAGTGGTTCTAGTACTTAATTGGCATTGAGTAGGGTTGTAATACTGGTAAGCATGTAGTCTTTTCTGAAGTCGTGTCAGTCACGATAGAATGCCGTCTTTAAACGAGCTTCGTTATGACTGCTAACAAAACGTATGCAGTGTAAAACATGGCTTTTTAAGTAATATGCATTTTTATCTTTACGTTAGACATATTTTATGGAAAACGTACACAAAAAATATTCCTCGTATTTGTTTGGTAGCAAATTACGTCTTCCTTTAATTTCATAATCAAAGAAAAGGTTTATTTCGGTTTAAAAAGCTTCTTATCATGCGCTTTTTAACCATTGTGAGGTGTTCATTTATGAAAAATCGCATGCGTCAATTTACTAAAACTGCCTATAACATATACAGAATGATCCACATGTCTCACAAAATATTTTAAGAATAAAGTGATTTCTCCCTGAAACCGTAGGCAAAAAAGTTCTATTCCTTAAACTGGATGTACACAATGTGCAGTTTGTAAACCTTGAATTCGAGTGTAGCAGTCAGTAGGTTTCTTAATTTTTTGAAAATTTAAAAACGTTGCAAAAACCAAAAGATATCCCTTCTTTAAGTACTAGATTTAAAGAAGTGGTAATTTCCTACCCATCTCATTCGTCTCCTGCGTCGCTTCCGTCTGATTAATAACCGACTCCTCAGCTACAATCATGATTGAAAGTTAAGTATCAGCCGTTTTGAACGAGGCTTCGTGCTGTAGAACCTATACTTGCACCTCTTTAGTAATTTCGATGACAGTTTCTGTGCCCGCATTTCGTTTCTGGATGAGGTCGGATTTGGCAGTTTGCGAAAAGTGTTCTCTAATGAGCCAATCGAATGGCTTACGTTTAGCAGGCTCTGTATTTACGGTAAAAACAACGAAGTTTCTGCCCTCGAGAAAGTGCCAGAATTGTTTACGGCAGGATAGACAGAAGCCAGAAGCTCCCGTCCAAATGTTCTTCAACGCGATTCGACAGGCATTCCCTCTTTGGGGAAGAAAGCTAAGGGTTGGGACTGACGTGCGACGTGCTGTTGAATGACCACGCCAATGGCAATATTGAAGACGTCAACCACGAGAGATATATGACCATGGGGGCATTGTGCGTCAGAAGTGTGGTGTGGGTCAGGGCAACCTTCACCTTGTAGCAAGCAGCAAGGGCAACTTGGAGTAGCTAAAATAAGAGTTTGGAAGTAAAGAGTTGATTCATGAGCGGTAGAATGCTATCAGCACAATTCGAAAGAAGCTGGCGATATAAGGTCACCATTCTCAGAAACCGCTGAAGTTGACGCTTGGATGAAGGATGTGGGAAGTAGCTGATGGATGCAACCTTGACGAGCAGATGGTGGATATCGTTACTGTCGAACAGGTGCCCAAGAAAGTCTGTGAAAGACACCAAGTATCCACTTATCCTGGTTAAGAACAACGCCAAACTGTAAAATGGAGTCAACTGCCGTTATTAGATGAGCCATGGTTTACCAGTCGATAGAGTTGGCCATCAAGAGGTCGTCAGTATAGGCCTAAGCGAAGGGTACGCCACGGGGCACCCTATCTACGGAGCCCTGGAAGGTTTGGGAGGCGTTGCGAGGTCCAAAATGCATGTGTAGGAACTCAAAGAGGTCAACAGTCTAACACTTTTTTTAAAAGCTCACTTTTCAGTGAACTTGAAGCTTCATTATAGGCATCCTCAAGTTAATTACGCAAAACTTCGTACGCCCAGTTCAGTGGGATGGAAGTGTATTAGGACATTATGTCATAAACAACAATGATTGAGTTGTTTTGCAGTGCTAAGATTAGCAAAGTGTATGCACGTAATAAGACTAGGTAAAAACTGAATGGTTGATTCTTCACGCAAGCCGATTAGTGACGGTCTTGGGAATGGTATCAACGATTAGTGATCACTTCGTGGCGCCCGCCTTATGAACCACGACAAACGATAGAATGAAAATGTGGTCAATAAAATCGGTTTACTAACAAGTAGTTAGTAGTAACCTGAAACGAATAACATTGATGTGGTTGTGTGTTGCTGCTTTCACCATCGACCATCGGACGTCGCTAATATTCCCTTACTCATGGCCTTTGTTAGATCAACAGATGACATGTCATGAGGAGACTAAATGCATGAAATGCGGCATCACAAAGGGGCCACGTTCCTTGGCACGAGAACTTTGTGAGCCTGAAGTTTGTAGATTCTCACACGAATTAATCGTCAGTGGCATAATCAGATAACATTGGTGAGGGAGGGTCCGAAAAGTCAGGCTAATTAAGCTCTTGTTCTAGTAATTGTGTCTCCGATTTCACTTACACTTCCTCTTACCCTTGCCTTTGGGAATTTTGCTTGATGGTGCCTAATAAAATAGTCATCAAGATTTTTCCACGGGGTTTCTGCCGTCCAGCATGTATCTTCAGTGCCGGCAAGCATGGAAAAGATGATGAGTAAATCAAGAACCTGCTGCTTAGTGGTTTCTTCTTACTATGAAAGGATAGCTAACTGTGACGATATACGAAGCCCTAAAAAGGTAAGCCTTAGTAATTGATGTCCACGGGTGCATTTGCTTTGCGAAGCAAACAACCCCGACTGACTAGCAGAGGTCACGATAGGTCCGTCACCTGCCGATCTAAATTTAGCCAAACTGCACCAGCAGCAGTGTGGCCTACAAATTAGTAAAGTAATTTTTCAGATTTACGGAGTCTTACATAAGTTAATCATTGCTGTAACGTCCGTCTATCAGAAAAAAATACAAATAAGCCTACGCAGACAAAACATATGGTTAACAAACAGAGTCAATCAGATGGATCATATGCGGTAGCAATTCTGCCCAAATATCATCAGTTCCGCATAATAACTTTGTTATTGTCTTTTAATGAAAATTGGTTACTTATTGTCGCCCCGCCTCCCCCCGGTCCACTGCGTTTTGCGAAGCCTACTGCCCGCAGGAGATGGCAATGCTTTTCTTACTTTATGCAATCATTCCCGCTTCGAGCGGCGGCTCCTCCTGTATGTTGCGATGTGAATCCTGTACTCTGTGAGGTCACAGCGGCAGGAGATACTCCCCTTTCCTGGTCGGTTGACTGTTGACGTATTTCAAGAAGACCGTAGTCGCTCATTTGTCGGATCTGGATGTTTATTGACTCTAGTGCAGTAATGGGCAGCGCAACTGTGTTGGAGAAGCAGGGTGACGTATCAAAGCGCAAATCTCTGAGCACAGAACAACAGTTAGGACGAATGACGCCAGCTCCCAACTAGCGATGAATTTGACCGGACCTGGCCGCATATTTAAGTTCAATCAGGTCGCTATTCTCGCGAGATATGCAATCTGCATGAGTTGTGAACTGTCCACGTTATGCTTTCGGGCCGTCAGTAGAGCGATGATCTGTGGATAAGCGCAGAAAGGACTCAGAAGAGGCGCGAGCGAGTGTTTCCTGCAGATAGAGAAGTAGAAGGTGATCGCACCGCCTTCTACTTTTATGACTACACACATACCTGGGATGCGAACATTTGCCTCAGTTATTGTTCCCTGCGTCGATGTTGATGGAAGACATTTCACGAGAAGCAAAGTTCGGATTTATCTGCGCAAATCATGCCATTAACGCAGCAAGTACAGTATATACAGCATATACAGTATTGTGCGAGCTGCACGAAACTTGCCTTAACTTTTAAATAAAAATTTTCTGATAAACTCCAACTTCCGGAAATGTAAGACATAGCTATAAAACTCCAAAATAAGATATATCTATAAAGAGAGAGAGCATTTACCAAAAGAAAGTGTTTTTGGATACTAGTTTTCATGAAAATGGCCACGTTGCTCATATTTCGGAATGCCTCAAAACACCAAACCACATTTTCGAGAGTAAATAATTTGCGCAACGATATTCTGATATAAGCATATCTAATACTAATATAACCACTATCCATACAAGGATACCTCTTTAAAAAATGCTTTGATTAAATAATCGGCTGAGGAATTACTGTCTAAATTGACAGTAAAATTGGAGGCTTTTGACAATTCTTTGAATTAATCTGAAGATAAAAAATTCAGTTTGATTGGAGATGAAAGAACTAACGTTACTCATTGACATGGAATATTTTCCGCATAACTGGATTAATTCTACAATTTTTGGAAGATTGCGCATGCAAAAAATGACCAAATATATGGCCATTTTTGAAATACGTATTAATCTTCTGTCTGCTCCGTTTCTAAATAATGCATAAGCGGAACATACGGCTTGCAAAAAAAATTCAGATTGAGTTGCATTTAATAAGGCCTTTTTGCCTCACATTCGTGGTAAAATATGAGACACTTTGCTTATGCGCAAGAAGGGAGGTTCGGTAAAAGAAAATCCCCGATGAAATGTTTTTATTACTGCACTTCGTGCAAAACAACTTTAAAAAATTAGCTAAAAATAATTTTTAAAACTTTTATTCTTGCTTTTTTCTAAAAATAAATGCGATTTTTTAAACATGGCTTCACTTCCATTTGATCAATTTTGCACAACATTTTCTTCTTCTAAAACGAGTTATTATTTCACTGTTTTTACTTATTCTAGAAATTGTCCATAGAAAATGCATATTTGTAAAAAGTTTGGTTCTGTCGTATCTTATAGCATCGAGAATTTGTTCGGTAAAACACTTACTCATGATTTAGCCGAAGTTAGTGGCCATTTCGCTTCAAAACTTTAACTATGATGGCAGTTTTCCAAACCAAAGCATTTCTGATTATAAAATCCACTCACTTGATCAAAAGACCTGTCCAGAGATATGCTTAGCTATCAAGTTACATTAAGTCATGAATGTTTTTTGCAGCACTCGCAATACTGGAGTTCTATGACAAGCGTTGTTCGTGGAGAAGGATGATCCAAGAATGATGTTAACACGGGGCCGATCTCAATTCCGTCTTAATTCGGCAAAACTTAATCAGTAATGGAGTTGAAAGAAGGGAACAAAAATATCGAAACAAGCCGTTATTTCATTATAATTTTACTGGTCCAAACATGGCTTCTGGAGTGGTTCTTGTACCGGAAAAAAATACACTTTAAGGCATTACCGCTGTTTAATACCGGAAAATTACCGGCGTGCAGTCCACCGGGCCACCTACTTAAATGAGCCTCGCCCACGTAAGGCCTAGTTCCCTTAACTTGTAGTGACTAGCTAAACACGAATTACACTAATGAACGCCTGTCGTGACTAGCTCAAATCGAAGTGTACTTTTGGAACGCTTTCTAATTCCGGCATTTTTAACAGCCAATCACAGTCCAACTCACACACAACCCAATCTGACGACTGCCAAGTAGGCGTGAATGCGGACTTAGTCAGCCTTGCGCATCATCCACCAATTCGGCAAATAACTGCTCACAATATCCGCCTCCTACTCCTTATGAATTCCAAACTAACGAACTGCATCGATTGTTAATATTCTTGAACCAAATGGGTAAGTCAATGAGTCCTTGGCTTAACGGGTAGAGCGTAAGAGTTCGTATCAAAATGTCGAACGCTTGCACCTTTGGTGGGGCAACACTTGGGTTGCGTATGAGTGGCTGATGATGGCTAATGAGTGAGAAATTGTCATTTCCGTCGCCCTCATCTTTGCGAGCAAGGCTAACTGAACTTTCCATCGTTTGCAAAGGAAAAATTATTTGTAATAGAGCTTCGACTGCATCAGATGCTAAATTTCTAAAGGCGTAATTAGCAAAAGCATAGCTTGCAATGGGCATCGCAAGTGGGGTTCCATTCTTTTAGTTGTGTAGCAAATTCAGTTTGGCAGTGTATTAGTATCAGTATATTGAGGTATTTGTAGGTAAATACCTTTTGAGTTCCCTATTTGTACATATGTGTAGTGGTAGCAAAAAAAGTGTATCTCAGATTGTTGGTGGGGCCAGCTGTCCTGAATAATGGGATGGACAAATAGGAGCAGACAGTGAAAAACACTTAAAGGATTTTTAGGCGAAAAACTGTCCCTATTGTGGGGAGAATGTGTGGAATTTAGGAGAAAAAAGAGTAACAAACGTCCGATTCTTTTTTTTAAAGGGGTAGGATCCAACTTGGGGAGGCGTAGCAAAGGTTTCCAGGATCATCGTCGTGTGGAAGCTGCGATTCGATTCCTCCTTGCTGAATGCAGAGTCCGCCGACGGGACTGGAAACAAAAACACATCCGTCCAGGTCGTCGATAGTCCGCTGTGGGTCGAATCAAGGGTGTGTTTAGGCCGTCAGGTTCGGCTGATGCGGTCGCTGACGGGGTTATCACAGTACGCAGATAACCAAGAAGAGTAGACTACCGAGACCTTTGCATGAGAATTTTGGCGGGAATTTTCGTCTTCATAATCTTTGACTACATACAGTTTGTAGAAGAGGTAGATTCTTGGTGTTGAACGTTGATATTTTGCAAACCGTTGTCGCCTTGCACATTTTAATGCACTGCTAGCCAAAAATCAACCGGAATTTCAAATTCTTGGCCGAGATATTTAACCTTGGAATTCATGTACTTTTTCGAGGTTATCTGCTTTTAGAATAGATAACGTACGCTTTTATTACCATCAGTCTAAACATTCTTCCCGTTTTCACCAAACAAAAAGTTGCAATTGAGTTAAATGCTACGGTGCACCAATGTCTGTGATGAAAACCATAGTTAGATGGAGGGTTATGAAGCTGTTTGCGTGAAAACCGCGTACCCGTTAATGCACGAAGTTCCTTTGCTTAAAAAGACCCCAAAGACATCAAAGGCCTTAGTTCATCTTAGTTGACTCACGACGAATTTGCGTGTGCTTTCAGTAAAATCACGCCATCATACCAGCCAAGGGTGTGCGAGTTTGGCAGGTTAATTTAAAAAAAAATTAAAATTAAAATCTTCTATGAAATGATGATAACCTTGTCACTACAGTCATGCCATATTTGTTCACAAGAATCTGTGAGTTTAGCAGGATAAACTTCGAAAAAATAATTTTAACTGAAATCTTCTATGAAATAATTTCTTACCATAAAGGCAGCATAGGCACTAGTGTTAGCCCAGCTGTGCTAGTTTTGGCTCATCACTGGTTGCTGCAGCACTCCTTGTCAGAAACTCCAGCTTCTAAAACATAGCTGTTTTACTTTTCTCAGACATTATTTTTGAACTTTGAATCGACCAATATTTTCAAATTCTATAGGCTCAGTTCTATATAGGCTCGAAATAAACTGATTTAATACGCGTCCACAATTAATTTCTGAGGAAATTATAAAAAGTTTTACTATGGTGTGCATTAATGACTAATAGATTATTTAAGTGTTTGATACGGAACCAAACTGCATCATCGATGCTAAGGTATTCCTTTCATCCTACTCCCAAACCTCATTCTCCTCCTTCCCTGTCCAATTTCAAATAATTTAATACACTCTAGGATGCCGGCTCTATGACAAACTTCTTTTTGTCCGCTGCGAAAACGTTGATTTTGTAAACAAAATGGCTATTGCAATAGTATGCACTCTTATCATTGTTTTTTTTAAATTGCCGAATGATTTTAACCCTACCGACTGCTAGAACTTAATTTAAGTTTTACAGGCTGAATGCTCTGTTCCTATTGCTGAAGCAAAATGAAGTTTGAGAAATTGGCTGCAAAGTTCTTATAGGATTTCGCAATAAACATTAATCATGCTGTATATATCGGTGGCACCATTAAAAGATTGACGGATATGATGTATTATGAATGAACACCACACAGTCGTAAAAAAACTCAAAAAGGGAAATTTTTTAAAACCGAAGGAAACAGCTTCTTTAACATTTAATTTAAAGAAGGCCTAAGTTGCTATCAAACAAACACAACAGATGATTTTTTCGTGCATGCTTTCCATAAAATAAATTGAAAATTTTGAAGGCTACCATAATCAAGGATAAAAATGCATATCTTTTAAGCAGCCATTTTTTAAAGAACCAACCTATTGGCAGCGGTCAAAAAGAAGCTCATCACAGTTTTGGCATCCTGGCGTGACTGAAAAGAATGGAAATTGGACCGCATGATAAACTGTATTGCAACCCTGCTCAAGATTGTTTTGCGAGTGGTAATCGGCTTTTTTTCAAATTGCAGAATGTTTCATGCAGCACTCGCCCCCAATGCCCCTCCCACTCCTTCTCCTCCTCCATGTTCTCTTATTTCTCAGCTATCCTACGATCTTAAATAAACGAGTGCCAACATCCGCTGATCGAACCCGGCGAGTTCACGAAATCATGGTTCAATGGTTTGGGACCTCAAAAAGGGCGTGATTTGGAGGCTGTGTTGCGACACCACTTGGGTCTGCATATGATACGCTGACGACGGCCAATAAGCCAAAAATGGCCACTGCAGTTTCAGGGGTACTTGCTGGCTTAATTATCTGCCTACTTATAGCAACTATAAGTTTCAATTTTTTTCAGTGTTAGGTTATTTGGTGAGGATAATTGGCAATGCCGTTGAAAACCCTATTTAACACGTGTACAAGCACACATAAAAATTTACCACTTCTAACATAGTATTGGCAAACAGTGAGTAGCATTGTTTTTTTTACAATTTATGTCTGGTTTTTAGAGTTTGGACTTGGAGAGAGGCGAGGAGACGCATGTTATTATCCAAGCGTTGTTTGTACAGATGAAGGGAAATGGCCTCCACGACTGACTGCGGAAGGTTGTTTCACTGTTGTGTAACACGTTGCGTGAAGAATTCAGAGCGGAGGTTTAGCTTGGACATCTTCGTGCGCAGCTTCCTTGTGTGCCCACGGAGATGAGGTGAGAGGTGCCACTGAAGCATGTCTTCAAAGCGTGATCCTTTCTCAAGACAGTTTATTATCTTGTAAACAAAGAAAAGATCCCCTCGTTGCTGCCTGTAATGCAGAGAGAATAAATTTAGGCATGCCAATCTATCTATGTAAGTGTGGTCATTTAGACCTCTTACTTGCTTTGTTGCTCGACGCTACACTTTCTCCAGACATGCTGTGTCCTTTGCTAGCCATGGCCGCCACGCCTGTATGCCATACTCTAGGTGTGGTCGAACAAATGTGCCGTACACTCTGCCAAAGAGATCTTCATCGAAGGCTGCAAATGCCCTTTTGATAGCGTGCACCATTCCCGTGGCTTTATTTGCAGCTTTCACAGATTGTTATGAGGGCTTCGGATTACTCTGTATCAAAACGCCGAGGTCTTTTTGCGTAGATGCTACGGGAATTCGGATGTTTTTCAGGTGGTATATCCTGCTGTTCTGGGGGATAGGCTAGCTTATTGGACGAAGGTGGAGGACGGCACACTTTTGCACATTGAAATCCAGCAGCCATCTCTCGGACCACGTCTGCAGTTTGCAAAGATTATTTTGCAGAGCATCTTAGTCGCTTGGGCACTTAATGACCTGCCAGAGCTTAACGTCATCGGCGAACATAATTTTACCGCAGTCCAGTTCTTCAAGGCTGTCATTTACATAGAGAATGAAGAGTAAAAGACCAAGAACAGAGCCTTGAGAAACCCCACTAAATACGTCACCCGAGTCTAATTTATCCTCCCCGATGCAAACGCGTTGTTTTCGACCGACTAAAAATGACCGTATCCAGTCCAAAATTTTTCCCTTGATGCCAAGAATGCTCGGTTTATGTAAAAGGCGTTGATGGGGCAGGCTGTGGAAGGCTTTGCAGAAATCGATGTACACTACGTCCACTTCAAAGCCCTCTTCTAGAGAACTTGTCCAGGCCTCAATGGAAGTCAGTAAATTTGAAAAGCAGGAGTGCCCTCGCAGAAAGCCATTTTGGAAATTTTGTATGATGTCACTTTCATCGCAAAATCTTAGCATGGCCTGCTTGACAAGGACCTCCATCATTTTGCAGGAAAGGCAAGTCAAGCCTATGGGCCGAAAGCTGTTTGCATACATCTTGCTACCTCCCTTATATAACGGTACGATTTTGACCGTCTTCCACTGCAAAGGCATGTCCCCTGTTCTCATGGAAAGCTCGAACGGAATTGAACTAGGCACCGATAGCTCGGTCGAGAGTTCTTTCAGTATCCGTCCAGGGATCCTATACATTCCAGGAAACTTGTCTGGCTTGATGTGACTGAGAACATGTTTGACGTCTGCAACAGAAAAGGTAACAGTTTCAATAACGGCTGTACCTTCACCCACTTCTACTCCCGAATTGTCGTTGGGGGATTCCATCGTAAACGCCGATCTGAAAAACTCTGACAGATACTGTATTTTCCGCGTTTCTTCCGTTACTACGTTCTCGAGGTTATCCCTTAGAGCTGCAATGTTGTCTCAGTGCTTCCTTTGACTGCGGATGTATCCATAACACTTCATTGGACATATTGTGGCTTGTGTTGTAAGTTGACGCTCAAAGGCAGTTCTAGAATTTCGTATTTCCTTACGGCATGTATTTCGTTACGCTATATATTCGGCAAGTGATGTTGAATCTTGAAGATGCTCGTTCTTTTTCCACAACCTCTGTTTCTTCTTCATGGCCCTTTTTTATCGGCTGGTTGACATATGGAGGTCTGGCACATGGTCTTATTTATTTCATTGATCCCTTGGATATGCTGCCATAATTCATTTGTAGCGTTCGTACTGGGTAACCAGTTTTCTGCGGAAGCGGTACGTCTCATTTTTGTCAGAATCGGCTTTCCAAATATTTCTGCGCCCCTTTACGATTTTGGAGACAGTAGGTAACACACGCAGGTAAAAGCAACATGGTCGCTTAACCCAAGTGGCGGTTGTGAGTTCACTTCTTTTATGATCCCCTCTTTTTTACTAAAAACGAGATCTCGACAGTTTAATCGCTGGCCTTCCCACAGTCGGGTTGTGAAGTCGATGTGTTGAATGAGATATTCGTCCAAAGAAAACTGAAAAAGTTGTTAATTGAAAGTGCTGCTGCGGCCTTTACTCCAGGCATCATCCGATCGATGCCACGAGCGTTGAAATCACCCAGAAGTAAAAGGTTTCCCTGCATACAGATAACTGACAGTGAACTTAGCATTTCTACGTCGTCACTTTCGCTGGAGCCGGGAGGCCGATGAACAACGCATATATTGAGTGCCAGATGTTGCTTGATCTTAATTTTGCATGAAATTATTTCATATCGTTTTGGGGCTATGTCTGAAATTTCCCTCTGACAATAGGAAATTTCATTGGCTACATCAAGTGCCACTCCTCCGTTCCTACGTTGAGATCTGTCGCAGCGGAACAGTTGAAAGCCTTCAATGCTGACTTCGCTGATCCCTATTGCGTCGGTCAGCCAAGTTTCTGTATATGCAATATATGCTGTTTCTGCTTAGATACTATTGTTTTGAGTTCGTAAAGTTTATTGAAGAGACTCTGACAATTGGTATAATAGACCTCGAAGCAGCGGTCACAATTGCATGTGGTATCTTCTTGAACCGGCCGGTAGACATTGGTTAAGTTTTCGCCTGACTACTTCCGGTCAAAGAAAATTTCGTTCAATGTGGACTGTTTCTCCTCCTCTTATTTGTAGCCTGGTTTTGCCTTTTTTTTGGTCGTTTAGATCCTTTTTCAAAAAAACGCATTTTCCGGCGTTCCTTTGGTTCATAATCCAGCTGAAAGAAAACTCCAGCATGCATGGTCCGCAGAAACGACTTTCTTTCCAACATAAGCTATACCTGCGCTTCGGTGTCCTAAATGACCTTTAATGGTCGTGGCCGAGAGCTTGAACCATTCGGCAGCTGATCCTTGCCTATTTTAAATGTTTTGGGAATTTTTACAGACTCAGTGCCCCTAAGCAGTGACTTGGCGTACTGCCGAACGAGACCTTGAGGGAACTATGCACTTATTTTGGCTATATTATGAGTAAGATTATATCTTACAAATTTTCTATGCGATGAGGTATGACAGAACCAAAGTTTTTACTAATTTTACTATGGGAATAAGTAAAAAAGTAGAAAAATGCTCCCTTCAAAAACTGAAAAAGCTTGTGTGAAGTTGATAAAATGGAAGTGAAATCAACATAACGGAATCACATTTATTTTCAGAAACAAGTAACAGTTATATTTTTAAAAATTTCAGCAATAAGTTTGCATGACAAAATTGTTGTACTTCACCGATAACTATGAGTGCATTAGCCAACTTTGTCATAGATGTTAGCGTGAAGGTTATGTAAAGGAGGCCTTATTACATGATAGTTAGGTAGAAATTTAGATTTTTGCTAACTGAACATTCCTTAAGAAACGGAGCAGATAGAAGAATAATAAGTATTTCAAAAATGGTCATCTATTTGGCCTGCTTTTTTGCATTCGCAAGCTTATAACGGATCGTGGAATTAATCCCCTTAAGGGAAATTAATCCGTTACAAAGAAAAGGGTATGTTCTTACACCTTCAGTTATATTGAATCGTTTATCTTCACATAAGTAAAAGAAATTGCCAAAAGTCTCCAATTTCCTTGTGATATAACCTTGGAAAAACTTAATGTACACAGAAGTTCGTTAGCTTTATGTCCAATAAAAGCACTTTTTACAGAGGTTCCCTATTATGGAATGTTTTTTATCAATCCTAGGAATAACAATATGCGTGGTTTCTAGCGGACATTTTGTATGCTCGACAATAAGGTTTGCTGTTTTGAAGCATTCGACATATGACCTACATGAACATTTTCATAAGAACTAGTATCCAAAAGCTCGTTTTACGGTAAATGCTGTTTACTTATATTTTATTGAAAGGTTTTGATGTTAACGTTGAACAGAAGCGCAATTTTTCCATATATCAATGAAGACACTGAAAACGAGCAAAATAATGAGAGATAATAGTAAGCCACTAATTACCATATATACATAATATTTTGCCATGATATAAGTTTTTTTATATAAAGAAAGTAGTTACTTTGACTTTTATACTTTGAAAACTATTTAAATCATCGTTCTAATTTAAAGCTATTTCTACGTCTCCAGAACCTGGGGATTATTGAGAAAATTTTATTTTTCTTAACAAACACTTAGTAATTCTTACAGTTCCTTTAAGTACTAAATATGCCTAATGCTGCTTATTATTATTTATAAGTTTTCGTTAATGCCTTCGCGCTGGTATGGGAGAAATAATCAGACATGACTCGCAATAGAGTATGTCATACGAAACGCATAAATGTGTAGCGAGTATGGAGTTGTTTGTATGTAAATCGTTACTTTACTCTTAGCAAAAGTTTTGTGAGTTGGATGCTAGAATGGGACACCACTTGGATCTGGAGATGACTGACTGACGACGACCAATAAGCCAGAAATGGCTGTCGCAGTTGCCCTGGTCTTTGCTGGCTTTATTATCGACCTAAAATACCAACTGTTTCGGCTAACAAGGCCACTGCCGATGCCCAAGGCAGATCGGGCAGATGAATTCCGTTACCGGTCGTGTGAACATTCATCAATTGAACCAAATATCTCCAAGTTTAAGGGCATAAGATGGTGTCAGTTTTTGCGGGACAGTATTAGAGTCTCAAATAAACAATAAATAGACGGTGAATGGTTGATTAATGTAAAAATGTCATACCAAATGCCTTAGTGTCTAGCGAGTATAGAGTTGTGAGTGGGCCCATAGTGACTGTCCCTGTCAGTGTCAAATCCCACGGAGAGTTTACGTGTGTCATTTGCCAACATATCATCCGTCAATTGTTTTGTGGTCTTATCTATATAGGAGCTTCGCATGACAGTCACTTATCCTCACATTTGGTTTGTCACCATGCCATCTCTCACTTTACAGTCATGGGACTTTAGGAGCTCTTCCACGATTGCCTTTTTCCAGAGTCCTCGTGGTGCTGATAATTAGGACTAAATCCTAGATTTAACCATGCGCGTCTCAATGGTCAATCGCTTTCTAACTTAAAACAAGGGTAGATAAGCGTTAATCCACCTTTTCCAAAAACAAATATGTAACATGTTAAGCTAGGCACCATCTTGGGTAAAGTTGACAGGGATGGCCTTCTTCAATAAACAATGACATTTATCGTGTGCTTGAGAATAATGTTTCAGAATGACTACAACAGACTCCTTTGAGTCGGCACTGTTCGTAGTAGGTGGTCGCTTAGTCTCCGCTATGATTTTTATGGTGACCTCATCCTTCAAGGGCTGCTACATGATGATTATAATAGACCACGCCATCAACACCATGTGTACTTCTGTTAGTGACTCACCACTATGCTGGAATTCGGACGGCAACCTCTTCTGACCCGCAGGTTATATAAATCCTGGTGTGTGTGTGTCATGTGGCCGAAACGTGACGTGGCACGCGCAGACAGGCCCGCGGGCCCTGTCAGTTTCTTTGTAAGTCACTGTTCCTGCATCATTCAAAAATGAAGAACGAATTGGACTTCGTCGAAATCGACGGCCAAACTGTAAAGCTTTTGATAGTCCCTATGGAACAGGTTTCATTGATTGAATACTTGGGTATCTATTTAAGTAGATTCGAGAATACCATTCTGCCAAGCTTAACCTGAGGCGTGCTAGAATCTTAATTTAGTGCGATTGTGGCTCACAAAGTTCAACGAGTAGGCGTCCACAAAGCGTTCCGAAAGGCAGACAAATCGCCCCAGGTACCTGCGTTGGCTGATATTCAGACACTTATGCTCCCTTGACCGAGGACCACCGCCGCATTCGTCTTCACGCCTCCTATAACGTCGCAAGATATCCACGGTGCGGCGAAATTAGGTAATTGTCGGACATCTTTACCCATTCCCCTTCCCCCATGTTTGGCGTGTTGACATTACTGTACTAAACTCCGACCATTTGTCGTCTGAACACCTTCTGGTCTTACTTACAGCTGACTGCATTTTTTAACGTTTCTAATTCTGCCCTTTGGCATATTATTGTGATTTTCTTATAATGAATATAAAAATGGCATAAGTAGCGGGATTTGTTGAACCAAATAAATTTCGGGACGGAGTTTCAACTACAACCCTTCGCTGGTGATGAATCATCAAAAAAGAACTTTCGACAAACCAGATTTCTTGAAGGCTTACATCAATGAACTAAAACAATTCTCAGAATTGTAGAAAAATCCGAGCATCATATATTCGGTAGGAATGCCATCCTTACGCGTTCAATTCATCAGCTGCCTTACCATGAGGTTTTTAAGCTTTCCACTCATGCTGACATCCATGAACACTGATGCAATTTGTAAACACTTTGTCGGTAAAAGTAGTTTAAGTAGTGCACACCATATACCTCTTGTCCAAACATTTTTTGATATCGAAACGCTGGTAACAGTATGCGCGGCGCTTCGCGCAGCGTACTATACTCATCTAACTCCAGAACGGTATAGTTGACCCCTGGTAAGTTAAAATAGCGCCCTCCTAATCATTAATTAAGGAATTTCAAGAAACCTGCATTTTGATGATCGGGTTTTCCGCAGTATGCTAAAAGATTATACAGATAAGAAAATCTACAGGCATAAATCAACAAAATTTATGAATACCATAAAATAAAATGCATACAGTGGTTATTAAAGTATATTCCAGTGCGTATCCTATTTCTCGACCCATACGAAAGTACCCCTGTCAATTTCGTCAATGGACAGCCGCGTGCTCCAGCAAGCCACAACAAACGCTGAAGCAAGCCGAGACAGACACTGAGGCAAGCTGGGCAAGCTGCACTTCGACAACAACAAGCTGAAGCAACGCAGCGATCTATCGTGGATGGAAACAAGATTTAAAGCAGACTCCCCGGGAATCTGCACACTCGCTCGCCCCTCCCACCTCCGTTTCCGGTGTAAAGACGAAGTCAATAAGACCGTGGATGAGGGGGGGTGTAGGTGGCTGTTGCGATAGTCACTCAACACGCGCACACTTGACTCAACCAACTTGCTACCTAGGCTTTCGCGTCCATGGGAGCGCCATAGAGGTCAGATTAAAAAGGAACAAATCTTTGTACCGCTGGGGTCGCGCACGGCCACCTCCTACCTCCTCCTCTCTCTGTGGCTCTGACAGCAGCGACTTAGTTACCACGCCGCAATGGGCGGCGCGCCTCCGAAGTTCTGCCTGTACTGTATGTTAACTAGCGTGAAATCCACGTTTATCCGCGGTCTACAGACCTGATTTTGACAACAGTCTTTCTCACGTTAAACAGAGAGGCAACACGTGGATATATCCACGTGGCTGACTCATGGCAGCCGGTTTAACGCACTGCTGATTGCTAGGCGTACAGCAAAGATCAGCCCCCGGAATCCCGCTAGCAGATTAAGCGTTATTGGCAAGACAGCGACGATCAACTGGTCCCAAACAATAAGCCCTATATTAGTACCGTTTTCGTGGGACTAAATGCTGGGACTAGAGGGATATATGAAGTGCACTACTTAAATTACTGTGGACACTTTTTCTTACCACCTTTAAGAGATAAATGGGCCACTTTAGCGATTTTACGACATCCAGTATGTACCAAGTCTTCAAAATATCATAGGCACCTGAAGAGCGTTGTCAAGGTCAGTTATCTGGTGCCTGGGTGCAATTTCCACGTGGTCCACGCTGTGTTGGTCTCCTTTACGTTTAGAGGCACTGGTTTATTTAAACAGCAGGATAAATAAGAGAAAAACATCTCGAAAAAATATCGAATATCAAGTGAATGGAAGCAATTGCTTCGTACCACGACGTTTGCAATAGCGACTTATATTGGGTTCGGATCATAAGGGGCTTTTTACTTGCATGCCATCCCGGTTAATTTTCCGCCGTAGGGTCTTAGAATGGATGGAATCGAACGCTAAAGTCAAGAAAGTACACAAACTAGCCTGTTCGAAGTAACCACCACTGAAAAACAAACTAAGTATTGATAGGAGAGTCATCTATCACGCTAGTATTTCTCATGCACTGTTGTTTGTAAAATCCGTCACATCTGACTGATATTCGTTTGGGTAGGCATGAAGGTTGCCGTTTACATGGTGTGTCTTTTTGCTTCATCTACTGGAATGTCTAAATTGATCTGTCGTTTCGTGGACAAGAATTAACCTCAGGATAATGGCTTACTCCTCTGGACTGCAATTTGCCGAATAACATATAGTTGTGATGATATAACGAACACTTGATATATTATTTCCCTTCACTATTTGTTTTGGACATTAATGCTAAGAGCGTCGACTTTGTAAGCGAAGCACGTCTGCTGAAGTCCACGGCTACTTTCCAATCCACCTCTGTCCACAGGATAACTTTGTGCTTTTAACTAATTTGTTTATCTGCTGATATTGAATCCAAACATATTGACTATAATTCAGTCCGCCCAAACACGTTTTTCCATTTTAATTTGCCGATCCTAGTCTACGTGGGACATTCATTACCTTCGGCTTCTAGCGGAGCCTAGCTTTACCATTGACCCGTGCTAACCGCCGTTCGATTGGCTCTTCGGCTGTCTAATCCACCAATCAGAACCTTGAGGTCAGCAGTGGGTACTGTAACAACCCAAGAGACTGAATGATTGTTTTAGTACACCAAGGTCAGCACTTTTGGCGCGGGCCCAGGATGGAGATGTGGTGATCGAATGTCAGTGAAGAAAGCGGTGCCCTTTTCCCTCACAGCCGCTGACCCCCTTCCCACCGCCGTCGTCTTCACTCGTATCGCAGTCCCACACACACTGTAATCAAACCCATCTTGCCCCTGCTGTCGCCCACAGCAACGTATTCCCCACCGGTAACTTATCAGACATTAGAGAACACACTCCTCTCCAGATGGGACTTGTATCTATGTAACGCCGTTCCCTATCCCCATATTATTTTCGTACTCTGTAGGTATTCTTTATTACAAGTTGATTCCTCTCCGTATATTCACGTTCCCTTTTACTCCGGCCTTGACATTTGTGTGCTTGGATGATGCTTATCAATCCCATTCCGAGTTTCCGTAACAGAACCATCTTCACTTCTCTTATCCTTTAGGTGTGTGCCAACCTCGACATCTCTGGCCCGCTACAGTACAAACAGGCGGTTGCTGGCCTCATTATAGTTAACCGTTAGTGTAATCACGACATTCTGTCGCTAATTGTCGCCTTTTTCACTTCACATGGCTCTCTCACAAGCACAAGTGTTTGAGGATGAAGTTCCACTGGCCCGTAGCTGCCCTCTCCTTAACGAAATTCGTCTTGCTGAGGGGATTAAGGAGCTTACAATCGAGGTTGTTGTCGCTCTTTACACTATGCGATGTTTTAGGTGAAGGACGGTGGACGGCTGTATGTTCACCGCATAATAATGGCTGCTCGCGTGCCCTCCTTGCGAGCAAAACTCAGCGGCCCCCTCAGACAGGAGAATTCGGTCCTTCGGTGGCCGACTGTGCCCTGAGGTAACATTTCCGTTATTTCGTTTACTGCTTACGCATCTTCTAGCGCCGCCTCTGCATTTATTAATTATGTCTACATGGGGCGTGCAAAGTTGACTCAGGTCAATGTTTGGGGCATAGTGGCTCTAGCAAGAATATTGTATCTCTCCAACCTAGAGAATTGCGGTGTGCAGTTTATGGTCTGCCGGTAAATATTTTCCCATTTCTTTCCTGTCTTACCGTCTGCCCTCAAAAGTATCACTTTCGAAAATCTGGCAACAACGTGGGACTTTGCTAGCTCCCTGCATATTGGATCTCTGATGGATAATTATATCCGTCTGATGCGAACCCAATTTTAGGACTTTATTTGTGGTGATCTCTTCCCTTAGCTGCCGGCTGAGCATTGTTAGGTCTGCTGCGGGATGATAACTTGCAGGTAGACTCCGAGGAGGAGGTGTTTGAGGTGATTTCCTCTTGGGTGGGTCCCCGCTCAGAGGATCTCAATGAAAGACTCAAACGGAATGCCCCCGCAATGCTAAAGGAGGTGAGAGGGCTCCAAACATCTGTGCAATTTAGCAGTCACATAATAACGAGCCAAACAATGTTTCAGAATAGTGTCAGATGCACGTAAGTAAATGCCGGTTTACCTCTTTAATACTGATTTAGTGGAAGGCAGCTGATGGCTCAAATTGAGCAGTGGATGCGTTTTGATGAGAAGGATACGCCTCCTTGCCCCTTTTTACCAAAACAGAAGGCTCTCCCTGAAGCCCGCACACAGCAGCCCAGTCCTTGGAGGGGATAATTATGAGCAAAATTGGCGGCAGTCTGTCTTCGCCTTCCATTCACACCTACAAATGGTGGAACGGATGGCCGATTTGGAAAATTGCGGGGGCTCCAAGTACATCATTGTGGACAGTGAGTTGTCGGACAGTTTTGTATACTTTTAAAAATACCTAGTTTATGCCCCCTTTTGCAGAATTATAAAAGACACAGGCAGTACACGCAGTGTCTATCCTCGGCGTACAAATTAGCACCTTTTGTTTATGTAGGGTGTCATCTCAAAATGCATAGGATAGAAAATGTGAGGCCTTGCTGTGTTGTCTACCCTCGGCGTGATTGATATTATCCCTCGGAGAATTCTGTACCAATTAGAAAAATTGTTATGTAGGGCTTCATGTTGTTGACTGAACACCTCTCCTTTTTGTCCTTTAAACATTTTGTCACGACCGATGCCATTAGTTGGTTGATTAGCATGACTGGCTTCTTCTCCACTGGCCTTTTTTATTTTCTGGTTTTGGTTTTGTTTTTCTTTTCTCTCCACGCAACAGACAGCATCTTTGTAATTGGAGAATACCCTTCCCCCCACAAGCGCGTCCAAGTGTTTCTCGAGAGAGAACGCCGCTGGCACGCGAGCGCGAGCCTCGCCGTTGAACGATACCATGGCCACGCCACCTCAGCCGTGAGGTTTGCGGCCGCAGGCGGAGAGAAGACGCTGATTGGTGTTTTCGGTGGCGAGGAGGAGGATTACGAAGAATGGGCTGGATACCTTTCGGCTTGCGGGGTGTATAACGTCGGGCAGGACGGGTGAGAACAGGCACTTGCTGTGTGTGTGAGTGTGTGTGTTTATGTTTAGACACACGACGGTTCCCCGTCGATTTCGACGATGGGCACCACGCGCTCCAACAAGCCGCAGCAAACGCTGAAGCAAGCCACAACAGACACTGAGGCAAGCTGGGCCAGCAACACGAAAGCTACAGCAAGCAGAAGCAACGCAGCGAACTACCGCGAGATAAAACAGGAATTTAAGCAGACTCGCGGAGAAAATGCTCACTCGCTCGCCACTCCCACTTCCGTTTCCGGTGTAAAGACAAAATCAATGCGACCGGAGATGAGAGAGGCTGTAGGTGGCTGGTGCGATAGTCACTCAATCCGCGCTCATTTGACTCAGCCAACTCACTAGGTATGCTCCCGCTTGCGCGGGAGCGCCATAGAGGTCACATTAAGAAGGAGCCATTGCAGCCTGACTCTCTGTCCTCCCTCTCCTCCCGTACGCACAAACAGACACACGCGTACAGTAGGAGCAGCTACGTAGGGGGCCCGAGATTCCCAGTCAGTTGGCAGACCCTCCAAGCCACGGCTTTTAGCGCACCATGATAGATTCAGACGCATTCAGATTTATTATAGTGAGGGAAGAAACGCGCCGAGGTTGACCTCACTCTCTCTTCCACCGCATAGTGACCGCCTAACTTTTCGGGCTACCGCAGTGGGGCCTTAAACCCCGTGGGAGCGCGAGCGCAGTCACCAACAGGGAATCAGAAGTGAGAGAAAGTGCCAGCGCCTTCCAGGCCGCAGGGACCGTGCTTGGCTGAAGACTGGCATTGCATGTGCATACAGACCATTGGATCTCAGAAGGGTGAGAGCAGCCCTGCATGAAGCCTGGGCCAACACCCTCCTGAGAGGGGTAACCAGTCAGTCAACGACTGAAAGGCACTACCCATGCTCCGTTGCCGGTCGGCGTCCGTGGGCGGGACTGAAAGGAGAGCAAGAGACAACTGGTGTACTTTGCAATTGTAGGCGTGCAGAATAAGAGGAAGAAGAAGAGGAAGAAGGAGGGGAAAAGACGAAGTCGAAGAGTAAAAAAAGGGATATGAAGAAGAGAGTGAAAGAGGGAGATAGGGAGAGGAGGCGACAAGAGGAACGTAGACAGGCCGAGAGAGGGGAGGAAATCAAGTAAAAAAAGAGCGATGAGAGCAAAATCTCAGCTGACTTGGCAGCAGAGAATCTTCAGTAACTACAGAGGCTGTCGTTCGTGCTAAAGACAGAACTGTAGGCGCCGCTATTATGAGTGTGAGTGCGGTAATGGAGCGAGTAATATAACTACAGTATGGTAGAAGTGCGGCAAAGGGAAGCAATTGAATAGAGTCAGTAAGCCTAGTGTTAATTGGACTGATGCGGCCGTCGTAGAGAAGTGTGAAGTTGCTAATCTTTTCAGTGCGCATGCACTCCAAAGGGCGCTTCAGCACGATTCAGTCTAGGTGGCGTTACCCCTGAACGAGGGTACCATGAGTCACTATGTTTAGCCGCAGTCCTCCCCCCTATCTCATAAACTCATGGCGCGAGCTAGCAAAGCAGCTGCATAAAATCGATTATCTGATTTTTCCATGCCGTCGTATGAGAGGCGGGCCGTCTGGAACGTCCAAAAGCGTGCTTATTCGCCTGGGATTTGATAACAAGCAGCAAAAAAATGGAGCCCTGTGCTAATTTGACTGATGCGGCTGATGTAGAGACGTGCGAGTTGTTAGTCTTTTCAGTGCGCATACACTCTAAGGGCGCTTCAGTACGATTCAGTCCAGGAGGCGTTACCCCCTGAACGAGGGTGCCATGAGTCACTATGCGACTATCTGACGTCGGGCAGGACAGGTATTAACAGGCACTTGCTGTGTGTGTGTGTTTGTGTGTGTGTGTTGTCTCTTGCTCTCCTTTCAGCCTCACCCACAGACGCCAACCGACGACGGAGCAGGGGTTGTGCCTTTCAGTCGTTGACTGACTGGTTACCCCTCTCAGGAGGGTGTTGGCCCAGGCTTCACGCAGGGCTGTTCTCACCCTTCAGAGCAACAATGGTCTGTATGCACAGGCAATGCCAGTCTTCAGCCAACCACGGTCCATGGTGCCTGGAAGGCGCTGGCACTTCCTCTCACTTCTGATTCCCTGTTGGTGACTGCGTGCGCGCTCCCACTGGGTTTCAGGCCCCACTGCGGGTGCCCGAAAAGCTAGGCGGTCACTATGCGGTGGAAGAGAGAGTGAGGTCGACCTCGGTGCGTTTCTTTTCTCACTATAATAAATCTGAATGCGTCGAAATCTATCACGGTGCGCTAAAAGCCGTGGCTTGGAGGGTCTGCCAACTGATGTAGTCTACTGTTTCTGTAAAAACAGCCGAAAGACTGGAATTAGAGAATTATGTGCAGTCAATCGGGGAAAAGCGAGGAGAACCCTAAACAACTTCTCTTCTTCGTAGGTTACAGGAATGCAGACCACAATCGAAGCTTCCTGAGGATCCAAGTCGGTACGTACACAACTATTCCTCCGTATCTCTTGATAAAACCTCGCTAGAAGCCTTATCATTTTGTCCAAAATTTTGCTGTCCCCGCCAGAAACCAAACTAGCAAGAGCTGGAAATACAGTTTGAAAACTTGCTTAATCAAACACATGACCTTTAGCCAGTGTCAGCGGAGAGTATTCAGCACTTCAAGTCTACACTAGTTAGCTGTTAATATCATTATTTAAACAGTGGCCAAAATCATCGGGGTCTGCTGACGAAAGCCCACATGGAGAAATTAAGACAGCTCCAACAGAACAAAGAGATCCTAATAACGAGGCCAGATAAGGGAACAGGCGTTGTTCTAATGGATAGAACAGACTACATTGCGAAAATGAAATCCATTTTATCAGAGGAACGAAAGTTTAGCAAGACAGAAAAGGATAAGGATCGCATGAATGAGGTTGAAACCCAGCTGACTGATTGTCTTCTCAATTGCTTCCTGGGACACGGATGTTCGCTTGTGTTGTCGGAAAAGACTTCAAAAGGCGTCTTCGTCCCGTTGGCACGCACATACCTCGACTATACGGGCTGCCTAAGATTCACAAAGATGGCGTGCCCGTTCGTCCCATCCTAGATATGTGAAACTCGCCATACCATGCAACAGCAAAATGGCTAGCAGACAAGCTGAAACCCATACAGAGTCAAATAGCACCTCATAGCCTCCAAGACACCTTCGAATTCGTGGAAAGCGTGAAAGACCTTGACCTGAACGGGATGATGATGTTCTCACTGGATGTCTCGTCCCTATTCACGAACTTTCCGGTCACAGAAACAGTAGACTACATCTGTGAATTCATTATGTGGACTCAGCACGACATAGGAATGCCGGTTACTGCACTGAAGGAATTATTGCTTAAATGCACCTTGAATGTACAGGTCCTATTTGACAATAACCTGTACAGACGATTGGACGGAGTAGATATGGGCTCGCCCCTGGGTCCACTTCTAGCAAGTATATTCATGGGTAAGCTAGAAGCTACGCAACTTAGCCAGCAGATAAATAATCTAACGTACTATGAACGGTACGTAGACGACATATTTGCAGTTGCATCAGATCAAACCAACTTATCAACGCTAATGCATACAGTAAATCGTTCGCACAAATCGAAAAAAATTACCCTAGAAGAAGAACAATCTGGATCGCTTCCATTCCTTGATGTGCTACTGAGTAAAAAAGCCGATGGAAGCATTCAACGTAGGGTATATCGCAAGAAAACGTGGTCTGGGCAATACACAAATTTTGCTAGTTTCATACCCTTGAACTTCAAACGCAATTTAGTACGGTGTTTGATGCAAAGGGCGAAGAGGATTTGCTCGACTGATACCATTGAAGAGGAGCTTAAGATTTTTGAAGGCGTGTTTCGACAAAATGGGTATCCTTGTGGATTTATCGCTAAAAACATGGCTGAAAGGCCGCCAAAGTCCTCAGTATTAACAGTGGAGAAGAAACGAATCTTCATCAGTGTCCCATTTCAAGGGGATGGACCAAGTGAAATACTAAGGAGGCGCCTGAGTCAAGCCGTAGCAACTACCTTCCCAGCAGCCAACGCCCATGTACTGTTCTCGACTACTCCCATCCTATATGGAGAGATTAAGGATAAACTTTCAGCCCAGACCACCCTAATGCGCATATATTCCTTCACCTGTTCCTGTGGGTCAGGATATATTGGTCGCACGAGCCGGCGCTTGTTCAAAAGAGTAAGGGAACACATACCGCATGGTTAGGGAAGGGCCAACGTAAAGGTGTAAACAGTTCAATCTTAGCGCACCTGGTAGACTCAAACCATCGCGTGGAAACCAAAGAATCCTTCCGAGTGATTCACTAGGTGCCTTCAAGCTACTCAAAAATCCTCAGACAGTGTCTGTTGGCGACGGCAGAGGCGGCCGCCTTCAGGCTACGCAGACCGGTGCTATGCGCTCAAAAGAATTTCGTCGCGGCGCCCTAGTGGCCATGGGTGAAACGAGGTAACACAGCCAGCCACAGCAGATCACAGGCCTTGGATACAGATCCCCGCCGAGACGACCAAGTCCAAAGTCCAGTCACGCACACCTTATCGGCGGTCTTGGACGCAGGGCCGTCTAGACATTGACACTCTGATCTCAACTCCCCCAACTTTCCCCCCCAACCCCCGTCCTCCCCCCTCCTCCCCACCGTGACAACGAGAACACTTCATCTGTCCACCAAGCACCATAGTTTATGCATACCATATAAATGTAAAGGCCTGACGAGAATTTATCGAAAACAAACGTTTGTTGGCCAATTTGGCTTCTTAAATAAACGAATTGCAACTAAATCTGTCTTACCATTTTTATTTGATAGTCTTGTAAGATCTTGGGTACCAAACATCCGCGTGGGGAATAAACTGCCTATTTCTTCACAGTTTACAGGGTGCGTAAGTTAATATCTTTGCGGTTCAATACATTTTGGCAAACGCAGTACCTAACCTGAGTAAAATGTTTTGTATGAAAATTGTGCCACTAAGGGCGGGGCGATAGGCCGCATTGCTCTTACTCGAATTCGAAACACGCGTTGTACACACTAAAACTATCCTAAGCAAATTTTCTTAACTTGTTAGTTAGCGGCACCCGATTCTTAGCGATTTGAGACGGCAGTATCCACATTATTTAGCGTCCTTTCTGCATGCGCCGCATCTGCATTTAAAACTAGATTCTTGTTATAAGTCAAGCGCGAAAAAGACCTCTTAAGACAGTCCTGTGGTACATAGGTATAAAAAAACATTAAAGCTTGGACCCCAGTCAGTCCGCATTTCTGCATTTGCGAAATAAATCTGCGGTTCCGACCAATGAAGAAATAGCCGTCGTTGGGTGAGGACGGGGCGGCTGAATTATAAGTTTCCCAAAGATTGATGTAGCAGTGCCACCTGTGAAGGTTGAAAGGACTGAAAGAAAGCTTGATAAATACTTAAAAGATAAAAAAGCTGCGTCACGAGAGTTCCCACCTCTTTTTGGTTAACAAAGTGCAGCAACCTACTTGAAGGGCTTATTCTGGTGTCCCATTTCTACGCTACCCACCAAAAAATTAGCCTTGTCTTCTCTCCTATTTTTCTTGTCGCTGTACTCTTAAAATATTTAGTGGATTTTCACGTCTTTATTTACTTCGTAAGCACTTAGTAAAATAATACTGTTGTGAATATTTTACAGACGATGCATTGAGTCATCTCAGGTAGCAGATTAATGTTGACTGAAATATTTGGGAGAAATAAAGTGGCAGCGGTTAGTGGTAGTTATCAGGGAGGCGAAGACGTAGGCATGTATGAGTCAACTCTCCAAAGCGAACTGGTTCAGAGCCATCGATTAAGAGCGGGGCCAAAATACGAATTATAAATGTGAGCTAACGTGAGAGCAATATGAGTTCTCCTCCGTATTCAAATTAGTGTCATTGACCTGGTAACAGTGATGGATAATCCTTCTGCTCTCTTCTCTAGAAGATCGGAATTTCCCGCAAAAGCGTTCCTATTCGTTTTCTAAGAATATAATGGTTACCTATTACGTAAAGCTGACATAAAACACGGCTTCGTTCCAGCACATAATACACAACTCTATGTGCTATGCTGCGTTTTGCTTTGCTTACATATAGCTAAGACAGCCACCATCCAAGTCATCCTTACCGATTAAACATTGTAAACATTGACCACAGGTATAGCAATGCTTTGAACCATACACCACAAGCAGTCCGCATTTCTGCATTTGCGAAATAAATCTGCGGTTCCTACCATTGAAGAAATAGCCGTCGTTGGGTGAGGACGGGGCGGCTGAATTATAAGTTTCCCAAAGATTGATGTAGCAGTGCCACCTGTAGAGGTTGAAAGGACTGAAAGAAAGCTTGATAAATACTTAAAAGATAAAATAGCTGCATCACGAGAGTTCTCGCCTCTTTTGCTTAACAAAATGCAGCAACCGACCGAAAGGGCTTATTCTGGTGTCCCATCTCTAAGTTGCCCACAAAAAATTGGCCATCGTTTTTTTTCCTAATTTTCTTTTCATAGCAAACTTAAGGTAATAAGTGATCTTTGACGCCTATATTTAATTCGTAGGCTTTTTTTACAGTAATACTGGTGTAAAAATCTTATTGTGAGGTAAAAAAGTTGTTCTTTGGGGTATAAAGCTAAATTTAATCAGTAAATTTTCGAGTCTGATTCCTTAGGTCATCTTCGGACTAACAATAAATGTGTAATGAACAAATAAAATTTCAAACGTGAGGAAAAATAAATAGTTATACTGTGTGAGACCTGGTTGGTAGTTGTGGCCTTAATCAGTCTGTGTTGTGCAGCCTTTGTCGCTTCCGCAGTTCTTTGAGCTGTTTATAAATAACCTGTAACTCTATGTGGCGGTTAAAGCATGCATCTTCGGAGTGTATGGCCTCAAGAAATTTTTGGCCATTTAGGAGAAGCAAACTCCCATGATGCGTGTTTTGTCCCATGCAAGGGTGTCTTGTGTCAGGGCAATGCAAAGTCACATTATCTTTTAGTCCGAGGACGAGCTGGGAAAAAAATACTCCAAAATTAACTGATTAAATTTAGCTTGATATCCCAAAGAACTCCTTTTTTCTTTGAATTAAAATTTCTTGGGCTGCGTGTTTTCCGGTTTATACAAAAAATTATGGCATCCCGTCCATGGCAGACGTGCCATTGAAGCAAATTCCAATTTTTTATATGTTAAGACTTATCGTCGACTCTAGTGGTGAGATTTACATGAGGGTTACGGTTGAAGTTATCCTTACCGATTTAACATTGGGAATATAGACCACAGGTACAACAACACATTGAAGCGTGCAATCCAAGCGGTCCGCATTTCTGTATTTGCAAAATAATTCTGCGATTCCAAGAAAGGAAGAAATAGCGGTCGTTGGGTAAGGATGTGGTGGCTGAATTAGAAGTTTCCCGAAGATCGGTGTGGCAGTGCCGTTTTTTTTCAATAGCATGTCAGTGTTGACCGGAATGATGGTCACTTCGACATCAACAAGAAGAAAATCTTCCAGTGTTACGTTAAAAAACCAAGCAAGTAAAGATGATTTTTATGCAAGTATTTTTACGAATCCCAAATAAGATAAATTAAAAATAAATTTTAAAATTTCCGTTTCTAACTGATAAACAAACGGACAACAGCTGAGCCAACTGAATGAAATGTAAAAAGCAGTATAGCTTGGCCTAAACGAAATACATTTTTGTGTCAAGTTTCTTGAGATGAAGAACTTATTGCTGCCAAACATGCTTATTATTCGATACGCCCACGTATACAATTCTTCGGCCTGAAAGGCCTACCACTGAACACATTTTCATGACGCATAGCCTGTTATAGAGAAAACGTCAGAGGTCGGAGCGGAATATGTGCCCCCATACCCGTAATATCTACCATAAGTTCACCTCAAATACCGGAATAGTAGGTTTAGACGGGCTTTTATAAGAGGAAGAAAGTGGCAACAATAAATGATAGTTATGGAAACGCCTCGAGGTAGCCATTTCTTATTCAACTCTACCGGATGAACTGATTCAATGGCATCTATGAAGGTCGCAGTAGTTGTTGAAAATGCAGAAGCGTCATGAGTTTTCCTGCCTATCCTGAACTTCCTTTACGTCCTGAGGTTCAGTTTGCTGCCCTTTTTACTGAAGATGCTTACGTCTAAGTAGTTCTGTTCAGCACAGATTTAGGGTTTCGTAGGATTGATATCAATGCAAGTTTGGAAAATATAGCTTTCAAAATTGCCGGTGTTCTTTTACTAATAATATCTCAGAGTCTGATTATTTTAGGTGACAATATCTCCTAGAGTAAGCCCCGTTTCTGCATAGCTTGCATATGCCTAATACAGCATTCATTGTACTACGGACACGTGTTATATTTTCCACGTGACCGAAAGCTGCACCGAAGGCGTACCTCGAGGACCTTGGCAGCAGGTTGTGAACTCACAGTGGCCTGCGATGTCGATGCCTCTGTGCGTCATTTAGCATTGGAAATCTGAACACGTCTGTAGTTTAAACATTATAATAAGTCTGCACCTCATCTACTTGGGTTGGAATATTGTTACATGAAATATCAGCTTAGAGCACCTATTTTGTACTCTTTTAGATGTTAAACACCCACTAGAAGTAAAGACATAATACTAAGCCTTACATGACAAAACCCTAATTGGGCCAAATGAATTGATGCGCATTTGTTCATCTTCTAAGCAGAGTATAGGAATATTTGAAAGAAGTTTAAAATTAAATACGTTAGATTTAGGTTAATCGTTAGCGTTCAAATAATTTTGTGTTACGTTAAGTGCTAAGGTTGGGGTTGGCGTGGATTTTAGAAGCAAGGTGTAGAATAAAGGCACGCCTAAGGCAACTATTTAATCTAAAGTGTATTTAAGGGCTAGAACACAGGAGTATTTAACCTTCCTGAACGTATAAGAAGGCGCAACTTGAGAACTTAGATAGAGCGTTCTTCAGTGGGTTCCGCCTTCCTATTATACCCTGTGACCCTAGACCACAGGTACAACAATATATTGAATTGGAAATCTCAAACAGCCTGCATTTCTAACAAATGCGTTTTTATTGCTCAGTATAATCAAAATTTGGTTCTGGGACCATTATGTGTATTTGTCTTACATTCCCACCTATAATTACGAATCACACAACTCCTGTAAGAGTTCGAAAGCTCTGGATAATAAACAAAATTATCCAATGCTTGACCAGCATTCTTCCTTACCCATGCAAGTACCTGAAACGCAAACGTTTTCATTCACTTTGCATCATCGCCTATTGCAGATCAAATTTCTGCCAAGGCCGCACAGATTTGTGGGTTAATATCACATAATCTTTTCCTTTCAGAAATGAAGTTAAAAATATACCGCCTGCTTGTTCTCCCTATCCTAGAAACTGCTTTTAAATTTTGGTCATATGAACACGAGTGACAGTAGTAAGATTGAAAAAGTTAGCGAGTTTTCACTCGTAAAATATTTTCTCTTTCTGTGTCTGGTATTTCTTTTACAGTTTGCAAACATTAAATTTCGTTGGGTAAGAAGACTCGACACTGATATATGCTTTCTGTTTCGCGTTTACAATAGTTCTAATTTCCCACACATTAACGCTCTTATTCCGGTGATCCGACCTTACGCCACTCGTAACTCTTCCCTGATAATTTTGCCACCCCGTAGCTCCACATCTAACTATTCTCGCTTTTTTACCTCTATATGTGCTTTTATTTGGAACAATCTTCCACTCGAAATTAAAATGTCTACTACATTACCGATTTTTAAAGGAAAATAACGTAAGCATTTAAAATCGGAGGAAATAAAGGCGTTAGTGTCTGTTTCTTTTCCAAACACGCAACAGGTAGATTTCGAAGAGGATCCTTCTGGCATTTAAAGCTCTTTCCAGGATAGTAAAATGGTTTCTTAATATGTTAGCATTTTCCTCTGCAGATTCAAGCATCACTTCCAAATGCTGCAAAATCTTCTCCGTTTTGTCACCTAAGTTGGTATCTTTGGGGACGCTATTGATAATTATTGCTTGGTCACCAACTTGTCGGTGGAATCTGGAGTCTGGTGAGTCGCATCTCGGTGATGATGCCTTGACTTCTACTGTCCTCTCGTGTTCTCCCGGATGACCGCTTTTTAACTCACCGCTATATTATTTTTCCAATGGCAATAAGCGTTCCTAAACCTCAATAGCAGGATTTCTTAAAACTGCATCACGTAATAACTTGCTACCCATCAAGGCAGTTTTTCTCCTACATTTTTTTGGAAATCTGTGGCTCACTGAACTCATTCACCGATGTAGGAGTTTTTATTTAAAGCCCAGATAATTATTTTATAAGAGTGCGTTGTTAATCGGAACTATTTTTATTTTCTTGTTTTCCCGATACCACATAGCTTGTAATGAAAGTGCCCCTTGAGACCTAAATTTACAATCAACTATTATTATCATTATTTTAACCTTGTGTGTTCCTGTGTCAGACCGGTGATGTCCCCCAGTTCCGTGTTAGGGAGAGAAGACAGAATAGGTAAGCCGATAGTACTTTACTGTCAGTTCTACTAGTTGATCAGCTTTGCTTCCTGTGCGTCCAGCAGCTTCTTTTGTCTGTCCGTCAGCAGCTTGCGTTCTGTTGTCGTCTCGTCCAACAGCGGTTCGTGTGTCTAGCAGCCGTGTCCCGGGTCGCTAGCAGCAGAATTGCGGGTCGTTGATAATTATGCGTGGTGTTCTAACCTTCCCGCTTTTAATTACCAATGGAACAGTTTCCATAAATATCCGTTCTTATTGTCTCTGGAGACCTGTGGTAAATAGGCTGTTTTCTGTCGGTCACGAACACCACTTCTGAACACACATGCATGGCTCATGGTTAAGGTGTATATTATTAACCACCGTAGATCGGCAACAGTAGCTTATGTACCCCTCCCCTCATATATCCCTAGTCCCCGCACATTGATCGACGAAAACTGTGATTGCAGGTTTCTATGGGTGGGGAATTAGGATATGCAATGGAATATACTTTAATAACTGCTATATGCAATTTTATTTTATTGTATCTAGAAGTGGTATTGATTTGTATGTGTAGATTTTCCTAATCTGTGTTATCGTTAAGCATATTGCGGAAAATATTATTATCAAATTGTAGGTTCCTTGAAATTCCCAAAAAATTAAAATGGTGTTTAGGAGGTCATCTACCTAATATTACTTGAGTTCCAAAGTATGGTTCTGAAGTTAGATTGGTATATTCCACGGTACGAAGCGCCGCGCACACATTCAATTTACAGGCAGAACACATTGCTCCCAGCGGCCGCGTGAAACAACTTCGACCTCATTTTTCACCTTGCAGTTACTTCTAAAAACTTCCTTATCTGCCTATTCTATTTTCCTTCCCACCAAACACCCTATAAATAAGGTTTTCCTAGGATAAAATTGTGGCACTAGGGGTATATGAGAGGGGCTACATAAGGTACTTTAGGCATAAGACTTTTTTGTTTTTGTTTCAAAAGAATCCTCATGAGATTTACTTCTGGACCCGGGATCGGCAAACCATGGCTCGCGAGCCATATATGGCTCTTTTGATGATTGCGTATGGCTCTTTCAGAAACTTTAGATTTTATGATTTTGGTTACTCTTTAGGGGTCTAAGTAGAGGGTTGTACTTGGATCACTACAATCATCAGGCCAAATCCCCGGTTTGAAGTTAACAGACACAAGTCATCAGAAAGAGTGATTTATTATTTACAGAACTCCCAATTGCAGTCCCAGGTGGCAGTGGCCACTGGCGAATCCAGGGCTAGTGTTAATTGCGCCTAGCCAGACTGCCAGACAGCTGATTCAGTAGGATTGCGGAGCAGGTTCAATTGTTCTGTTATTGGTGTCTTGAAATTGCCCGAGGGGATATCGGCTACAGAGGCCGAGGGGTGAACTAGTTAGATAGCCCTTAGGTATTTGGACGCCCGTGTATGCTCGGGTGTGTGTGTGCGTGACTAAATAAACTACGGTCGCCAGGGTGGCGGTCACGGGGCCACGAGAAAACCGAAGGAAAGCGGACGCTCGCGCAGCTGTTACCGGCTTCCCAGACGCAGCTGCGAGGTCAAGCCTTGGGGACGGGGGTGTCAGTGCAAGAGGGCATTGGAACAGTTGGTTGTGGCAACACATGATTTGGGACAGCGGATCTTGGAGAACGAAGGGGGAGGGAGGGCACGCATTGTAGTCGTCCACCTCCAATGACGTGCCGGCACAAGCTCGCTAAATAAACAGACGCTCGCCGAATCTTCTGATAAGGTGCAGATCGACATGAGGAAGAAAGTTACGAGGCTGCACGGAATATGGCCTCAAGGTGCGATCGAGGCGATGGTTGACGCTATTGGTTGCCTCACTTACGCTCTTACAGAAGAAGGCCTTTTTTGCGTCCAGTCTTGCCATAGTCACTCGTAGTTTGAGAGGGTGTCCTCGAAATCTAGTGGTTGTGGCCAGCCTTAAAGGATTCTTTGGAGTCTAAACGATATGCGAAATTAATTATGTGCCCAAGAATGGAACGGTTTATGCCTCTGACGTCACCTTTTCTCAGACATGTTGGGAGATATTCCTTTATTATTTTCGATAAACGTCGACTTTATTTAGAAAAGTCTCCTTTCCAGGAGACTCGGCAAGTGAATTCCTGAAAAGACGCCTTAAAAATGCCGTGGAACGAACAAATCGGTCTCACATGGAGACAGTTAGCATAATTTACCAGTTGAGGCCACCTCCATGTGCATAAACACCTTTGTTTGCTCCTGTGGAGCAGGTTTATTTGGTCAAACACACAGGATATCCAGTAGATTGCCTAACTCCTGAAATGTGACGATCGAGATTGGAGAGAGTGGTTTAAGACAGAGTTAAGGTTATTTATACTGTTCATAAAGTTGACTTGAGGGGCAAATATAGTAGGTTTTGTGCCATGAAATTAAGTCATAAACGTTTGCAACTGCCGTTTTTTTTACTTAAAGCCTATATGCGAACATAGGTGACATATCGTCTCCTTTTTTTCTCCAACCATACGCGAAAGATTTCCAAACATTTTCTTATTTCTTAACCGGAATGGAAAGAAAAGTATTAGTTTTTGTAAGATTGTAGTATATATCATTGCACTATGTCGGGGTTTGTAATGCTCTAACGGGCATAACATTTAACAATTATCCGGAAATCTGTCCCAATATACAAAAAAAGTGAGATATTCGATAAGCAGCAAAATATTTATTCCTTATTTTAAGGCACATTTTAACATTTTAATGTTAACTTTTCCTATAAATAGCTAAAATGCGCAGACATTTAATGTCAAAATACCTATTGAAAGGGCTTTTTAAGAGGTACCTTCTTTAAAAATGTGTTTTTATAAATATTGACCGTATTCATTTGTCACGTGTGTTGTTGAAATTGTTTTTCTGCGGCAACAAGTCTAAATATATGAGGCATTCTTAAACCATGACCTAAAAACATAGCTGTATAACACTCAATGTTTATTTAAATGATATTAAGAAACATGTTATTTTTAAGGTTTTGGTAGGCACGTAGACCAGGCTCCTTATTTTTGGATAATCGGATGAAAACAGTGAAAATCGTTAAGTGTTCACGACTATTTCAAGAAATATCTGAATATCGCCGAAATCGAACAGCAGCGAGTATTAAAAAAACATGTGATGGAAGGTAATTATTATAACTGAAGCGGGGCTTAACGTTAATTGGTAAGATATTTCCGTGGCATAAACGTCACTCGATCTTTCCCTCCTCACATGAGCTCGGTGTCATGACAGAACGCAGGTAGCTAGTGCGATCGGAACAGCTTGTAAGAGGCCACCACAACCGGCTTGGATCACTCAGAGTGATAGTGCCGTAGCGGTCACATAAAGAATGAACCAGAGCAGCCAATATTTAAGCTGGCCAGTACTTACAAACAAACAGGTGTGTTAAATGCATGATCCGAGTTATCTAGCTAGTTAGCAACCGTCCAAAACAATTTTTTAGCGCAAAGTGTTGGCTTTAAGCGCTTTATATTATTTATACTGGAAAAGTGCACTGAGTTGTCAACATCATTCTGTGTTCCCATTATAAGGCTCCAGCCAACATACGAGCCGGTAAGTAGACGACGGTCGAGAATGGGGGCAGTTCACCTTCGTGCACTACGTTCAGTAAACTGAATGCCTGGAAAGGAGTGGGCCACAGGTCTCTAAGTTCTTCTTAAGCCAAAAGCTTGATTTTCAGTGAGCTTCGGAGTATGAGGAACTGCAGTTGTTTGCTTGAAAACATGTATGCTTAAAATTATATTGCCTTAGACGATTTTGAAAGACGTTCATTTAAGGATTCCACAACAAGCACTTGGACAAAATTAAAAGTTTATTCTTCCGTAGATGATTACTTATTTATTCCGTAGGTCACAGATGCCGAGTGGGCTGACACATCAATCTAAATAACCAACGTTTACTTAAGCATAAGGAACACCTTTTATTGGTAAAGGAGACATATGGTCGAACACTGGAACAAAATTTATTTTTGCCTGAGCTTTCGAGCTCTTACAAGAGCCCATCGTCAGAGGTAGAGAAACAGCAACAAATGTGGAGCTACTTGGGGCGTGTGTACAATAACTAAAATTTTGAACGTGTAGAAAATCAATAATTGTGTGTGCTGCTGTTTGCGATTACGCATATTTTGACGAATTCTGTGTAAGTTATGCAATGAGACATTTATGTAGAGAGACTAGGTAGATGATGCAAGATACTTTTTTCCCGCGTACGAACACAGGTTTTACCCTTCTCCTGTGGTTCTCAAATAAAACGAAACAAGTGTTACTTAAATTAGTAGGTAGTGGAATAACTTTATTTGCATCTTTCAGATCCCTGCAAAGAACCCTTTAAGAAGCTAACATGGTAACTCCCCTACAGTACAGTAGTCGCCACAGACCATGCAATTTTTATAACTTTATATGAGTTGATCATTTCTTGAATACCAATGTGAATGCATTAAGGAAGATAAGAAAGAATAATGAACTGCATCAGGCATTTTAGATACGTAAAATAACAATGGGAATTATTAAGTGCTTGTAAAGAAAAATAAAATTTTCTCCATGATCCCATGATTTTGGAGACGTAAAAAAGAGCTAAAAATTAGAGCAATACATTTAGATGGTAGAGGAGTTATCGCTACAACTTTACAAAACGTCTTAGCAAAAACGCCACGGAAAAACCTTCTGGTGTAAGCTAACCACTAGAGAGTAATTAACTAGGTTATCCTAGAAGAACAGAAGTAAAAATTAGATTCTTCATGATTCTTGCCAGCAAAAGTCAAGAAATCGACTTGCCAAGGATAAATTTGCGAAGACTGGGATCCAAGTTTGTTGGATTACGATTGTGAGATTGGAGAGAAATCTCGTTTGTAAATTGCTGTTGGATTCTCCTGAGCCTGGGAATGATCACCAGAGAAGGGCGAAGAAAACAGCGGCAGGTTAGGAGGGAAGTTGAGCTGTGGAGAGTTGTTTGCAAGAAAGTTGCTAGTGAAGAGCACGTGGTCAGACCGGAAAGTGTTGGATTTCGAGTTTGAACAAAATTCGAACATTGATCAATTTAAACAACGCAAAATTTAGGCCAAGAGCCCAAAAGATATTGTTTTAAATTGAAAACCTGAAGCAACCACATTCTATACGTAGAAAAAACTTTTTTTATCAAGTCATTCTCGTAAATTTAGTCTTACTGGATAAGGATTTATTGAATGTCATCAAAAAAGTGTGTCATAATTTTCCTTGATGTTGCTGTTTTTTGGATAAATCTATAAATTCTGCATTTGTTCGACATTTACACCAAAACCTTTTAAATAAGATAGAAATACAGAGCATTTACCAAAATAAAGTTTTGTCCGATATAGGTTTTAATGAAGATATTAATGCTTTTAATAAACAGAAATTCCTTAAAACAACAAAACACATTGTCGGGTGTTAATCGTGTCCACACTGGAGTTATGAATCTACTATTCCTTAGATTAATGAAAAATCTTTCCATAAAAGGTTACCTTTTATAAATTGGTTTGATTAGATATTTGGCTTACAAACTTCTGCGTATATTAACTTTTTACAACGTATTATCACAATGAAATTTGATATTTTTGAGAATTTCTTTAAGTTTCCTGTAGATAAACGATTCAATTTGACTATTGAAAAATGAACTGTCTTTTCTCTTCATAAAGAATCACCATCCACATGAGTAGGTTAATTCAACATGTAGTTATATACTGGTGAATTCAAAAAAAATGGCCACATTAATTGCCATTTTTTGAACTTAGAATGATTTATTCGTCGCTCTCGTTTCTAAATAAAGCAAAAAGCGAACCTAAAGTATACAAAACACAATATTTCTTTACAAATAACATCCACTAAGGGCTATTTTGTCTTGAATACGCGAATATATGTTAGACATTTGGTTTTAATTGAAGGACATTCAATGTTCATTGGTGCATTCAAACAACTACTTTTTTGTTATTTAATTTTGCGCAAAAACTTCATAGAAAAGGTAAGCATAATTTTTAATTACAAACCGTTAATGTAACTGCAAGAAAATGTGGTCCCTTTAATTTGGCTTACCTTCAATCTGAAAAATTTTGGATAAATTTGCCAGTTCTGAAAAGGATATTTTATATACCTATTTCACTTATTTTGCAGTTCCTTCCTAGTATTATCAACATTGAAGTGTAGTTTGGCTCTCTTTCGTAATAGCATAAAAATGCCTTCCATATAAGACTGCTCCCCATTTTTTTCTAAATAAATGGCCATTTCTCTTAATATACTTAACTTAAATAACGATTTAACTAAGTAAAAGGCTTTCTTAGCATTCAATAAACTGAATGAATCAAAATAGTGTTATTAAATATACGCTAAGTTACCAAGTCTTATTTCATTATGGACACTGCATGTCCATTGGCAACTACTGTAGATGCCCTATCTCATGAAATGTAATGGATTCACGAAAAATTCAATTTTACGCGAATAAAGTACACGCGGCGTGCCCCAAGCTATTATACAAATAAAGTGAGAAAAATAAGTAAAAACAAGACACACAATGGTAGAGTAACAACAAGCATAAGAATATTTAAGTAACAAAAAGCTCGAAATTAAGGGAATGACGATGTGACAATTTACTGGTCAAATGTTAAATATAAGTATACTTAAGACATGGAAGTGAAAAATTGGCAAGGAAATACAGAAAAAGTACAAATACAAAATTTATAACCTATATCGTTTCCACTAACATTTAAACTTTCAGTAAATGCGTCAGCAAATGGATGTTGTCACATTAACTTAAGTTTTTTCCCACTCAGAATTTCTTCGTTAACATTTTCCGTTTTTATACACGAACAGATCATTGCGCGCTTTGTATTAATTTCTACTGTAAAAGTGCAAAAATATTATCTATGGTAATCATATTCCAGCTGTTGGGCAGAATAAAAATAGATTGAAGGCCACACATGGATAGGCTGGCTGTTTCCTAAAAAGTTAGCTTACGGTTGTATGTGTAATTAAATTCATACTTTCGTATGTATATTGAAAAAACTTTCTGTTCGTCCCATTAATTTGTAATTATTTCGAGAGATCGAGTGCGACAAGCTGCAGATTGTTTTTGAAATTTTGTTGAATACATTACAAATTTCAATGGCTTGCTTTGCTTGTCCATTTATACCGATTTCGTTCAAAATAGTTATTGAAAACGTAGCAAAATGAAATATCTTAAAAACATTTAGCTTTATAAGGATTTCTTAAAAATTCCTTCTTATGTAGCTGCATGTGTGGGTCATGACTGTAGAATCACCGAAACATGTCAACTCATTGGGGAGAATCATTACGTCTAAGATTGATTGATGCACTTTCTATAACAAGTTGTCTCTTCAAAAAGCGCTTAACGAAATATTTCGAAGTCGAATACCTGTGTATTATACCTTTTTTAAAGATAAAGTCAACATAAAAATGGGATTTTTCGACTGGTTTTTTACTTATCTAAAAATAAGAGGTAAATACTTTGCTGGAAATGAAAGAACGTAGATTTCTTAGTACACCAGAGCAGTTTTCAATGCGCTCTTATACTTAAGAGTACTGTTCTACGATTTCAAATGCAAATTAGGATGACAAAAATATCCTTCAAGATTTTTTACATGATAATTTTTTGTCTGTTCTGTTCCAAATTTCATATTGATTGATTTTCGTCTTCATTTTCACAACCTTTGGACGAAGTTATTTAACAGCGTTACTCGGAGAATTAATGCAATTTCGTGTTTGTTCATGTACAGTCAAATAGGAAAAGTAATTTCGGCATACTCAAACATATTTGTTCCCTTGTAAGTATATCACTTATTTTTAGGACAAAAAATAACAGATATGTAATGCGAAATGTTGTCAACCGAACTCATTTTTCTTTTCCCGAGAAAAATGTTTTGTCTCAAACGAACACTTGCCTCAGAGGCAAAACAAAATTTGACCTTTTTTGAGCAGATATAATTAAAATGTTCCGGCGCTGCATGAATGCTCTTTTATAGTGCAACATGCTCAAATAAGGTTTTTCCGCATCGTTCAATTGCGTAGGAAATTCGTCGTATATTAAAAAAAGCTAGATTATGCCCATTCCCGCCTCTATTTCTTCCCTTTATGAATAGAAGTCAATGCTATTAAACAGTATTTTGCGTCTCAAGTCTGCCCAATGAACTGAAAAAAACCCTCAAATGTGTGTTTAATGCCCTTACCTACTACCCTTAATCAGATATGCAATCGTTTGAAGTTAATGAAACAAACATTAATTAAGAAATAATCTCTTATTATCCAAATACCAGCAAAGTGCATGGAAGAAAACCAAAAATAGAAATCAATGACTCGAAAATAATTTTGAACATGAAAGAAACATAAAAGTAAGGTTTTGTTATTTATATAAAGCTTAATACAACACGTTCCACTGACTTCGGAAAAGTAGAAAATAAGTAAACTTGTGTTCTTGAAGTACAAAAAACCTGTCAGTGCACATTACCGCATTAATAAAACGACAGAGTGGGGTAAGGGTGTGAATGAAGCTCACTAGGGCAATTTTATTCTAAATATAACGTATGCAATACCAAAAGATAAACTGTGAGACCTTACAAACAGCCTGCAATTTGAGTATACATTGGAATGCGATTTCGCCAACATTGCCTGTTATTGTCCCGTTTTTAAATTGTTTAAAATGTAAACGTTTATGGGAAATGACATTCTGCTTAAGTTTTGGATTATCAGGTCTCAGATATAATGGTTGTCTCAATTTTGCCTGTTCGTGTGCCTGAAATCTAAGCAAAAAAGAAGAATGCAATAACAAGCATATTCTTTCAAATAAATTAAAAAAGCCATTCCAGTGAGGTTCTGCGAGCGCAAAGTCAATGATAAAACTCATTCTAGCTTCAAATTCATAGAAGTATAGAACCTGGCTCTCGTAGAATTGGCCACAGTAGAATAATAGGTGGAACTTCATATTCCATTTATAACAGAACTCGTTGGCTAGTATTTGAGAAAACGCATTCTAATTTTTCCAATAACAATTTAAAAAATACCAAACCTTACTAACCTCTATAAAAAATTTGGTCTGCAAATGGGGATTCTTATGAATTCCAAAAACAATTTGCTTTCCCGTGCAATAATCTCTAAGGAGAAAGAAACGTTGAATCTCAGGAACCCTACATTAATTTTTTGATACAGTCTGATATCCTGGGTCCCAGACCACGAATCCTCTTCGAAATGACATTTATGGATCTGTGAGTCCAAAGCATAACAATGTGAATGACAAGATTAAAACGCTCAACGCGGTGCCGCACCCAAATAGATTTAAACAGTCCCAGAAAAGAACACAAGGCAGAACTCTGGCTTTTAGCTGAGAGCCGTCGGAGGCTTTTGTCCGTCTCAGATCACAGGTCCTTCTAATATAAATGCCATGGTGAGTGGCGAGATAACGCAATTTAGTTAGTTGTTTAGGTAAACAAATAAAACGTAATCTTTAATAATAGTTTTTTAAATCATACAACAGAGGACTCCGAATTCACGCGAGCTTCTGCGAAGGCCAAGAAAAAATGTATTTAGCTTCACATGCGTGGGAGTATATGTAGCAATTCCGTTAGAAGCGGTCAGCCTTCGTAAATAATACCAGGAAACTCTTGTCACCAAAACAGTCATAGCACTAGTTTGAGCAGGAGACCATCTTCGGTCAAAAAAGTAAAATCTTTTGTAATTTCGTACGTTTCTCCTCAGTAAGTCCCATTATTTGTGAAATCGAACAAACGAGCTGTCTGTCTAATCGCTCACTGCGTTGGTCCAAGCTTTTACTCTCAAGCAAGACAGAAATAAGCATATTAGTTGTTTTGAACGCCATTTTCCATCTGCCTGGTTAAATGCAGGGCCACAATGCGGAACGTGAAGAGAGACTAGGAACATAACGCCTAACTTTGTGTTTTAGCACTCCTGAATTCGGCTGTTCTTCGATGTGAACTGCCTAAACACAGGAAAACTGTTAGCACGATTTATGATAGCTTATTCCTGCCTGTGGATTGGTGTACATTTTGCTGTGTATTGACAGGCCACTCATTCGCGTGCTGACTTCTATCACAAAAGTTCACGCACGCCCCACTATGTGAGTTTGCGATGAATAGTCAAGGGTAAGCCGATACATGGACTGCTGAATCACTAAGACCGGGTAAAAGAGCACCGACTTGCGAAGACCACGGTCTAATATACAGTTTGACTGCATTATGGCACTACGTTAGCATCTTTCGGCTAGTTTAAACGCTTTTAAATAATCTGAATCGGCATTTGCAGAAAGCGGCATAGGAGCATCTACTCATGGTTGTCTCTCGTAAGTCGGCCATGCTTGGAGTCAAGCCTAACCGAATGCCAGTCTTCCTTAGACGTTGTGCATGTGACCGACTGCCACAAAGAGTCATTTGTCAATGCGGACTGCCTTCAAGGTTATATTCCTTCGCGGTACCCGTGCCCCCGCGATGACCCTGGACCGGGACCGCACAGACACGCACGTGAGTCCACGCGCGTTCTTAACTGGTCGCAGTTCCTAAGGGGCCACTTAAGTGCCTCACGAAGTAGGTGAACTTATTCCGACGCGTCCAATCCTGCCACAAGCTAAGGCACTTAAAAATCACTTAAAGCCACTGGCACCGTTCAGACAACATGTTCTAACAAGGATACCGCCAGTCCGTTCCATTTGTTGGGCTTCGTCCCGAAATTCACGCGGCAACTTCAACCCGAGACAGCATCTCATGGTTTTTACAAGGTAAACCCTCCTACAGGTGTACTCCAAAGTTACACCCTGCTTAGTCGATTTTTCCTTGGGAATTCCAAAGGGTGCAATTAGACGGTGACACCACAGTAGGCCACCGTTACAACAAGCTATATTCACACGAAACTCTGCGCTTATGCAATCCCGCACCTAAGCTCTATTTCGTATTTCCGGTAGACTAAGACGAAGCATTTGCACCCATTTCTTGCTTTTTATCTGCCGAGATGGCAAGTGCGTTCCATAAAAATTGGAGAAGCAATGAAAATAGGTCTCCCTATTCATTACTCTCGGGATAGTTACTACACGCTTCCTACATTAGAAGACAGTTTAAGGAAAAATGTATAGATGTACCTCAAGATAGTGTCAATGAAGGCTGAGTTATCGTGGTCATACAGGCTCTACGTTTAGAACCCGTTTCAGTAACTGTTGAAGATGAATGCGACAGAAGTCTGCTTGGGAGGCCGTAAACCTCACATGGCAACAAGACCCACTGGATTGAAAATGGGTACTAAAATCCCTTTTTCACAAGACCTTGTGCTTACCCTCAGTGGAGGGTGGTTCGTTTCCAATCTTCTATCCATAAAAACACCTATTACCCTAAGATCTATCCTATCTATAACCCTCCATACAGGTAGGGTCTGCTAAGAAAATGGAGTATTGACCCTTTATTTGACGGTAACTCCTTCAAGTATGAGTCCACCAATGCTGTTTGGTCTAAGTTTGGGGTAGACCTAAGTTACTACTGACTAGAACGGTAGGAGAGGTTACTGGGATTAGCTTATTGAGTTAAAATGGCTCTAACTGTCAAACATTTAATAAAAACAAATCTACAGCCACTTATATGAACGTTCCTTGATTGCAAGGAAGACGTTATTTAATATCATAAGTAATTTCAAATAGGAGTTTACTTACTGCAGAATTTCTTCAGGATTATTTCTGCATCGGTGTTTTACTCGAGGAAGATCAGTTAAGCTAAATGTCCGAAATGTGCGTTTTTTGGCTTTCCATGGGCGCCACCATTTAAACGAAAACGATTTTACGCAGGAAACCATTTCACCGCTCTACATAGATGACTGAGATTACACAATCCTTTCTCCAGTTGACGCCAATGTCCTTCACTTAAGCGAAAAACGAAACCCTACCTCCCCCAGGAGGTCTCAAACTGTGAGAAAACCCAGTTTGTTCCACTGCTCCTAAGGATCGCCTGGCATGTGCTTTTGTCTAACCACGCGCACAAAATGCGTTCTTGTGGGTAAAAATACGCTTATTGTGGTAACAGAGACTTCAAAAAGCATAATCCGCAAAATATAGGAACACTGATGTTCTCAAGCAATCTATGATGTGTTTGTGGTACCTCCTGCTAAGCAATTTACTGTAGGATTAAGTATACCGCGTGTACGTGTGCTCAGCTGGATTGCAGATGATTCAGATATACGTGCTTGCCGCAGAGTGAACTACGAGGAGGTTGACGCACATTCAATGAATGCCCAATGTTTATTTAATACTCACTTAGTTAGTCGGATTAGCTTAGGAGCTCAGCTGGCGAGGCACAAAGGATTAAGCCATTGGTTGTTTATTTACTATTGATAGAGCGGCTATTGTTTTTTTGCCCCTTAAGGCATCTTTCAGCATCAACCAAAGGCAAAGCTAACGTGGTCTTACAGAAGGATCAATGTATAGATCGTACGACAATAATTTTGCACTTAAAATATTATTCAGATAAGCTAGCCCCTATTTTTGTGTTAAATGTAAGTTTAATTAGTCTTTCGTTTAGTCAAGCTTTTTTAAGTTATTAGTTTGCTTTTGTTTATCGTTAATTTAGATACCACCAACGTAAGATATATACATTTTAATAATTGGTATGTACAAAAATAAACTAACTAAACTTAGGTAGACTAAACAAGATTAATTAACATCAAATTCGACGAATTAAATTAAAAATATATCTATCCTTATACAGCCGGTTCTTTTAGACAGATTTAGGTGGCTAGGAGTATCAAAGATGGGTGACCAAGTTCACCGTCACCCACCACAATCGGCAGGTCAAATCCCAAGTGATAGAATAAAATCGAATACTGCAGAATGGAGGGTACAGTGGACAGAAAAACAAAAGTTCTTAGCTCAGGCAGCGCTATTCGCTCGGACACCTGCCCACTGCGCTTAGTCACATCTGAGCGAAAAAAACAGAATTGATGGTATGTAGATGCGTAAAAAGTTTTTCGCAGCAGGCGCAAGCGGTTTTGAATAAGTATGTTTTGCAGTACAAAATATGTACGGTATTTTGTGGTCCCTGTATCAATTATACTAATTATACTAACATATGGGTACTTATAATGATAAGAATGACCCCACGTCGGCCAGCATCGCTTGATCCTCAGTCCACGAAAGAGCCCTTGGACACCCAAAACAAACTGGGCTGATGACGCCAGCTGTTAAACCTCTGTAATGCTGCAAACTCTGACTTCTTGCTTTTCGTTAATAGTGTGGTCTTCGATCACAGCAGGAAATTGAAACATCTTATTCAAATGGAACCGCAGATAAAACATGACTTTCAGTGTGATCTTACAGTATGATGCGTGCTGCATGAAACATTCCGCAATTCGAAAAAGACCGGTAATCACTCGTCAACCATTATTAAGCAGGGTTGCAATACTGCTTATCAAGCAGTCCAATTTCATTAATTCTCAAGCACGCTAAGATGCCGACTCTGCGATGAGCTCGAAAGTTGATTCTGTAAAAATGGCTGCCTAAATAGCATGCCGTAATGGGAGGTTAATAGAATTCATTACCCCATTCAGGTATTTCTACCACGAACTACTATCTACCCTCCGTGTTTCAGTAAATGTAGATATAAGACCGTACAATCCACCTCTACGAGAATGCTGTATGAATCATCGTACGTTATAGCCCCTAGAGCCTGTCTGTTTCTCAGTAAAAACTGATGTCAGTTGGTACGACTCAATGCGCCTCCTCATACGTCACCTTTATCATCGTGTGAAATGCACTAATGCGTCGTGCACATGGATTCTCTATGCTCCGTCTTACACCCCATGTATGATCAGCCTTTTATAGTCATGCCAACTTTGGAAAATATTCGTGACTTTAAACATTGTTTGAAGTTGTTCTTTATGTCAAATACGCTAGAACAGTTTGTAATGTTTTTCTGTGGGTTGAGGGTCTGTGCTTGTATACATATCAAATACACCTCCCTGTTTTTTAACCGAATATTTTGGCAGTGCTTCAGTTTATTTTGAGTAAACTGTGTAACAACTTAATTGTAGGCTATAGAGGGGTGTTTAGATAAGTAACGAAGTGCCTGAAAAATCTTTTCGTGATTTTTCAATTGGATGACGGTATCTAGACTACATGATTAGGCGATTGACTGTTTGCATAACCGTGAAGAAAAACCCTATCTCACTGCGGATAGCGCATTTTTTGGTAGCTTGTCCCTAACCAATTAGCCAATCATTTAATACTCCGGCCCCCTCCAAAATTCGGATGAAAAAAATTTATTAATATTATCGTTGGTCCTATTTTAGGTAAGGGCCGTGTGTACATCGGGTTTGTGGATAAGGGTAGCCGTGAAATGGCCAACGACTCTAGTTACGACAAGCGCAATAACCCGAACCACTTACAGTAGATATTAAGCTATGGACGCACTAAGCAAAGTCGTTTAACAACGCATTAAATCCGCACACATGTATATGGATATCGCAGGAAGACGCAGTAGGCATAAATAAAACTACAATATTCGCTGAAACCCGTGCAACTTTCATTAGTTTGTAAAAGTTTGATCATTACTCGAATACAAGTGTGCATGCAGTTAGGAAAATTAAGAAATGATCATGATTAGCATTGGGCATATATATAAAACTCAAAACAAATCTAAAAAGTTCCAAGTGTTTGTATAGAAAAATAAAGGTTGCCCGATAATCACCAAGCCCGGCAGACGTTACAAATAGGTTTAATTTTAAAAAATAACTTTAAGTATTGCATTAATCTTTAGCGTTTACGTAACCCCTTTCGTGGTATAAAGGGAACTTTTATTTAGTCAACTTTTTGTACAGATAACCATTATCATATAACCAGTGAATATAGTCGAAAAGTGGCTGGCATCATTTTTTTTCATTTTCAGGGACTTCTTTGATAAATTGCGCTTCTGTTCGACGTTTACAACAAAACCTTAAAAAAAGTTAAAGCATTAACCGAAATAAAGTGTTTTGGGCTATTAGTTCTAATGAAGATGGCCGTGTGGATTATATTTACAAATGCCTCAAAAAAGTGAACCACAGTGTCTAGTTTACAGGTCGTTTGCAAGGTAAGTCGAATATTATTATTCCTTAGATTAATGAAACAACTTCCTCTTATAGGTAACACCTTTAAAACGGCTTAAATTATATATTTGGCTGACATATTTCTATACATATTAACTTTTTCCAAGGTAATGCCACAATAGATCTGGATACTTTTTAAAAATTCTTAAAGTTACCTAAAGATATGGGATTCACATTTTCTGCAGATTAAAAAACCTGCTTTTCTATTTCTAATGGATTATGTTTCGCATAGGTGGATTAATTCAACGATCCTTCATAAGCTTGCGAATGCAAAAATCAGGCCACATATTTGGCCATTTTTGAAATACTTATTACGCTTCTGTCTATTCTGTTTCTTAATGACGTATAAGCAGAACGTATAGTTTACCAAAAAGTATATTTCGACCTGATTTGCACTCAATAAGGCCTAATTTACATAACCTTCGTGAAAAAATATGCAAGAACTTTGCTTAAACGCTAAGTTAAGCGGTGCGGTTAAAATAAAATGCGCTGAAACATTTTGCCGCATTTTGTGCGGCAAAACTACACAAGTCAGCTTAACAAAATTTCTGAAATATAAATCTCAAATGTTATTGCAAAAAATGCGATTCCTTAACCTAGGCTTCACTTGAATCTAAACAATTTTGGGCAAAATGTTCCAGTTCTGGAAGGGATATCTTCTATATTTATTTTTGAGTTCCTTTTAAAGTAAAGTCAACATTAATAAGCAGTTTGGTTCTGTCTTTTTTAATAGTATAGGAATTTCTTTCGATATGAGACAACTCTCAATTTAATTAAAATAAACGGCCATTTTTGCTTACTTAACCTAACTAAAATTGTGATTTTCCGAACGATAATTCTACCACAAAATTAAATTCACTCAGTGAATCAAAATAATGCTAAAGTAGCAACTCACATTTTATCATGAAGGTTGCATGGGCGACAACTGTATGTCAATGCTTTTGGCCATTTTAACACTCAAATGAATGCATGCAACACATTTAAATGAGCCGACTGAAGTAAAATGTGTTTCTTTTAAATCTGGTTAACTACCGGGACGGTGTAAAGCTCTGGAAAACCGTAGGAATGTGTTGTAATGACGGCCCAGAGCATGCCTGCGATCAGCGTGAATTGGAGTGATCGCCAGTCTGGCACGCGGTTACACCATTCGCAGCAGGTATCTGTGCCATAATGTCTTCAATCTACTTAAATATCCCATCCAGTTCCGAGTTGAATACTATCGACCTGGGTCGTCATAGGCCTGGCAGCAGTCCCTGTTCCATGAGTGTACGCGATCAAAAACTTTCTAAACACCTGTCTGAATTATAACGCAATGATATTGCCGCTGCACTTTATTTTTCTTCACGATGTGACCCCAGCATCTCGCTTCAAACGGATGTGTAACTGAGCTAGCTGATTCCCTTACCTGTCCTTGTAAATAAAGGCGTTATTCGTGGAGGTTCACCTGGAACCGCGTACATTCACTCATGGTCAATACTGCCCTCTCTTCTGTTCAGTTACCCATCAGATTGTCTGTACTGATTGTCTTTGTGACAGCGGTAGCAGCGTCCTTAACGTGAAACCAGCACCGTAATTCAGCGCAGGAATCAATTTTACTGCATTTGCTACACCACACAAGCCCATGGCAACCGGAGGCGGGTGTGGACGTGCAGTGGCTTGTGCAACTGTCGCTTAGGCGTGCCACGCATTAGCTGGTCCATACTGCGAAATCTACGACATTTTTACCTGGCTCTTTCCTCATAACATGCATCCTTGCAAGTTGTTGAGTGCAGAGAGCAAGCGCCAGAGTAAGTTCTACTAAAACACATGTGTGACTCATACACACGTTTAGTGCTGTGAAACGCGGCTGTTTTCCGGGCAGGACTGATTATAGAGGCACGAAGCATTCCGGTCGTCTAATGATAAAAAACTGCTTTTACGTGTTGTTTGCCCGAATTTTAATTTTTTAGTTAAATTCCACCAATGGGATGAGGAATGTCCATTTTCGTTAAATTCCGCCTACATAATGTACAATTTCGCTTAATGGGCATTCGTAACCTGCGCAACAGAAGTTCATAATGATCGAATTTTATTCAATTTTAGCATATTAATTAAAACATAATCTTATTTAATTTAATATGTTTTGATGACTTCCGCCACAATTACTCATTTATTTAAACTCAGCAGCCAAGAATTAAATGTTTAACCACAAATACGTTAAGCAGTTGGGCGGAAGGGGGATAGATATGTACAGGGGCCCTACAAATCAGTTGAGCCGATTTCTGTCTTGAAACAATAGGGGCTCAATTAAAAATGCTAAAAGCAGGTAGGACTGGTTGCAGATAAAAAAAGCGGTATGAACTTTAGGGCAGCTGCACTTAAGTCCAGGCAGACGTCGAACGATTGCCTTGCACCACAGACGGGATGCGAGTCTCTCGAAACAATAAAGTTGCGCGCGATGTACTGAAAGGTCCGCTGCCTTGAGCCTAGTGCTTTTACAGCCGTCATTGGAAAATAAAACCACTGCTTGACAAATGTGATCAATGCAGAGCAGATGTGATACTACGCTGATGCGTTTTCAAGCAGAAAAAAATAGCAAAAGGCTGCGGGAGGACATCGTTTAAAAAAAGCTTATAGAAATAGACCGGAACCTCCTACCGATATTCTAGGGCATTATAAGGGTTGATGTGAAGGGTTTGAACTCAAAACAAAGCCTAACAAGTCTTAGAAGATGTTCTCAGTCCGTGCATTATGCTTTCAAATGTTGCAGCATATTTTTATAAAACAGTTGGTTGGCGCAGCTATGTTCGTCTGGTTGGCAAATTACTATCTCACCAAATGATTCAAGCATTGTTAATGATAAAATTTGACGGAATCAATAAAGTAAGATGTTAAGGCTAACCTTACTTGCCAATGCACGCGAATAGCTAGGAAATATTTGAAGAGAAGATGACTCAATCGCTAGGAAATATACTTTAATTCGCTCGAAATTTCGAAATCCGTCGCATATTCGTCAGCAGACATAATCACTGTTCATGGGCTCTCAATCAGTAAACAAAAGCATTGATTTGCCCAATCCATATTCGGTGCTGAGACTCACTTTCGCCAAAAGAAGTCGCCGCTCGGGGAACGGACAGGCCACCACGTCATCTTTTGCCAACACCGCAGGGCCAGGTGGCCGAGCAATCCTCACGCCTGTGATGAAAGGTCAGCAGGTCAGAGTCCACATGTCGTTCAACAGACATGCACGAAATCAATAAGGGTTAATTGTCGTTGTATGCTTGCACAATGACTTTATTCTACAATCACTGCAAAATCCTGTGCATAGGTAACCCGTATCTGCTATTGCTAATTAATTTTGTCTCTGGTGAAAAGTCTGCGGCGGATCTCGAAACGTCGAACGAATAAAATTATTGTCCCAACGATCGAGTCGTCTTCTTTTAAGTTAGCTTATCTGCCCGAAGAGAAGGCCATCCATTGCAGCCGCCCTCAGGTGTCTTTTTATGGATAATGTCTCAAAAGATAAAGAGGAGTAAAAAAGAAATATAAGCCGGACGTCTTCGCAACTATTTAAGGCGGAACGGCTATCCGCAGGTCTTCATAAGCCGACACCTATTTGTTCGGCCCCCGAGGACTCAAGCAGAACCAGTCCGTACGATATGGCATACATTTCCATACATTGAGAACGTGCCAGAATCAATTGAGGGCATTGCTGCGGGTATACGTGGAGGAATTGCAAACCGGCCTAAGGCAGTCGAGTTATTGAAGTCAGGCTGCAAGTTAATCCTAGTGCGCAGTCAGGTGTATGGTATGGAATTCACTGCCTTAACTGTCATCGAAATTACGCAGGACAGACCAAACGCACGTTCGGTTCTTGCATACATGAACATAAGCTGGCTGTTAGACAGGGTGACGTATTAGGAAAAGAGACTGCCCGCACTTACGATACAAGTCACGAGTTTAACTTTACAGCCGCGAAGGAAACTACCCACGCAGTCAGTAATACAGGCCGAGAATTTATTCAAGCCTGGGCCTCGAATTGGAACTCAGTCAATCGACTTATCCATCCCCTCCAGCAAACATTGCCCTGTGCAGAAATCTATAGACTGAGGTTACTGGTGGTTGATTTTCGCTGCCCCATCTAACCGTCGCTCATTTTTTCGTCCACTTGTTTGTCTTTACCGATGGACTCTAGTAAGATTTCGAAAGCTCAGGCAAATAAATCATGATTTATGTGATCTTCATCACAAATATCCATTTTTGTGCTGGTCAGTTTTGGTTTTTGTCTTCGTAGATAGACCAAGCTTTCTAATTAACAACGTAGAAAGCTCCGCTTGTTGACTGTTTACGTGAACAAGGAGATGCTGACAAAGGTTACGTAGCATAAAAACATAGGAGTGATTATTCTAACAAGTTGGTCATATTCCATAGCAAATTGGAGGCTTGGACGTACTAAGATTAAGAGAAAATTATATATATTCTACCAGCTGACAGTTAAAAAACCCTGGCATACGTAAGCTAGAGTAAAAGAGAAGACTGGCCGAACACTGAATTATTATTCGCACAACGTCGCAAACCAAGGCTTGAATAACCGAGAAGAAACACTAATTCAAGCGGTCTAAATGAAGGCAAGCACTCTCATATGTCACGAACGTCCCGCATGCTTTCAGCCTCGGCACACCTCACTTTAATTTGGGGGTGTACACAATTTGAAGACAGTTATGAGACTACAGTACATGAGCCCCCGATAAGTGCTGACATGACAGGAAATGGCCAAACATTCGGCTGCCGTAGTGATGAATAACGTAAGTCGCCAGACCGTGACTCTTGGAGAAGGAGAAGGTGTATCGAACACGGGAATCATTATTTAATTTGTATGAGTTTTCGGGCTCCTGCAGGAGTTTATCATCAACGATGGAAAAAAGCAGCAACACATGAGGTGAGTCCTAGCGTATACACAAAAGATAAGTCCGATGGGATCTCCAGTCTCCAGTTTACTAGCAGATTTAGTCCTGCAAGTACTGGTAAAGATTGCCTCCACCCAACAGCCCCCGATCTTTTGGCGCCATTACGTTGACGGCACGTTCGTTATCGTCAAATGGAACACGCTGCAGTCGTTTTTCATGATCTTCTCAACTCAATCTTCCCAGATAGACAATTTACACGGAAAGAAGGAAAGAATCAGCAGCTTTGCTTCCTCGACGTACTTGTCATGTGAAATACCGACGGCAAAATAGAAACGAGGGTCTACAGAAAGGCGACAAAAACCACACAGCTTTTCAGTTTTCACAGCAACCAACCGATGGCTCACAAACGAAGCTGTGTGAGAACGCTGTTCGAACGAATCCAGACTCACTGCAGTAACCCGGAAAAAGAGCACGTGAAGCCCGACACCTACGTGACCGATGTATGCAGAATGGCTATCCTTAAGCCTTCATAAGCCGATGCCTACCTGCCCGCTCTCCGAGGACGCATACTGAACCACCCCCCCCCCCCCGGATCCAGCAGGCGCTGCCATTTATCAAGGACGTGTTGGAGGCAACCGAGCAAATTGTTGCGGGAATAGGTGTTGATATCGCACATCTTCCCAAGGCTACAGTGCGCAGCCAGCTCATGAGGATCAAGGATCGACTAAATCCCAGTGAGCAGTCGGGTGTAGTGTATCGCATACCATGTCTAAACTGTTCTATAAATTACGCCGGACAGACTGGACGCATGCTGGGTTCGCGCATACACAAATACAAGTCGGCAGTTCGACGGGGTGATGAATTTTCGCAAGCACCCACCCACACCTACGTGACGGGTCACGATTTCAACTTTGCAGCTGCAAAGATAATTGCCCACGCAAACAGCAAGACGGGTCGAGAACTGATTGGCGCCTGAGCGTCGGATGACAACTCAGTTAACCGATGCATCGAGCTGGCGCTCTCATATGTTGCCCTGCAAATGTATCTCCAGACCCACGGCACTGGTGGTCCTTTCCCTTCTTCCCTCAATCTCCCCGCCCCCTTTTTCCCATGACTTATGATTGAATTTCCCTCTATAGATTACTGCTTATTTTTACTGACGATTTTATTTCGGTAAATATTCCCACCCAAAACGCCGATTTCGCCCACTAGTACATATTGATAAAGTCCGCAGTAGCCAGTCGACAGCCAAACCACACAATGATTGATTTTCTATACGTTCAAATTTTAGTTGTTTTTTGCACACGCTAGAACTAGCCACTTCATTTGTTGCTGTTTTTCCCAGCTCTCACGATGGACTCCTGCAGGAGCCCAAAAACTCAGACAACTAAAATAATGATTCCAGTGTTCGACACACTTTTGCCTTCTCAAAATATACACGTTCCTGGAATGCAAACATTTGCCTAAATTCGTGAGGTCGTGGCTCATTCGGCGGGGCTTGATCATACTAGTGCGTTTGATGACACCGAAGTGTTTACGGTGGTGTGAATCACATGAGCTACAGGCTATTCGAGTCATGCTGCTCGGATCAGTAGTTCATTAAGAAGCAAAACGAGCTTTTGCCTCTGTATTATGAGTTGAGACTTCACCGGGGCAGAAGAAGTAGCCATGCGGTAAGTGCGTGGGTGAATACCAGTTTCAGTTGCTCTGTACCTGCTGTGCCACAAATAGGCAACTGTGATGAAATAAAAACTATTCATGGCTCGAATATGAACTGCCAAGCTATTATCTGATTGACTACGGCCTCAGCAATGAACGCAAGATCATCTAATCACAGTCCGCATGTGGTAACGCCTCCATGAGCCTTATCGGCCAATGTCGCTGCTTGCGCATTGGAGTGAGAATAAAAGACCTTAGGCCAATAAACTCTTCTTCCAGCGATCGCAACTTCTAGTCACTATTATCTCAATTCAGCAAAATTATTTTATGTAGCGCTCCACATTAACCCCTAGTCCCAACATATTGAACAACAGGAAGGGTGGTTATAGCGTCTTGGGGGTGGGGATATAGCATAGGCAGTGAATGAAATCTTCAGAAGTGGGGGTAAATTTGACAATTTCTGTTTAATTTGTTCCCTGCGGCCGTTTGGAGTAAGTTTTTTTGCATGTGAATTTATCTAATTCCATAATGTTAAGTTGGACCTCAGATAAGTTAAAGTAGATGAACTCATAACCACCATTGACTAGTTTTTAGGAAGTTCAAGAAGCCTGCAAATTTATAATTGGGTTTTTCCGCAGTACGTTGAGCAATAATACAGATTAGGAAAATCTACCGATATGAATCAAAAAAATTTATAAATACAATAAAAAAGAATGCATATAGCCGTTAGTAATGTATATTCCACTGCGTATCATAATCTCGACACCGGTAGAAGATGACAGTCCAGACATATGTTTAATCAATTTTTGACGCAAATGCGCTTCTTTTCACGCATCACAGGATTTCACATGTATGTGCAGATGGTCACATTAAAAAATGTAATGCCCAGTATTATGTCATAAATAAAGCGCGAGCTGAGCACAGTTTGATGCTCTCAGATATATTTTTGGAAGTGCTTTGGAAGTTAAAACGTCTGTAGATTTGACTTTGTTCTCCGTTGAGACCGGGGAGGATATTCATTCCAGAGGTACTAACTTGAAACATAAAATGAGTGGTCAGAATAGATTTCATATATCCATAACTCCAGCAGCAGGGTACTGGCCCTGCACTGGCCTACATAATCCTGCGTCAAAAAAAACAACTCAAGGCGTAGACGGATACTTAATCAATGCGATTTGCTACTGTTCGATAATGCGAGGTGACAAGAGAGTGATCAGTACTCACAGGAGATCAATAACTCCTTATCAATCGTAGGAATGGTAATCCAAGCGTTCTGGAACGCAACAGATCCTTACCAAAATACCGAGACAAAAAAACGAAGAAGAAAATCGATAAGCTTAAGGCTGACCATCTGCGAAAGATATCTACATTCTCATCGGATTGCCAATACAAGCGAATATGCGTGTCCCAGGAGGGAATTGAGAGTATGACAATAACTCTATCACTGGGACAATACGTTTATTCAACTGACATTTCGACATCCGTCGTGGATTCATCATGAGAGACATGATTGGCTACTCAGGCGAATAAACGTATTGTCCCAGCGATCGAGTTATCTTCCTACTCTCAATTCTTATCAGAATTTGTACAGTATTGATAATATTGCTTAAAGAAGGCGTCACCGGTCTATTCAATGTCCTTTACTGAGACATCCTTCTTAGTTTATTTGTTCACTAAGCAGCCTCTGTAGGTGTCCTATATAAGCAAAATCCACGATCTCGCACACAGAATATATTGAAATTCCGACCTCTTCAAAACCACCGCCAGATGACATAAAAAAGGCTGCCTTGTTATCTCGTGAACTTTTAATAAAATTCTGAAATGTGTTTCCTTCCTTAAAATTAACGTACGGAGAATTGATTATTAATTATCGTGCAGCGGAGCCCGTGATATTTCAGTCTTGTCCGGATGTCAGCATTTGAATGAGCTTCTGGCGACCACCTACCAAAGATAAAATGTGCACAGAAAGACTACTTAAGAAGTAGAACTTGGTTACGGTTTAACGCTGACTACTGACGGCTTCGTCACTTCAGGTACGTTTGGAGAAAAACTACGTGTTTTCTTTTCTTGGACGCATTATTTACGAAGTACGTCTTCTTTAACTGTTATGCTTGAAGAAAAGATGTCTTTTGAGTCTTAAAACCGCTCAACTCTCTGAATAAATTGGAACTTGGCTCGCTATTTTGCTTAAGTTCTAAGGTTTCAAACAACGTGCTTTGTACCTGCCTTTAAATGAGTTCACACTTTTCTCAACGCTTTATATGCTGGAACCTGTTGTAAAATGTATAAGAAGTTTCAATAACTGCAGAAATACAACTTTGTAATAATGGGGAATGACCGGTATTTAAAACTCACAGCACAATCCAATCTTAAATGTGATGAAGACGCAGTTTTCTACCAAATGGGTGCTCCGACAGATATTTGACAGCATTTCTGTAGAAAGTGTATTCAATTTAATAAGTGCAGGTAAAATTCATCGAAACATGAACACTAGGTCAAAACTGATATGCTGCTTTACTGACATAATTTGGAAAAATTATGTTGGATGATTAATGTTTCATCCTTCTTGCGTAATATTATCGCATCAAAAACATATTTTAAAATATTGGCCGATATATAATGTACTGTACCTTTATCATTGAGCTGGCCAATTGTCCTGCTCCTGGCACGTTTTTCACTCTAGTATGTTGCCAAAGGGGGGAGAAAAAATTTTTGAGCGTCCTATAATGACCCAAGTGACGGTGTCAATTTCTAGCGAAGCGTTTATGTTGGTAACACAGAATCGAAATGCCTCCAATAGCAAGTCTGCTCTCTACACAGTTATACGCAGAAGCAAGCTATTTCTACCATCACTCCGACCCTGAACCTATGCCATTTAATTTGATTTGCGATAAACACCAACAGCCTTCTCAACCGAGAATTTCGGGCTCAACTTGCAGCTGCTGGCATTTGGCACAGCCTAGCAGGGTACAACGTAACCCGATCTGCAAAAACGAAATCTGCACTTTTTTGCGGTGCTCTACAGGCAGTTAAATCGAAACGCTTTATGACGAATTACACATAACCAAAACCCGCAATGTGCAACTCAAGGTCATATATGCTTACAACATCGAAAGCTCCAGTCCGCACATGTTGTATTGCCTGAGCTGCTGAACCAACTGTATGGAGGGTCGTTAATGTACTTTAATTTTATTGAATGCTTGAAAGAAAGTTCAGTGAACAGGCCGAATGACCTTAATGACAAAAGCAGGGTACATCGGAACAAAAACTGCCTATTTATTATACATTGTCAGCCCGCCTTACGCAATGGAAAGCGTAGGAGCAGCCACAGTTTGAACCCCGGCTCTTGTTGATTATTCAGCGTAAATGCTGCGCACCAGCCACTGACTCCTTGTCCTGTCCGTAACATTAAGTTGGAAGTGATTCCCGCAAGCAGCTTGCTGAATGCATTCGTGGTGCGTATACAGTCCTGCAAGTCCTGCAAACAATTTTTAAGACGAAATTTAACTTGGTAGATTGGCAAATACTTGGACAAGTTATTTTGATCAGCTCAGGGATGTGATAATTAGAAATGCTTTAGTTTGGAAAATGGCCAAATTAGTTAAAGTTATTGAGGTTATTGGCTAAATTATGAGTAAGTTTATATTAAGGACATTTCCTATGCTACAAGGAAGGACAGAACCAAATTTATACTTTTATATATCGTGCTGTGGAAGAAATCCATAATTGGTGAAAAGGTGGAATAATAATAATTTCCAGAACTGGCAAATTCGTGTGAGACTTATCAAATAAAAGTTAAGCAAAGTTTAAGGAATCACCTTTGTTGCAGAAACAAACATGAAGTTTTTTTTGCAAAAAAATGCATTTACAAAGAAGTTTTAGGTAGACTATTTTCTTTAACCGCACAGCCGGCCTTAGGCGTGATCAAAGTGTTCATATGTTATAGCTAGATCAATCTACAGAAGGCCTTATTGAATGTAAGTCATTTTTATATGTAGATTTTTGTCAACAATACGTTCTTCTCAGGCGTTATTTAGAAAAGGAATAAACATAAGTAAAATAAGTATTTTAATAATGGTCATATATTTGACCGGTTTTTTTGTATTCGCAAGCTTATTGCGGATCGTGGAGTTAATCCCCTTAAGCGGAAAATAATAACTTAAAAATAAGAAAGTATGTTCTTTCATCTTCAGTCAAACATAATCGATTTTTTCGGATAACTTAAAGAAATTGTCATGTCTCCAATTTCACTGTGACATTAGCGTGGAAAATGTTGATATAAACAGAAGTTCGTCATCTAAATAAACAATAAAAACAGTTTTTGAACAGGTCATCTATTATGGAAGGTGTTTTTTTATTCTGAGGAATAACAATATGCGTTAACTCTAGCAGACACTTTGTGTGCTTGAAAATTTGGTTTGCTGTTTTGAAGCATTTCCACATTTGACCTACATAACAATCTTCATCAGAACTAATATCTAAAAGCTCGTTTTTTTCGTAAATGCTGTTTTTTTATATATTATTTTCAATGTTTTGATGTAAATGTCAAAAAGAAGCACAATTTTTTAACTTATCAATAAAGGCAGTGAAAACGAGCGAAATAATGAGACTTTTTTTGCGCGATATTCAATAAATAATTTTCAACTACTGGTAATATGTACAAAATATTTTGACATAAGACAAGTTCTTTTTACATAAAGAAAGTGGTTGATTTAAGTTTTTTACTTAACAAAATATGTAATTTATTGTTCTAATTTATAGCAATTTTTACGTTTCCAGAACCTGGGGATTATCGAGAAACTTTTATTTTTCTTAACAAACACTTTGTACTTCTTATAGTTCTTTTAAGTACTTGATATGCCTAATGCTGCTCATTATTATTTATATTTTTTCGCACATGCGTTCACGCTTGCATTGGAGAAATAATCAAACATTGACAAACGTAGGCAAGTTGCTTGCAAGACTCGCAATAATGTACTTCTAAGCTGTTCTGTGTGTGTCTGTGAGACGCGCGTGCTCTATGATCCTATCTTTGAATGCAGGTCTATCTGAGAATAGTGTGTAAAACACGGGAATAAAACAACCTCACCTCCGGACAACTCGATATGCCTTCTTCTCGAGTTCTAAATGTCTTTCAACATTTATCTTAACCCTATGCGTAAGTCTCAAACAGACACTGAGGGAAGTGAATTAATGTCTTAATTGGGCCTCAAGTGCACGCCCAGCCTCATGCATGACTCTGTAACTAGAACACCTATGGATAACCCCAGTTTATTAGGATAACTCCTTGACAAATTAACATATTATTCGTGAGAGTTTATGCAGTTAATGCCAAACGTGTTTTGCACAATATGACTGTGAACGTACACCTCTGCCTATGGAATGTTTTTGTTGCTGCGATGGTGATGGACAGTGCAAATTATCATAAGAAGATGCTCAAAGGGTGAAATGATAAAAAAGATAAAATCAGAAATATTTTGAATAGATGCAATTTATTTTATACCGAAAGGAAAAAGCCGATGCTGTGAAATGCAGCGTATCAGTTTGTTTAAGCTAATATTTGTTGTTTATTTGTGAAAAAACTGCAAGATGAAGAACACGATGGGCTTTTTCATCCAACTCATTATTCAGATTTACAACTCCTTCAGGCAGTAGGGGCTCTTGGGAAACGAAAAACTGGTCGGAAGTATACGACTTCAACTTTAGTCTTCAGATTCTTCAGCCGCTGACGCTCGGTCGTCAATGGCTGCAGGGTTGTCTTCGGGTCCTGTTCAATTTTTGACAGTAGACGGGCCCGGATTTAAGCATCACGAGGTGACTGCAAGGCGCTCACAACGATGAGGCACTTAAATTGGCCACCGGTCAACTCTCGGAGCTTGAACCGTTCACACTCGCAATTGACAGTACTGGCGATTGTTAGAAAATAATCTGCCCCATTTTTTCCCCAGCTAGAGACACTGGTACCGAATATTGAAGAAACATAACTTTTCGCCGAAAGTCTCTGACTGGTGCTGGACACTTTCATCGAAAGTAAAGTCACAAGGGCATTTTGGCAAAAGGATATCCGCGTTCCGCTCGTGTTCTCTGGTGCCCAGTTTGCGTTAAAGCAGGTGCATCTTCCATGCATCCTCGGCCTTGGCAAAATCCACACGGAAAATTTCTTCCCAACATTTTGACAAAGCGTCAAAGGAAACGCACGTTTCGAGGTCATAAATGAACCCAGTTATAGAAGCCACATTTGCGTTCGCTGATATGGATAATTTCTGGGTCAGACGAATGCAAACTGAATTTTTGCAACAAAGACTCCATTTACTTCATGTGTGCAGCTTCGAATTGTTTTTACTGTTGTTTCAGGACAGCGAGCAATTGCTTTGATCAAATAGACATAGTGAGCCCTGAGCTCTGCATCGCCAAATCTTGTAACGAAAGCCCAAGCTACTGGGGTTCTTCGAGGTTTCATAAGCACAGCTTGTACCATGCAAGCAAGTAATGTTCAAGGTTGTAGCAGTTACGCCAACAGAAAGCTAGTAATTTCAGCTTTTTAATGAACCTGCTGCAGATCGGTTTAATCCAGGTCTCAGAGCATCGAAGTCCAGCAGCCATTGTTAGGAGTCTAGCCTTACCAAATGCCAACAACCATGTAGGCTCTCCTGAGGCGTCGTGCATGCAACCGACTGCCACAATGATTCCTTTTTCAATGCGGACTGCCTCTAATGTCACATGCCTTCTTTGTTGACGGTATCCTGCGCAGATGTTTAAGGTCATCGCGTGAGCACAGTCACCGAAAAGGAATATGAACTAGGAGGCGGTCTGCATTGACAAATGAATCAATGGGGTAGCCGCCACCAGCACAACGCTTCAGGAGCGACCGCAAGGTTGCTGGCATTCAGTTTGGCTAGACTCCTAACAGCTACAACCGCGTTCTATTCACAAGCTGCCAAAAAACAGGCATTTATATAAATAATTTAGTTATTTATCATACTGGCAGCGCAGGTAATGGCTAAACGCTCAGACTTGTTTTTCGTCAGTATTCTGACACACAGCTGCGATAAGTTTATATCATCAATTTGTTGCTCTGCATTACTCTGTGTGACAGTGATTTGTTTCACTTTTAAAACCATGCGCGCGAAAATGTTTACTGCTTTAAAATAAGTCACACTTATGCTCTTTATTCCTTTTGTTCTATGGAGCATGTCTTAATGCCGTTTATGGAATTTTACCCGAACAAGTAGTAGGGATGTGTTGTAGGTATCACAAAAGTAAGCCTAAACCCCAGACATAAAAATATCACAGGATCTATGTTAAAATCAAAGCTTTGCATGTAGATATAGTACATCTATTAAACATCAATATTCAAACAGAAACCAAACGTAAAGGCTTACAATACATTCCATTTTCCATTTTTGGTTATTTCCATATCGAGGCGCCAGACTGCATCCATGTACGTACAACCCTCGACAGTTTTGAAGTTTCACTATGACTGCACACCACATAAACAATTAAAACAACCAACTACCGTCAAAGTTGTCTGAAAAGAAACAAAATGCAATTATCGATAAAGTAAAAGAACTGGAATACAAAAACACAAAAAAGAACTTTACACATGTCATTATATGAATGTAGCTTATGTATGCAAGGCTACTACTGGAAAAACGCCAACGGGTATGAAAACAGTACCAGTAACATGCTTAACTGTTTGCGGACGTCTAGTTTTTAAAGTCGGTCAAAAGGTCATGGACTGCTTCACAGAGAAAAACAATATTTAGTATATCCAGTGTCAAAGGCAATTAATTAAACATAAACTTCGAATCAATGCAAATATGTGGCCTTAGGACACACTGACCGCGATCGGTGCATAACAAATGGACATGCCACCCTGACCTGTGTTTGAAGTAATTATATTATTTGTTTGAGCACCGATCTATCTCCCAGGATGTGCCCATCCAGGATTGATGCTTTTGCGAAACGGGAAAATCAATGGTGTTTTCGCAAAGCTAGTAACAATTGATATATTACTAGCTAAGTGTGAGAGGGCCAACAGCCCGAAGTAGCTAAACTACGCTGTCCATCTTGCCGGAATACATAAACATGCAATAATTAGTTTTGAGGGTTAAGCTGGCACCTTTAAATAGCAGGGCAGACATGGATCTGGAAATTTGGGAACGTTCAAGTTACAGATACCAGTATAAATGTATAATAGCCTTGCCTGTTATGTGTGTTCGACTCCCACCGACGCCGCGATTTTTCACAATTGCATAAGGCGGCACACGAGTGCGTCCTGAGCCAATACGCGTGCAGCAAAGAGATGATAGCACGGGTGTGAGGCATCGCTATAACACGAGCCAGACGATCAGACAAAACAATTATCAGCAAGCAGGAACACATCATTCTGATGATAGTTAATACAATAGTTACAAAACATCAAAACAAATACAGTGTGGCCCAAGAAAACGCCATTTTTTTCTTCTCAATCTTCTTCGGAAGATGACAAATGGGATAATTTATCTGAGCATCGTATCTTCACTCATGTTAATATGTATTTATGTATATATGTATATATATATAGCAGTAAGTGGGGTATATATATATATATATATATTCACTCAGAAATATGCGAACACCGATCGAATAGGCTTCCGAACTAAACAAAGTTCAGGTGGTGGCCAGAGGTCCCCAACGGGTGACCGCCTGCCAAGTCATAATAACAGTAAGGTGGGGGGTAGGACAGCATTTGGGGGTAACTTGATGCAGATACATATATAGTATTATAGATGAAAATACAGATGTATAGAGAGGAAAGACGACGGAAAGTGCGGGTAAAATGGTACAGTCGGTACCGGGCTTATTTCGCCTTCAATTAACCTATCATAACACTTACCACCAGCTGGAACTGGGAACATAAACATTTGCTCAAATACTATAGCGCTTGCACTATTTCTATCAGATGATTCATAGGCAGGTCATCAAACCGACTTTCGCCAATCTCACACCACGCATTATTCTCCATCGCTTCAAATTAATTTCTAGGGAATTCCAAAGGCTGAAATTTTAAATATATGTATCTACCAGAAAGCTCGGAGATAGTGCAGCGAGAGGGAATGACCGGTGGCGATGCAGTGATGAACTCTGGTTTGATTATGTGCATATGACTCATCTGTCTGAATTGTTGTGTGCACTTTGTAAGCCGTACTCGAGCGCAAGTATGCGAGTCCAGTCCCAGCTAGTAGTCGGAGTTATGATTGACGTGATAAAGACTGATTGAACGCTAAACAGTCTTTATCCACCAACCCGCACATTTTTCTCGCTGCAATTGTTACTTGACTGCCTTCGGCTGGTTGTTTCTTGGTTACCTTTACTTGCTTTGGGTAGTCAAGCTATCGATATTCAACCATTCCTCTATGAGTATATACACAAATACTGTATTGAGGCATGAGGCCGAAGGCCCCTCTATCCCGGAAGGCGAAACAGCTAACGTCATCTACGGAAAATAATGTAATTCCTGCGCAGAAAAGTATGTCGGAGGGACTTGGAAACACTAGCAGTAAGAAGGACCATCTTTAGTAGCTGAACACACAATCGACTACCAGAATGGCGGAATTCTGGGTCGAGGGAAACTATCGAGGCCTAGCTCAAGAGACAGCCTGCATCAACCGTGGTGTGACGTTTCCTTCAGTCTAACAAGCCGTACGAACGCATGTCAATTAAGAAAAGAACAAACGAGATCATAGCCGGAACATGCATCAGACCACTTGTGGGCCGAGAGGGGACACACACGTAGCCGAACCACAACTGGAAATAACAAAAATCAGATCAGCTAGTTCATGTGCTCAGCCTGCAAGTGCGAAACCGGATGGAGGTATGAGCGCAAGCAGGATTACCGGCCTGTTACTACAGATAGGTCGGTGACCGCTGCATAAGTGAGAACACCGGAAGCCGATGGGAGACCCCCTGACTGAAATTAATCCGCTCCGCAGGGAACGATGATTCAGCACCCCTCCTAACCCCTCTGCTCCTTTCGTTGCATTTGTATAAACCCTTTTGACTATAACCGCCAATGCGTATAAATACTGTGGGGCGCGGTACATCTACCAGCTTTGATGATGGAAGCCTGCACGCTTTGGAATTTCAGGACAATAAAACTATGGTTCCAGAGATCGGCTTATCTTCTCATTTTTAGAAGATCCCCTATCTCATTTAATGTGACCCGGATTTATAAAATGCGTATTCGATTCGAACATGTGAATTAAGTACGGTTTTAATGAAGAAGATCCTGCAGCCGAACCTCAATACCTTTTGGCCACGTCAGGATGTCAGCTTTTAAGCGAGCTTCTTTCTGACCGCTTGCAAAAAGTATGCACTGTAAAAAGTGGCTTCGCAAATATTATGCATTTTTCGAATTGATTTTGGCTGACTTTATAAATTTAAATATATTTTACGAAAACTACGCACAAAAAATCCTTTATTGTACTTATTTGGCAGCTAATTACATCTTCTTCAAATTTTATACTTAAAGAAGGGGAATCTTTCGGTCGCGAAAGAAGTCCAGCAAATGCAGCGTCACTCGGTAGGAATACGTGATTGTAGTGACCTAAAATGGCTTGATCGATGAATTGGAAAGGAGAGTTGTCGTCTTAGTTCAATTGTGATCACCCTAGCCCTGTCTTGCTACTGGAACCAGAGGGAGAAGGGAAAGGGCGCCTCTGTAAGGTGCTGCTGTTAAAACAAATACACTCACACACAAATGAGAGAGGCACAAGATGGCCTCACTGCGATTACTTTGACAAAACAAACTGCTTGATTTACTGTTTACCATACAGTGGAGCTTAAGGTAACATGCAGCATTTCAGGCAACGAACGATTAACTGTCAGAAACATTTTTCGCTTGAAGAACTTCCACTTTGTTACTAAGTGCCTGCGTCTGCCGTTGAGTCTTGCGCCCAGGGCGTGGGTCTTCGGTCGCCTGCAGCAAATCAGTGAACTGGCGCAGTTTGATTGGCCAGTTTCCCAATGCGAGCTATTCATATGACGAACGCAGTTCCGGAACGAATTTAACTCGGTAAATATGTATTCAACAAACAAGTGAGGCTGTGAAATAACCAATGAGCTGGCAGCCAAGACAACATTGGGTGAAAGATTTTTGATACGCATGTATACAGTAGTCGCCACTGACCATGCAGCGTTCATAGTGAAATTTGACCTGGTACTTAAACGTATATTTGGTAACACTATTTTGATTCATTCAGTTTATTAAATGCTGCGAAAACCTTTTGCTGAGTTAAATCGTCATTTTAGTCAGGTTTATCATGAAAAATGGCCACTAGTTTTGGGGAAATTGGGAATAGTCTCATATGGAAGTAATTTCCTATGCTATTTTGAAAGAGGGAAGCAAACTACACGTAAATGTGGATAATAATAGGCAGGAACTGCACAATAAGTAAAATAGGTATCAAAAATATTCCTTCCAGAACTGAAAATGTTTATCCAAAATTGTTCAGATTGAAGTTAAGCCAAGTTAAAGTGACTAAATTTGCTTGCAGTAACATTGACGGTTTGTATTTTACTAATTATGTTGAACTATTCTGTGAATTTTTTTACACAAAATGCAATAACAGAAGAGTATTTGGTGAAGTTGACTCTAGTGGTCTTTTTTGGGTCCTTTTGTCATATAGCTACCTACTAAAATTTTTAGGTAGGTTGAATAACCTGTACAATTCTGGTTTTCTATGCGCCATTCATCAATATAGCAGGGATTTTCTGCTGGCATTGGAATGTGGAACGGTTCGCCGAAGAGAAACACATTCCATAACTGCTAAAATCGATAAACTAAGCAAAATTTGACTTTTGAACTACCCACGGGAACTACCGCTTACTTACAAATTTTAAGTAGGGTGATTTGCCTAATCTCCATGCCTTTTGTACTTTGTAAAGCTTCTTTCTAGTTGGTTTTGGTGATAACACTACACAATGTATCTCGGTGACCTCGCTCGAGGTTTGGACAACCCCCTACATTCACGCGTTCGCCGTTGGTTGGGCGGGGGGTTAGCGATGATATATAAGCTACCTTCAGTGTCTTCTCCCAGGGTTTGAGTACGTGACCCAACCTTCCATCGTAACTTTTTTATTAGGCATTCATATTGGGTTCCAATTTTTTTCCTGGTATGCCACGCCCATCCTCTCCCCAATACTCACTTGTTCGTATGCCTGCAGGGCGCGCTTCACATTTTCCCCAGACGACCCCACGACAAAATCCTACCGAGTATTTGTTTGAATGCACAAATGAACCTTGAATGTTCTTCAATAAAAACTAAATTTCTTACATTATCTTGCTAATTTAAGGCAATACAGCCCTAATTAACTATAAGGCGTGAAGAAAAATAGTTTTTTGTATACCTTACGTTCCCCTTTTGCTTCATTTAGAAACGGAATAGACGAACGAAAAATAAGTAGTTCAAAAAATGGCAATATATGTCGCCCGTTTTTTAGAATTCGCAGGGTGACAACCGATTTTCGAATTAATCCTTTTATGCGAAAACTAATACATTATTAAGAGAAAAAAATTTGTTCATCTCCAGTCAAATAACACCGTTTATCTCCAAGAAACTTCAATACATTCTCAAAAGTATCAAATTTCATTGTGAAATTACGTTGGAAAAAGTTAATATACGCAGAAGTTCATCAGCCAAATATCTTATCAAAGCCATTTCTAAGACGTTACCTTTTATGGAAAGTGTATTTATTAATCTTAGGAAATGTAGTTGCGCAACATTAGTGCGGACAAGATTTACACTCGACAATGTGTTTTGCTGTTTTGAGGCATTTCTGTATATCAAAAACGTTGCCATCTCCATTAAAACTAATGTCGGAAGACACTTTCTTTCGGTAAATGCTCCTTATATCTATCTTTTGTAAAAGTTTTTGGTGTAAACGTCGATCAAATGCAGAATTTATAAATTTATCAAAGAAGACAGTAAAAACAAGGAAAATTATGACACACTTTCGTTGATGACATTCAATAAATACTTATCCAGTAAGACTAAAGTTCACAGAATATCTTGACTAACAAAAGGTTCCTTCTATATTTAGAAAGCGGTTGCTTAAAGTTTTAAATTTAACACAACATCTTAATTTAGTATTCTAATTCATAGCTCTTTTTGCGTCTACGAAATAATGAGGTACTCGAGAAAATGTTATTTTTATTTACAAGTAGATAGAAATCCCTAAAGTTCTTTGAAGTACCTAGTATGCCTGATGCATTATATTATTATTTCTTTATCTTCCTAAGTGCATTCAGATTGGTATTCGAGTAATGATCAAAGTTATACAAAGTTATGAAAATTGCATGGTCTGTGGCGACTACTGTACGAACGTGAACTCCATCCTTTCACCTAGCATACGACGAGGTTAAAGTGAATATAGAAAACATGATATTAAGGAGTATTGTCTGATTATGTTGTTGATCCTTCCCATTAGATTTCTATCCTACACGCTTACTCCATGTCTTGCAAAATGTTTGATACATTTGTTTGTTAACTCGACCGCACGTCAGGCTTTACAAGTTTTGGCATCAGTAACGGGAACAAAAATTGAATAACTGCCCTCAGGGTAGCGTGTTTTTGTCGGATGGATTGTGTTAAACGTACATAACTGGGTAAAAATGTATTCAGAGGGCTTTGATCATGCTTCTTTGCTTAATTCTTCATAAAGTTCAGTCGTACGTCAATATAACTGCCAGGAGTCTTCAACCTTTTTTCTATACGATCTTTCCGCAGCCAATTTCCAATTATGTTTAATGTTCGATTGCACGAAAATTCCATGATTCAGGTTTCAACAGGTTTACTTCTAATGATGCAAGATATATCCCCTATCCCAGCACAAAACGTTATATTTAGTGAACCATTCGTCATTATAGCTCTTCAAAAATCAAAGAGAGGCTGGCATCCTAAAAATAGTACGGTGAGTGTCACCCATCATTAACTTACGAAGAATAATAAGCAGGTTGACATTTTAAAAAAACTTATCATTAATTCAGCATAGCAGGACAGAAAAATAAATCACATCGCCGTACGAACGGGAAAATGATAATTAATCGAAACCAAGGCCCCCAATGACAATGATGTTAATCGACGCATTCATTTTGCTCCGGCAACCGGAAGCCTGCGCAACCACGTTGCGATTTTCGTCATTGATTTCTAATTGGTTAGTACGCCTACAACTAAAGCAGGCCCTTTTGTCCCCCATATCTTTGAAAATCATATAAAATTGTAGACTCGTCCTCCTCTCTGGGGAATACCTTTTTATCGAAAAAGGTCCCCGATGACTACGTTTCTTATTTTGACAGCAAAATGTGGTATCATGTAACGCGAACCTACAGTAAGCAATCGTTTCAAGGAAAAAAATCGAGGTATTTATTCTGAGTCCGCGTTGAATGCCCTGTCTCATGAGTAACCAAAGTGTGCCCGCGGATGGCTAGCTCGTTAAAAAACCCAAAACAATTTTTACGGGTTTTGCTTATGCCATTGCGTAGTTTCTGCAGTCAAAAATGTATTTGAGGGCTGAGCGTAATCAGCCACTGTGCACACAGTCGACTTTCAATTATCTTTGGGTAAGAGTATAAAAAAGCACCTTACGCATTCTCTACGTCACCTGATTTCCACTTTATAGATTTTTTTCGCCTTTACTCCGCAAGGGAGTGCGGTAGTGATTGATAAGACCAAAACTGACTTCAAACTGACTCACGGCACTCGTTTGCCTGGTTAGGCTGACTCCGAGATAGTCCATGATTATTACCGTACTTGGGTGTGACTAGTCGCCGCTGTAGGTCTTTACACGTGTCAACCATTGCACCCAATCACACTGCCCGTTAGTTGAGACCGACAATGGAAAATCCATCCACACGGTAAACCAGTGTACTCCGCATTCATCTTAGGCCTCAAGAGTCGCGGCTTTGAAGGTTTTCTACTGACGGGAAAGCTTGTGTTATGACGGCCAGCACGCGTAGCGTCACTTGGGCCATCCTGGCGGCAACAGAACAATGGAAGCAATCATTCCAGCGGGTGCATGCAGAACGGGCCAAGAGAGCGTGACCTTCAAGGGCAAACACCACGGGAGGACGCAAATGAGTAACACGCACGCGAGACCGCCGCCAGCAGGGTTTCTGTCATGCTGAGGTCACGCCTGGCCAGGAGCAAAGCGTGAGCGCCAAGTGTCACACTGAGGTCGCCGTACGTTGCCTGCTGGAAGGGGACACTCGGAGAAAAGGCAATAGGGAACAAAGGCCGTTGGTCCTCAAATACGCTGCCACCGACGTGGTGCGGCACTTTGCTGCTTGGGACACGCATATCTGTTGCCCTTGTCAAGAGACCTGCTGTTGGCCGAGATGAAAACGACGACGCTGTTGACGGACACAGAACAAGCTGCCGGACACACAGAAGACAGAGCTGATGTTTAAGCAGAAACAGTGACAGTAAACTATTATATGTTATTCTGTCCACCTTCTCTTTCTTACACGCATCTCGGGGATATAACCAGTTTTGACGCAGGCACACCCAAGGTTATAACAGCTTTGTTTTTCTTAGAAGACAGATTTACTCAGCAATGGCTGTGATGGACGAACGCAGAAGCATTTTTGCTTATGGTACGCATTTATCGGCTTGCGCTGTGCCCGAGCGGGTCAATAAACATTGAGTGAGTGTCAGGCTCTAGACGCTACGCTAGCCATTGTTCCCATTACCAGTTACAGTTTGTTAAGATTCAAACAGTCGCCTGGTATATGAGGTAGGAAAGTGAGAACAACATTGACACTGGGGACTCCATATCCATGACATATAAGTATATTCTTCACTAAAAACAACCTCATCCGCAATCAGCCCTGCATTATATGATTGTCGGCTAACGGGATGACAAATTGCTTCTGCAATAGTTCTTTCTTAATGGCAAGAAACGTATCTACCACATAAAATATCAACTGAAATGCTAAAATGTGCTCTCGATTCGGACATAATAATTAAGCACGGTTGTGTTAGGAATAGCAATGTGAATTAATCTCCATCATTTTCAGGCTTGAACGACCTTCCATTTGACCAACATCAATTAAGAAGTATGTATTTTTCATTGAATTTCACTGACCTAATAAATTCAAATATATGTTATTAAAAAATGCAGAAAATATTATTTGATGAACGATTATGGTAGACAATGTTATGCTTGAGAAAGGGCACCTTTCATTTTTTTAAATTTCTTAACCTGTCGAATAAACGTAAAACCTAGCATCCCCTAAACTTGATTTCTATATATCGAACATGTACGCTGCATGCACTGTGCCTAACAATAAGTAAATGCCTCCTTTTGGTGTGAGATATAAGCCATATAAGTCTCATAAACTTCTCCTACGGTGAAGGACCAAGTTGGATAATTTTCAAACAGCATTGACAAAAAGACAGCTGCGTTACTTTACTAATGCACATTGCATGATGGTAACATTCCCCTTATTCATATTTGTTTTGAAAACAGATAGCTGCACTTTATTCAAATTTAAAGTGAGAAGAGTGCACAATTTTCTACCAAACGAGTACAGGAATTAATATTCATATGCATTTGTTCATAAACGTATATTTAAATTTTTTAGGTTAGTCAGAATAAATGAGAAAAAACGTATGACTTAAGTGGTGGCTGTCAAAAGAAAGCTCATTCACCCCTGAAGGCATTCTACTCAATATTTTAACCATGCTTTATCTCTGACTCCAGAGCAAATTTTAGAATTTTGGCAGATATTTCACGAAATAGGTAATTTTATGTACATTTAGAAAGAACCATTTCAGCCCAGCTGTTAGGCCTTAGAAGAAATGAATCACTCCCGTGAATTGGAAGTCATACGAGGCACGGCAAATTGCGGATTAGTTTGGTTTTAGAGAAGGACGCGCTTTAGGTCTTCTCACTGAACTGGTACTTACACCGCGCTTGCAGGAGACTGATACATCCGACGTGGGGAACAGGTCACGCGTGATATGTGTAGACGTAGCTTTGCGAAACATGACCACATCCATGCCTAACGTCAGCCATTTGGATATTATCTTGTCATCGTAGAAAGTTATGTGAGGTAAGAAAGTGGTTGAAGTTGATGCTGCTAAAATCTGTATTTCTATAAACTAATCGACAGCACGTAATAAGTCTATGTTTCTCTCACTTTGCGGGACGTACCGTTCCGTTTCAGCACCGAGCTAGTCATGTGAAATGTTCGTCTTGCGAAACGCAACCAATGAAACTGCAGGAATTCACTGACTGTTTGCAGGAAATGTAGCGTACGCGGCCCACAATGAGAAAGACTCAATGGCGGACACAGGCAAACGCACACGTTCTGACAGCTTGTTAACCGAAAGAAAGCTCGTCAATCGAAATACATTGTCTGTTGGTGACTCGTTTGCTACCTGAAGTGTTCGTAGATGACGCTGTTTGTAACCTGAGGCTGCACGGTTTAATAAATTCAGTCCTAGTTGTCGCTAAATGCTGCAATATATTTTTTTTTAAAAACTTATACGTCGGTTGGAAAGCTGGATTAATATCTTGATTAAGCTGTTTTTATTTCCTTTTCCATTCGGAGGGAAGGCGGTGAACGCAGTATGAAATCCCCTTTAAACACTGTAGGCACTGGGCTTCAGTTGCCTTTATTTTTTTCGTTTTCAGTGCATAGTCTGGGCCAAGATTGCAAACTATCATAAGATTAACCACTCCAGCAATCAAGTGCTCCGCCTCGTGACTGCTGGCTTACTCATGGCTTTACATCATCAGCACCGCCACTGTGTCGTGTTGTCTTCGTCAGCCAAGCCCCGCGGATTTGCATGTGACAAACTGCGCCCAAGCGCGTGATGCGATCTCCAAGTGTCAACGCTGTAACGCCGATGCCACCCCTGCTTCGCGTTTGGGAGAACAATTTAAGTTTCTGACCTAGCATTCCCGCAGAGGCAGCTTTTGGTAATTACTTGCAGTCTCTCGTACGCTCGTTCCATACGTACCATTTGAGGTTAAACTCTGGGATTAATCTCTTTTGAAACCTTGTTTCCGTCGACTATAATAAAGACGCATTAGCATCCCAATCTTCTTAAACAATTAGTAACCCCGGCGTAATCATTCAACATACGTATCGCACGGGGACGTTAATGTAGGTTCATGATGGTTCCTAGTAGTTAGATAATATTGCTGGCGAAGAGTAATGAGAATGTAATGACGATTTCTGGCTAATTAGCAGTCGTCAGCTAGTTATACCCAGCCTAATGTAGCGCTCCCATCGGGACTCTGAGTCGCCACCCTTTTCTCAGAATATAACACTTTAAACATTAAGCCATGGGTTCGCTTTCTTGCCGATTTAGATGAGGGCTGCGTATGCCTGGCTGATGGCTACTAATAAGCCAGGAATAGCCATGCCAGACTCCCTTGTATTTGCCGGCAATACTATTTGCCTATGCTACTCCGAAAAGTGGACTCAAGGCAGAGTGGGAAGAGTTAATTTTGTAGCCGGTTGGTGATGGTTCATCAACGATTATGACTGTTCATTAATACAAAACAGTACAGTAGAAGAAAATCACCACCATTTAGTTAAATGCGCCTCGGAACCCATCCATCAAGATCCGATAAGTAATAATTAAAACAGGAAGAATAAGGATTCCGCGGCATATTATAGATGACGTTGCACAAACTGCTAGCAAAGTACCAAGGATTTTATCCTATGCTTAATCCAGAAACTTATAACCAAACCCTTACCCTTATGCACCTAATACGAAACGAAAGCTTCCGGGACTTGCCGAAAATGACACCTCTACGAAGCGATTTCATCTTTCCATATCCCAGCATGTGTGTTTGTTGAGGCTAAATTCTTTAGTGTTTGAGGTGACATGAATGAACTGAGATGAAGAAAGTTCCACTAAGACTATTTTGCACATACGTATTACCATTTAAGTCATGTAATTCTGTCTCCATTTCACGAGCCAGGGATCTATTAAAGAGTTTATTGTTGATAATGCAATTCTCGAAAAGTAGAAGCAATCGAAGTATACCCCGTCGACAAACTGTTATCAATAATTAACGCTGCTGCTCATTCTCGGTCCCCTCAGCAGCCGAAAAAAGATATTGCCGGAAAATAAAAGCGACAATGAAGAGAGCATTTCTTGCAAACTTGCCGTCATTAGCCAGTCAACCCCAGTCCCAAGTGTTGCAGAGGCTCGAATTCACGCCCTCCTTGATAAGACTTTAATGCCCTTACCACTGAGTCACTTGCTTGTTGTCTTTTTGGTTCCGTTTGCGAGATATTGACACTCGTTGATGAACTCTGACCGTTGACTAATCAAACCCCCCTGTACCGCTTTATCTTAGGTCTGATTTTTTGGGCCCGGACAGCAGCCGTAACACTTCGTAGTTTAGGCAGATGGTATAACTGATAAAAACAAGGGAGACTGGAAAAACCCTATTAGCCGTTTTCAGCTACTCAAACCCAACTCACGTAGTGCACAACCCGAGGCTTGGACAGTTATAACGATGAGTTGAGCGTGGTTAGTGTTATAACGATGACATCTGACGTGTGTCACCGTTGAATTACGCCCTGTTGAAATCCCCAAGGAAGAACACAATAAAAATGGCATCATTCTGAAATCCACCCGGAGGAGGGTTTATTGTGTACAAAACCCGAAAGAGCTGTCTCGGGTGGCTGTTGCCTCGCTGGGTCGATCTTCAGCGTCCTAACTATCCGGTGTGGCTGCAAATCGTCGTGTCCCGCCTCGGGGCAAGCCCGGAATTGGGAGTGGACTGGCGTCGCCACGCGTCGGCTGTTGCGACTCTCTTTGTCAGAGGGTGAGAGTGGCTTGTAAGAGATTGTCTGTGCGTTCTCTTGTGGCCTAGTTGGTTGCATTGGGATAACATCACGCGACTAGTTGACCCTCGGGCCTTGTGCCTAGCAGACGCTCGTGTGCGTGCATCTATGGTCATTCCTCCTGTTAAGCGACCAGAGTTAACCAAAAAATTCATTTTGGCTAGGCTTGACGCCTTATAAAAGCCTCTAAGCGTTGCTAGCATTTGGTCCGGCTAACATCCTAGCACGTCATCGCGACCCATTAATCAAAATTTCAACGCTCGTTCATGAACGAGTGTCAAGGCCTTTTGCCTTGCCCATTTCGATCTCGGATATCAACAGTGGTAAATATGCGTTCACTACTAATATAAGAAGTCCCTTGACACCCTGCTTTAAAGCCATCTTTGTATACTAAAGCAGAAATCGACAGTCAGTTGTTCTTAAGTTTCTGAAAAAAAACCTCTCACTTCAAGGGTATCCCAATTATGAATTAAAAATAATGCAACCAATTAGTTATCAAATAAGCGTATTTTTTACAAAAAGTAAACTTGCTTAATTGTACACAGCGCCATCAATGACAGCCTATCAAAAGGATTTTGACAAAGCGAGCGATAACAATGAGTGGTAGTCAAGAAGACCTTATCTGTCGGGCAGCGAAAATCATCTCGCTGATTTCTGCCAAAATTAACTACCTAGCACTTTGTTCTGAATCTCGTACGTGTAGATCCGTAGGGTTTGTTTTCATATAAAGAGTATTTTTGGAGCGCTAAGCGCAGAAAGCGTCTCTGTTTTGCTTCTCATAGGTCATTAAGACAATTAATTCTATCGCTTAAAGATTTTGAATTAGTCAGCAGCATTGTACGACGATGACCAGGCTGAAGCTTCACCTGCAACTCAGTGAGGCTTGGGAACTCATTTCTTTGAACGTACATTGACTTGGTCTTATTCATCCGGTCTTTGCTTTTCTTCTTCAACGAAGAAATTGAGCCCTTACGCTGCCGCATCTGCACAGTCTGCTCTGGAGCGCTTTGATCTGGGCCACGTTGTTCCTTTCTCGTGGCCTCTGACTTTCGGCTGCCCTTCTGGTCATCATCAGTCGCGACTGTCCGTTTCGTTTCCGTACGGTGTTTTGGCAGGTTGGGGCTACTGTTCACGGCCGCGCCCGCCTTTTCTTTCAATCTCTCCACTTCCCCCTCCTTCTTGTCAGGCTTTATCTCCAACTCCTTCACCTCCTCATGCTCCTGCTCATGCTCACCCTTTACCCGCTTCTGACCTCTTTGTACATTCTCATCGTCTTTACGCTTGGTCTCCTCCTCTGCTCCCGCCGTCACTGCGCCAGACTTCTGATCGTACTTTGAGGCAGCGGATCGATCCGGCCTGGAACCAGTCGTGGAGACCTTTGCGCCGAAGTGTGTAGTCTGTTTGCCGTGGGTTGGCTGGAGCAGAGTATGCCCACCGGTATCGTCTCGCTTATGAATGCCCACCAGAACGGGATCGGAGGATCCGGCCACTGGCTGACAGGTTTTCAAGTGCGAGCTGATTTCCATCGGCCGCAAATCGACGGTCGTTAACTTGTAATCGTTCCTTTTTTTGCTCTTCTAGAAGAAAGTGAGCAGAAAGAGGCAAAGAATAGTGATACAATTCAATCCGCATAAATTTTTCGTTTGCCTTACAAACACTTACTACTACAATTAAGAAGAATCGATCATAGAGCTTCTAGTCTTAGCGCTCGCATCAGTTAGAATTCTGTTACATCGAACAAGCGGGAAGGCTGAAAGCTACCCTATATGCTGTTTGAACTTCGCGAACTGATGCCACTAAACCCGATTATATATATACATACATATTGTCAATAGAAGCGAAAATCCAAGTCAATTGCATTGGCTTAAACCCTATAGACTATGACTGTCACCTACTCTAAATACTGTGAGGCGCGGTACAACCCCCACTTCTGATGACGGAAGCCTGTACGCTTTTGAAACGTCAGAAAAGTAAAACTATGGTTCCCGTGATCGTCTCTTCTTCTCATATATACACGCACATATATGCATATATATATATATCAGTAAGGGGGGTACGGCAGCATTTGGGTGTAACTTGATACAGAACTGTTTCGGGCTTATTAGCCTTCATCAGTTAAGCATAACCCTGAACACCAGCTCGTCGGACAACACAAACAAACGCACTCACAGACGGCGCAGTTGGTCCACCACTGGTGTCTATCAGATGGGTCATAAGCACTTCATCGAACCGCAGTTTATCAACGCCTCGCCACCTGCCATTTGCTGTCACTGCTGATCGGGTATATAGTCACTCAGAAATGTGCGAACACCGATTTAATAGGCTTCCTATGCAGGCTGATGAAGGCTAATAAGCCCAAAACAATTCTGCATCAAGAAACCCCCAAATGCTGTCATACCCCGCCCCCCTTATTGCTATTATGACTTGGCCAGAATTGGCCTGCCAGGCGGTCACCCGTTGGGGACCTCTGACCACCATAGGAACTTTGTTTAGTTCGGAAGCCTATTCGATCGGTGTTCGCACATTTCTGAGTGACTATATACCCGATCAGCAGTGACAGCAAATGGCAGGTGGCGAGGCGTTGATAAAATGCGGTTCGATGAAGTGCTTATGACCCATCTGATAGACACCAGTGGTGGACCAACTACGCCGTCTGTGAGTGCGTTTGTTTGTGTTGTCCGACGAGCTAGTGTTCAGGGTTATGCTTAACTGATGAAGGCTAATAAGCGCAAAACAGTTCTGTATCAAGTTACTTCCAAATGCTGTCATACCCCCTTTCCTGATATATATAGATATACATATATATATATATATATCCTGATCATCATCCCCAAAGAAGACGAAGATCAAAACAAGGTGCTGCCGTGGACCACACTTTAATTGTGCTGACGTTTCGGAAATACACTATTTTCCATTATCAGAGTGGTGATTTTTGTGTTCCTGGTTGCCGAGAATTGGAATGCCGCTCCGCCCATCTGGTGTTGTAGCGATGGCTGACGCACGAGCTCTAAACACAATAAACGCAGGCGTGCAGTCTGGAATGTTTCACTGTATTTCGTGCGTGAATTAATCTTCTACTTTTACTTGCCGGTCAAATGACGGAGAAATGTAGGGGGAGCAACTGGCCTTACTAGCGGTGGACGTACTGACAGTCTTTATCGTGGAAGCATGTAGACATTTATAGTGACATCAATAGAAGAGCACTAGACGTAAGGCTGTTTGCGGATTGATTATCCTCTACCAACTGCATAAACTGACACAGGCTAATCACTGTTCATACAGGAGTTGTGCGCTCGTTGTTAGATGGTATGATCCCGCTGAAATCAAATGACGCACTCCGTCGACTGATGGTCGGAGGAAAAAAGGAAATCATAACGTGTTGGTAATCTAGCTATATCATCGAACATAAACCCCTGTAGACATTCAAACACTCAGACAAGTGAGAAGAAGCAGACTTAATCGCTGGGATAATAGGTTCATTTGCCTGACGTTTCGATATCCGTCACGGATTCATCAACATTCAATAAATTTTCCACGCGCCAGAATGCTGTATGTTTGCGGTAATGATTGTATCCCATAAATACTGCAAAGTTCTGCGCATGCCTAACCCTTTTCTGCTACTGTTTCCTACTTATGTCTCTGATGATGAATCCGCAACGGATGTCGAAATGTCGAGCGAATAAACGTATTGTCCCATTGATTTAGTCTTCTTCTTCTCAATTGCTTCCTGGGACTCGCATGTTTGTTTGTATTACTTACACAAGTATCATAGTCCTTTCGGTGATCGGCACTCTCCCCCTGCTACACGTTATGCAAACTACTCCGATCAGGAAGTTGACAACCTTGGAGCGCATTCCCCATTGCTATTCCTTGTGACTTGGCTTAGGTAGAATTTTGGATCACCTTAAAACGCCCAGAACTTCAGATGAGTTCCGTTAGCGGTCGGATGAACGTTTATCAACGAGTGTCAATATTTGTCAACCTATCCCGCTTAAACAGCGGGCTATTAGCTCAATCATTACGGCATTTGACTCTGATTAACGAGGCTCGGGTTGGACGCAACTTGGCTCTGGGTATGACTGGCAAAAGACGGTTAATAAGCCTGAAATATTCATTACAGTTTCCAACATCTCCGTCTATACTATGAGCTGTTATGGCTGTCAGGACATCTGGCGGGGCCCAAGGCAGAGCAGAACAGATGAGTTTGTTGGCGGTCGGATGACAGCTCATCGATGAGTAAAACCAGGTGCCACAAATGCATATCACTGATTTACTCCGGACCCTTAGACATTTGTAAACTGAAACTGCGATTATTATAGCTGGCAAAGACAGGGGAGACTGGAGTGACCTTTTCTGGCTCATTTACCATCGTCAGCCAGCTTTACTAAGCCCCAAGTGTCGCACCACCCGAGGCTATAACTCGTGACCATTTTGATCAGAGCCTCTCGCTCTGGAATACGCCTCGGTTGTCTTGCCGGCTTAGATCAGAAGATATTGACACTCGTTAATGAACATTCACCAACCGCCAACAGATCTCTGCCTCGGGTCCCACTTCTTGTACGCTGGCAACAGCCACATAGCGGCTAGTGGTCAAGGCAGATAGTGTTTGCTGGCAAAGACAAAAGATACTGATATGCCCGTTTCTGGCTTATTATCTATCGTCAGCCAGTGATCGTCTTCAGTGCCTAGCAACTGCACATCAGACCTCCTTCCCTCCCCCTTTCACGCTCAGCCGATCACTAAACTTTAAATGTGTGGCCCTCTTTCTAACTTCAGCTAAATGAATGTCACATCGCACTAACTGAGCAGATTTATTTCCATAATGTGGTCTGTACTTTTGTCGCGGAACCAGGATCAAATTACGTAAGCAAATATGGTTGGTATCACCCTTCCTACCGCTCACTCTCTGTCGCCACTGGTTACTTGCATCTTCTTCTGGCAGCATTAACTCACTAGCCACAGAGGGGCGAGCGGTTACCTTGTAGCGTTCGGCCACAAAACCTGTTTCCCCTTCGTTCTCCAAACAACCTCTCCAACGCTTTATTTTATTGGCGCCCCCGTTCTCGGAGGCTTGACCCCGCAGCTGTTTCTGGTTAACCAATAACAGCTGCGCTAGCGTTCCCTTCCCTTTGGCTTTCCGGTGGCCCCCACAGCTGAGCTCGGCTCGCGTCGCAATAACCCGCACATACGCGCGTCAAAATAAGAACGCCTTCCTGGAAGCCACTTATTTGGCCAACGCAGCGGGGGGCCTTTGCAGGCAACATCCTTTCGGGGGCAATTGCAATACACCAATAATGGAACACTTGCGCCTGCTCCACAATCCTACTTAAGCAACTGCCACCTACAGGTCCCCGTCGATTTTGACGACTGGCACCGCGTGCTCCAACAACCGCCGCAGACGCTGAAGCAAGTCGCAACAGACACTGAGGCGAGCTGAACAAGTGACACGAAGGGTACAGCAAGCGGGAGCGACGCAGAGAACTAGCGCGAGAAAAAAACAGGAGTTTAGGCAGACTTGCACAGAAGCTACCCACTCGCTCGCCATTCCTACATGCGTATCCGGTATAAAGACAAAGTCAAAAAGACCGAAGATGAGGGAGGGTGTAGGTGGGTGGCACGATAGTCACTCAGAGGGCGTACACTTGACTCAACCAACTCGCTAGGTATTCTCTTGCGTGCGGGGAAGCACCATTAAGGCAATAAAGGAGTCATTGCAGCCTGACTCTCAGTCTTGCATCTCCTCGCATACGCACACACAAATAGACGCGTACAAAAGTAGCAGCAACGTAGGGGGCCCGAGCTTTCCCGTCTGTTGGCAAACCCTCCAAGCCATGGCTTTTACCGCACCGTGATAGATTTAAGCGCATTCAGATTTATTATAGTGAAGCGAGAAGCATAGTGACCGCCTAGCTTTTCGGGCACCTTCAGTGGGGTCTGAGGCCCAGTGGGAGCGCGAGTGCAGTCACCAACAAGGAATCAGAACTGCGAGGAAGTGCAGAGAGTGTCAGAAAGTGCCAGCATCCAACACTCGCTCCGGCTTCACCAGTGGCCACTGCCGCCTGAGACAGCAACAGATAGTTTTGCACACAATAAATCTCTCTCGCAGGTGCCTTCTGCCTTAGAACCTCTAACCTAGGATTTGGCCTGATGTTTTTAGTGATATAAGCACAACCATTACTTCGACCGTTACAAACTCCCCACTGACAGCCAAGTTATGGCTACGGGGCCACATCCCACTCTAGCTGGATAACTGTTCGTGTGCATCATCTTGCACCCCCTGTTGTCTGTTAATCTGTCTCTTTTTTTAAAAGTTATCTTACTATCCATGCACGCATGTTAATTGTGTGTGTAAGAAAGCCTTATTCAACGCTGAGAGCGAATTGCTACGCGTGCGCTCCCAATTTCATGCGCACGCATACGAAATCACACAGAGCAATTCCAACCAGCGCTTGGTATTTAAGGAGATCTACCACACGTGAAGAACGTCGCGGAAGTCGTCAGCCGCCTTCTCACGCTTCCTGGAATTGGCATTGCGAAAAGGCCGTAGGCCACCGTCATGCATCGGATCATGAGGCCGACAGATGCAATGTCATGACAGGACATGCCTGGAGTACTTAACCGGATCTGGTGCAGTTGTGGAACAGGTAAATACCTCAGAAGAGCCACAAGGTTACGCCACACGCAAAGGGAGAAGACACGCTAGCTCTCAGGGCGCAACTCACCTGATGGGATCAGAATTTATTTATCAAATTTAATGAGCTTGAAATCTTCGTCAGAGGCAAAACTGTATGAATCGTGGTTCTCAGGCCCGCAGTCCATCAACAAGCGCAGTGACTTGCCGACCCCATATAACGTAATGTGATTTTGTCTGAACGGTGGAATCAGTCGCATGGAAAAGGCGCAAGTGCCCAACAATTTCGCTAGCATAGAGGATGAAATCATAACATCGAGGCGAACTGACAGGACATCATCACATCGATAAGAGCAGCCGAATGGTGGTTACGACGACTGCTTACTGTAGTACGCATGTGACCTTGTGGCCGCTATGAACTGAAAAAAACTGGTCATCCGTTGCTTCTATTACCTAGTTTCTGTGAGTGTTTTCGATGATAGCGGGAATCCAAAACTTTAGACCAATAATCAACTATTCTCCTCCTGACCTCACTAAGCCATCTCAGGTGGTTTTCTCAATTATGTGTGCTTCCCTTATAGTCTGTCGATGTGTGGCGTAATCAGCCAAATATTATCAAACCTTCAACCCCCTCCCTTATTCCAAAAACTAACTTACATGTTATAATGAAAGGAATTGTCCATGTTAACTTATACCTTCTACCCCCTTCCTATAAAACTGTAATTTCCCGATGAGAATTTGTCGAAAGCCTACGTATGCTCGCCAATTACTCTTCCAATCATCGCTGTTAAATTCTAATGTGACCGCCAACTTACTATCATCCAGAAAGGGTGGAAGATTCCGCGAGTTGCATTCAAACAATGTTTAGAGAAAGCAGTTATAGCAGGGAATATATCTGTGGGTACTGAAGCCCGGCTGGGCAACGATCTCAATTTAAAACATGATGTATTTATCATTTATTTAAATGCATATGGGAGGATCGCCGACCTTAGTGTGGAGCAATGCACGTTCTGGTTTTGCAGCGGAGTTCACTTAAAGTCAGCGCAAGCAATCGCGTAGCGACTAGTAGGAGAGGATGGAATGGTGCAATGATAGAAGGATCTTCTGAAGGACCAAAGGTATCGGGTTCGAATCCCGGGTGATCCACATCTGGGATTGGGTATAACTGGTCGATGAGGGCTAGTAAACTAGAAATGGGTATCCCGGTCTCTATTTGCTTTGTCGGATCCATTCCAGTTGTTTATATGTATGTTTTTGAGGGTTACGGGAATTAATTCTTAGTAACTTTATAACGGCAATTTATCCATGTTTCTTTCCTTAAGGAAGTAATAAGCATTATTTGAAATTCCGTTCAGAGAAGAAGGTGAGCTCTATCTTCAATCATCGTTTTCCCACGCCTTCACCAACACAATAATCCCTAAACATTAACATCTGCAGTTATTTTTACAGCAGGATGACGCAATCTCATGCCTCCACAGCTATATGGGCTACATCTGCATTAATTTACTTTTCACAAAAAGACATACATTAGGCCTATTTTGTAGCCGTATTTACTTCTTTTATGAACGTTCACAAACCGCTACTGGAATTCACGCGTCCCGCTATGCCTCGGGGATCATTCTCGATCTCTGCTAGTAACCGCACACCGCCTAGTATTATAGCCTACAGAACATTGCATGTAAAGACAAAAGTGACTGAAAAGGCCATTTTGACTTATCAGCCCTCATCAACCAGCCATATCTAGCCCCAGGAGTGATGCCCCACACGATTTCTGAACCCGCAGCCTCTTCACCGGAATTAAACTGTTCGTTCATCAATAAAAATCAAGGTCTTTTAGCCTTGCCAATTTCAAGCTAGAGTGTTAAAACTGGTCGATAGGCGTTTATGTTAAAGGGCTCACTCGTCCTTCGGTGTCTCTAAACCCCGCTGTACAGCTATGACGCTGAAGCAACCTCAAGCGTTCTCAAGGCTATTGGTATTTGCTGCCTTATTTCACCATTCCAAAGTACCTTGCACTGGGCATATTTCGCATCATTCCACTTACCTTATAGGCACGCTTATATTCGTCCTCCTCGCGAGACTTTGGTCTTACGTTGTAGGCAGTGGCGGCCTTTTCGCCGGTGTCCCTGACCTTTGAACGGAAAGATAAAATATGAGGAAAGTTAGCCATTTATTCGCAAACACTGCTGCAACTGCAACTGTAGGTTATTTGAAAGCCCCGTTTGCCAAAACTAATCAAAGTATCCTGGAACAGATGATAGCAAACAATTTCGGTATGCGACAGTAAAAGAAAAGCAAACAAACATCAAAAATACATCAAATTCCGATGGAATTCTACTTCACATTCCAGAAATACATTTAATAATTTTATGTTTTTACATCAGAACCGCGCGCCAACAATAAATACATGTTTTTACCTACATTTGCTACCGATTTATATTTTATTGGATGTAAAATATTTGGACAGTGTTTACTTACTTATGCCTTATACTTTATTGGGTTTCTTAATATTCCTGAAAAACATTTTCTGCTGAGGATGTCATCTACGTCAAATAACGTCGGGTCCTGCTTACCATTTGTATTCCTTCGCACAACGAACACATTCCATTTACATTGGCAACAACTTCCTGGTAATTTATTGTATGAGGTTTATATAACTTATGTATATTTAAGTTCACATTAGAGCTTACTTTTTAGTTTTTTATTATGTTTACGATTTTTATGTTAGCTTTATAATATTTTTCAATCATGCGAGTTTATTTTACTAAGTATTACGTATTAAAGTGAGTTGATTTTTGTTTTAGTTAGTGATTTTTTTTAAATTTACTTGTTCCCCGATGTTTGCTTGATTGCAAATTTTACTTCTGGCGCCCTTTTTGTTGACATACTTTAGACTATTTAAATAAATATCTCTGTTTTTTCTTCGTTTATGAGTACATTCCTCATTAAACGCGGTCTTGTATTAGAGAAGGATGGGGCTTTCGCATGCTGATCTGAGACCCAAACTAGGATTCTAGCCAAGTTACAAAAGCAACTTTTTAGTGTGTGGCAACGGAATCGCCTGGTGCAACCTGATTTGGTTCCGTTCTCCCGCCTTAATCTAAGGTTTTCATCAGGAACTTTAAAAGCCGAATTTTAAAACCGATTTGCGAACCGGAACCTTCGTAGCGGTGTCAAGCAGTGACAAAATACCGGCTAAGCACGTGCCTGGGTCTTTTAGCCAGTAACAGGGTTGTTAGTATGGTAAGTTACAACGTCAGTAAATGCGTATTGTTCTAAAATAAGCAGAGTTATATTCACTGGCGGAACCTCCCGACCGCGCACGAACCAATGTGACAATGGTTTAAGTAAATAGTAGCATTGTCAGCATTGCAAACAACTTGGTTACATCTCAACGCTTAAAAAGGATAAAGTTAATTTTTCATGACTTTTCGAGTGAAATGTCTGAGAAGAATGTTTATACGAGAGCTGAGGCCTTTCAACATGCTTCAGATGACTAAATCACGTGCTTAATAACTTAAAGCACATTTCCCGACTACTGTGGCGCTTCCAACAAAGCCTTAATGGTACTGCCTTATCTGTTTTAGTGTGTTGAATGTCTGCTGATTGTGTAAACAACTATTCCCGATTTCTCGTCTTCTCACAGAGTTAGATCGCTCGTGCAAAGTCAAAAAAAGGATGTGATCGCCGTGTGATGTTTCGTAATCGGTCGCGGATCCTTCATCAGAGACATTAGCAGAAACCGGTAATTCATGCAAAGAGAGTTGCAATATTTATTGAACACAGTCCAATAGTAACAGCCGAATAATCAATTAAATGCTGTGACTCATAGTAAACTAAAGACTACAAAATAATCTAAAAGACTGTGCTAAATTCCATAGTATGATGGTTGTTATTATGGTAAGATACAACACCAATGTATACTTCTATTCTCTCCCCGTTGGTAGCGTGCGTACATTACGTGACTGACAGAGTTCTGCCTAAAGAAATGCATTAATTTCCGTTAAATGACTTCATACCTGAAATATGTTGAACTTTACGGAGCACAGAAATTATTTTTGAATAAACTAAAAAAATTAACTTTCAAATCCGTTTTATTTCCCAGAAAGCAAACAGTGATGAGCTGGCCTCCTCGCGACTATGTCAACCAGCGGCAAAATACCCGTAAAACACATTTTTGGGCTTTAAGTATGGTAAATTTAAACATCAGTTTATGCAGTTTTATATGATTCTCAGAGTACTTTTTAACGGTTGACAAACTTTGACCATGCAGGAGGTGATGTGATAATAGTTTCGGTAAACAATATTATTGTCAGCCTGTCAAACAATTTTCCTTAATCTAAAAGCATAGAAAGGATTAAGTTAACATTTCATGACTTTTCGAGTGAAATGTGAGATAGGAAGCTGTTATGAGTGCCGGCAACTCATGATAATGATGCAGGATAGGTACATCCTGAAACAGATCAGAAGAGAATTACCTAATAGCATATAGTCCCGATCAAAAACCGATAACACGGCGGACCCGTGGCCCAAGGCTTAGAGCGTTCGCCTCTGGCCAGAGAGACGCGAGTTTAAAACTCGAGCGTGGCGGTCATTTCCGCTGCTACACTGGAGTTGACCTACTATCACTTGATGAGGACCAAATAGGCCGAAAAGCTTCGTGATATGGTCTGTGTTTTCGGTACAATAATAACAATACTTGACATAAATTAAGTCGCGGGCTTGGCAACAATTAAGCTGATGCTTGCAACTAAGCCTCAAAGGGACTTATTTATCTTGTTTGGCGTGTCGAGTGTTTACCGAGGGTGTCAAACACTTTTCACGGTTTCCCGTCTGCTCCCTGAGTTACGTCAATCAGGCAAAGTCGGAAATAAATTCGCAGTCGTTTACACAAAACTTTTATCTGCCTGACGTTTCGTAATCGGTAGCGGATTCTTCATCTGGATAATGTATGCACAGGGAGTTGCAATGTCTATAGGATGCAGTAACTAGGCTAATTCACACTTATGACAGATTACGAAACGTTCGATGAATAAAATTAATATCCCAGCGATCACATCTTCTTCTTTTCAATTACTTCCTAGGGATTGCATGTTCGCTTCTATTAGCAACTCACAAAATCATCCTGAAGCGTCTACGGGTACTCACCTCTTGACCATCTCGGTGTTCCTTATCGCTGTCCCCAGACTTTGGCTGCTGCACCCTCTCTGATTCCCTTTTCTTCTGAAAATCAACAGTTGCAAAATGTCTATTTAAATTTCATAACTGGAATCGTAGTGAAATTCAATTCCCTGGTGGCAAGTCAGAAGGAGAAACAGCATTCACCGGGAGGTGTTTATTTGGTATTTGACGTTTCGAATAATTGTCCCGTATATATATATCTTCACAGAGTGGCTAGATTTCTCGCCTCTCTCGGACTAGGACTTGCACACAGGCCTACCTCCACAATCTGGTAATAAGTAATGCGACCGTAAAACCCTAGCCCGAAGCAGGAGAAATCACGCGTGATTTACGGATATCAGTGCAGTTGCAGGATGTGCAACTACGCCGCAGAAACTGGTGGGCAGCTACAAACGCGAATGTATGAACATCAGCTGGCGGTAAGGAGACTGGGCCCAACGTCGTTAGTAGCAACACATACTGCAGAGGTGGGGAAAGTCTCTAACTTTCACGCCGTTAAAAGTGTGGGCTGCGGTGACGAAAAAAAATCAAGGTAGATTGAAAAACCTGGATGTTGACCGACTTTTCGGTAAAGAGTCACATAAAATGTATTGCCTCTCTGTCATATTATGACATTCTTGTCAGGGGACAGACACGTTGTGGAATAATCGGGGCCGTTAACGAATTTTACGGTGAATATGTGTGTCCATTAAACAATTCATGGTGAGGTGGGGGCCAACACGACACAGGTGAACCAACCTACGGGGTGGCCGGATGAACACTGACGTCCCAGCTACATACAGTTTCAACGCGGGACCCGGCAGAGACACACAAGCCAAACAAAGCTGCTCAATCTTGATTGGCAGACGAAGAACAAGTGGCATGTAGAGAAACCCGAGAGGCAGAGTAGTCACTCTATGAAGTTGAATAGGCGAGATACTTATCCGAAATGTCAGTTCTCTTAAATAATTATTAAGGTACTTTAATCTTCGATTTTCTTCCTTCTGTGTGTCAGTTACAAGTAAGTACATCCAATTAATTAGGAAGGTCGAATTATCTTCAACTGCGCTTTCGTGTGGTATAAATAGAATTATCATTGGATTGCAGTCAGTAGCACTGAAACTCATAGTGAAGCGTCAACTAAGACTTACCTCGTAATCTTCTTGGTGTTCTTTCTCGTGGTCCCCAGATTTTGGTTGACGCTTCCTCTCGGGCTCTGATTTCACCTAAAAATGAAACGATAAACTGTCTGTCTTAAAATTTTTTTACGAAACCACCGCTATCATCCATTTCCTACAGCTCCTGTGCAATTATCGGCTTAGCGAGGTTTTTTCAACGTAAGACGGATTAGTCATCCCACCCGAGTTCGAATTTGGGCAAGACGTCGCTGAGATCACCAGAACCACTGAGTTGACTTTATGTGTTTTAGCAAATCAACCAAAGATAATCATAAAACTACCAGCTCAAGACGCGAAATTAATGAAAGTCAATCTCTCAAAATAATTCCGCTTGAGCACAGCCAATAAAAGACTGGTTCGCTGGCTCAGTGATTGTGCAGTCGAAGCTATAACTAATGGCTTCGGGTCTTAATCCCAGATGCTGTAATTTGTACGATAAGGTCTTGCTGCCTAAGTGTAAGCCCTAAATCCGAAACGGGTGTTGTTGTCTCGCTTGGCTTTGTCGGTTCCCAAATCCCTGCCTATCCTTATGGTCGTCATGTGACTTCCTGCGTGTCATAACCTGATTGGTGAACGGTCTATCAATGATATCCAAGATTTCTGCTAATAACCAACAGGAAAAGAGTCTATGCCTCCGGAATAGAACATTGGATTTGAAAAGGATTCAATATTTACGATCTCTGTCTCGACTCTAAGACTATGCAAAGTTCGATTTCCACTCATCGACCGCCGATAAACGATACGCTGGGAGTGGCCATTTCATTATTCTGGTATCTGCCTATAAGGCATGTAATGCATATGATCATGTTAGCATTTCCAACATAAACAGGCCGCTCCTTGAAAGATAGGAAACTATTTAAGTGTATTCTACGTTAGTAAGCACCTGCTTAAGGCCAGATGTTAGTCCAAAAATGTAAACTGGGCGCTGAATCTGGGCACTATCTATCCGCTCCTAATCTCCTGACCTCTTTTATGTCCATTTTTCTTGCAAAGCTCAGTAGGAGAAGCTAGCAGGGAACGAAGGCATGACCCATCATTACCGCTATTGCAGTAATTAAGGTTTGCTCAAGAGAGAAGTAGCGTATTGGACAAATTCTTCCGGTCCAACTGATATCCGACAAGCTTTGTCAAAAATTGTCTTAGACGTCGAAGTCAAGCAAGAAACCTCCTTCCCAATAGAGATATGTTGCCATGGAAATTTAATTCTTTACCTTACATGAATGGAATCTCTGAAACCACCTCTCGAAAACTAAGTCGTTTCGGCATCTCCGTCACCCACAAGCCCGCTTTTTCAATGCGCGCAACCCTTTGTCGAGTAAAGGACCCCCTATCCGTAGAATAATTTAGTAAAGTTATTCACCGCATATCGCACGCTGGCCGTCCTTGTGTTTATATTGGCCACGGAGGCCGACATCTCGAGACTTGCATCAAGGAATATAAGTTAATCGTTCGCCGACGGGACCCTTTACCACTCGTATCTGCGCACTCCCTTCAGTGTGATCACTGCTTCAATTGAGATGGCACCGAGGTGATTGCCATGACTAACATGAAGCAAGCGAGATAATTTCTCGAAGCTTGGCACTCGAGCCCAGCTAGTATTAACAGGCATGTGGACCTCGATTTACCCTATGCCGGTTTGCGCGCATGGTCCACTAACCTCCGCTTCGCCTGAAATAACAGCAAGCTTTCCTTGCACCTCATCTGAACACGTGGCCCACTATCCAAACCTGAACAGCTCCCCCTCAACTGCGGAGTCTATCGCCGCAGGATTCGCGTCACCGTAACTCCCACACCCCATCTATCCCAATTGAATGTTACCTCTTCCCCCGAAACCTCGAGTGCAACATTTCCAGCCCTCACTTTTCATTTAGTCTGACGACGAACAAGTGATAACTGTTCGAAAATTAACGAGTACAACTAGATTTTCTAAAAATCTCTTTTTTTTATCATATAATCCATTCAGAACACTGCTTGTCCGGGTCAAATCTGTTGGGTTCAGCCCCCTACCCACTGGATAAATTACAATTCTTTCCGATATCCGATCAGCGCATTGACTTATGTTGCAAGTTTAAAATCTGTCGTGAGGTCACGCCTAGTCACTTGTCTCGTGGCTATCTCGGCGTTCCTTCTCGCGGTCCCCAGACCTTGGTTGCTTCGCCGTCTCTGGTGCCGTTTTCCTCTAAAATGAAGTTGTTAATTGCCTGTTTAAATCATAAACCCTTTACGAAGGTCATCCCCTGCATATGGAAATGTCTGCTGTAGAAAAGTCTTCTTTTGCTGTAAGGTTGCGTACATTTCCTGGCTGTGAGGCATATTGGGCCACCGGAGACATTGAGTTGATCCCTCTTGTGACAGACGGCTGTCAAAGTCGAAGACTATATATAATCCACCCATCTTCAAATTGCATCCAGCTCACGGGTTAATGCAGATGCAAATCAGGACTTCAGGTGAAAACTACCCTAGAAATCTGACTAAAATCTCGAAGACAAAATGAGCCGTTCTTTTATGCTGGTACTCTTCACAGAGACATCGTTGTTTTAAAGAACCGAAATAGAAACAAACTGAGTCAATACAAGGAAACTTTCAAGTCTCAGGAAGAAATTGAGAAGAAGACGACTTGATCGCTGAGACACCAAACAGTTATCGATTTTTTTTCATACGTCTTATGCGGCAAAACTTCTGTGCACACACAACCTGTATCTAATTCTGCGCTGTGATTTTGTCTCTGATGATAAATCCGCAACAGATAACGAAATTTCAGGTGAATAAAAGTATAGTCCCAGCAATCTAGTCGTCTTCTTCTCAGCAAGCCATGTGCCACCTCCTTGCCTTCGCGCTGGCAGGAACTGTGATGCAGGTACAAGCAGAAGTGCGAATGCCGGGAAGACTGACACGCAATCGTCAGAACGACCATCTCATTCACAAAAACGTTTCAGATTCTCACTCACAGTAAGCATCAGAGACATAATGGGAGGCTGGTAGTGCTTCTTGCTTTTCCGCAGCTGATAAGTTAATTGCCGTCAGGTCGGAACTCAAGTTTGTGTGATAATGACTTGCACTTTTCGCTAATCGACGCCGGAACTGAGACCTTACGTTCGCACAGGCCAAATGCAACCAGTCCAGGGGCCGGCAATTTCGGCGGCTATGCACTGGTACTACAATGGCATCTCAGGTGCTCAAGCATTTCTTGTATCCGATACTGCCCCTGATAGTACGTTTCACTAGTGAATTCAAAATCTCAGGTGAAAAAAACTCTTTTTGCAGCCATCGCCTCTCCTTTTCCCTTCTCGCATCAAAAACTTTTTACAGTGGACTCACAAAAAGTGCACAGGCCTTTCAGCCAATCATAACATGCGGCGCAAAAAGCAAGTGTTGCAACAACATAAAAATTTTTGCGTAAAGATTAAGCCCTGCTACAGGGAGATAACATGTGCTAAAAATACTTTTTTATTCTTTTTATTTCAGATGTTGAACTTGCAGCTCTGATGCTTTTACGAACCAGAGGAAAATGAATGCATAAGATTAATAGATAAAACACAGAGGAACCATTTGGTAGGTAAATTCGAACTAAACATCAAAAACCTAACTCGAGCAGTTAGGAATCGAAGACCAAAAACATTTTTTTCGGTTAAATGGCAGCATTTTGGAATAAAATTATCTGGCCGACGTATAGTATTAAGTCCAATTAGGCTTCATCTTTTGGCATCAATAACCTCTGGTAAACTGGCCGTTCATTAGACGGATTGGAGTCATTTTTGCAACCTGGTTTTAGCCAATTTAATTTCAAATAATACCAGGACTAACTGGCGTGTTTTACAAACGGACCACGTCCCAGAACGAAACAGCCTTCAGAATTTGAGGCTTTTTATGCCTTCCTGCGAATAATGAAAGCTAAACTGATAAAGCCTATTGCTATTACACAAACATTCCTGTATAATATCGTGCCTTTTTCTTTATCTGCCCTTTGGTAAAGTGTATAAACATCCAAGTAAGCGCAATCATCACTAGCGCTAGCACTAGGACTTCCACATTCTTCTCAGTCCCTCCAAAAAACACCGCTATAGGACAGACAAGAGGGTTCTAGATTGAGGCCCAAGCCCTAACGGACCGAAAAATTGTTGTTATCTGATCGGTGGATGTGAGTTTATCATTACTAGTACTCCAGAACACAACGGACATGAAAACAGGCTCTTGGCCAATGATTTTGGGACAAAATCGAAGAGGCTGCACACCTACAGGAAGATACGGCTGTCTGATGAGAGCTACAAAATCAGAAACAGCCACTGTAGTCTCGTTGGGTTTTGTCGGTTACCCAATAGCTGCCTTAGTTTATGGTTGTTATGCGACTTCCTTCGTGCCATAACCTGATCGGTTCATGTTATTTTAAAGACACTCAGTGTTTCTGATATTATCCAACAGGTAAAAAGTTCCATGCTTCCGGCGTAAAGCGTTGGAGTTCAAAAAGCGCTCACTGGGTAAAAACCTCCGGTTGGACTTTTGGACCATGCAAACCTCCAGCTGGCTATCACTGAAAAATAACGGTAAATTACAGGTTTCCCAGTCTTTTTCCAACAGAAGAAGGGATTATGCAATGAAGACACAGCCTAATATTATGTTGTAGATAGAGATGCTGTAATAATCTACATCCCAATCGACAACCGGCATGACTTCGATCTGGTGGCTCAGTGGATAAGATGTTCCTCTCTAGCTTATTAGTCGCAGGTTCGAAACTCGAGTGTAGTGGCAGTTTCTGTGGCTATACTTGAGTCAGGTGTCTACGACTGACGACGACTAATCAGCCAGACATGCGCATATCTCGTTATCCTACACGTTTGCCGGTAATAAACAGAGATGTTGTGTTTACTTAACGTACCTCAGCAAGCATAGTTACAGGAACACTTTCAAATGGGTTATTTCGTCACTTGCAGAGTGATCTACTCCGCAAAACTAGAAAACGGCCCACGATGGAGAGTATTTTGAGAACACAGTTTGCCTGTGTCATATCTGATGGGGTTCTGCTAGGCCCACTTTTGCGGCCTCTAGACCCGCGCATTGACTTATGCTGTACTTCAAACGTCGGTATGAGGCTTCGACGAGCACTTACCTCGTGGCCATCTCGGCGTTCTTTCTCACAGTCCCCAGACTTTGGTTGCTTCGCCGCATCTGATGCCGTTTTTACCTAAAAAGGAAGGAGTTAACTGCCTGTTCAAATCATAAAACCATTTACAAAGGCACTGTTGTTTTCGTTTATCTCCAACCTGTCCCCCTTCGTATATACTATTTTTTGGCTAGAAATGCTTGTATTAACGTTAGTCAAAGGAAATTTTGCATCAAAACAAGAATTGATACAAAATACAGCCGCGACCGCCTGTGGCAGTGAATTCTACAAAGCAGGACAAATAAAGATGAATTCAAGCCTCCACCCATTAACTGAACCAAGATAAAGCCCGAAAATTTTGTTGATGTAGTCGCTATTTGGGACAACTACTGTGCTCCTCTGCTCAGCGAGCTTTTCATATATTTGCAAAGTTTTCGTCAGTTGGCAAATGGTACTAACCTCGTGGCCATCTCGGTGTTCCTTATCACTGTCCCCAGACTTTGGTTGCTTCGCCGTCTCTGATGCTGTTTTCACCTAAAAATAAAATTGCAAATTGTCTTTTTTGATCGTTAACTAGTTACGCAGGTTTTTTATCGTTGATTTTCTGTCCCCCCACCTCTTATCCACTACAAAGCAAAACATTTTTAACCTACTGCAGTATGAAATAAATCCGCGGTTAAATATTCCGTAAAAATTAAACCTTTGGGTTGTATTGGTCTTCAATTCCCCTAAAATCATAGTTTCGATAGATTTCCTGTCACCCGAGATTCTGAAATATGTATCCGATTTGATCTTATCACTTAAGTAGGCTCGCCAGGTTTCACATAGTGCACCTTACTTTGAAGATATATCAGTCACGACAGGAGGCCAGCTTTGATATGCACTTCTTTCTAAGCGCTTGCAAAATACATGCTATGTAGAAAGTGGCTACATAAATGCTATGTTTTTTTACCATTTATTTTTGATGCTCGTATAGATAAAAAATGCATTTTTTTAAAAAGTACAAAACGTTTTTCTTTGTTGTACACCTCTCATAAAAATTAGCCTACTCCAATTTTTTCCACTTGAAAAGTATATTTCTCCGACGCACAATCACTGCCTAACTTGTCGATTAATTTCGAACCCTACTGGCCATTACATATGTATTAAAGGTTTCTAGCCTCCATGTTTTAAACATTCTGGTTGAGCAAAAGCACACAGATCTCCAAACTATAACAAATAGGTCGTACAGGGCTCATGAAAGTTTGTTATTAATGTAAAGCACGTTGTGTACTCTGTAGGCAACAGAAATAAATTAATGGATACGATTCATTATAAATTTAAAAATGTGCGTTTTTAAAAATCTCGGAATAATGACTGGTTTGAAACTAAAATACATTCTTTCTTAAAATCTTACCTTAAGCGCATAATGTTCTGCCTAAAGAGTGCAGTAAATAATAATAAAAGAAATTTTTTTATAAAATGGATTTTCAAAGACGTCGAAAATCAGCCCGAAAATGCGTACTGTTAAAGTTGCTCTTTTTGCCGAGGTGTGCATTTTGCAGGTGAGCAAAAAGATGCCCACTCTTACGATGGCATCCTCTCGTCACTTAGGCTGCAAGATAATCACTTTTATAACCCTACGTAAGTTATTTGTTCAGATCTAAGAAAAACCTGTTACAGAATTTTGTTTGGCATTTCCTGGCATCGGCAACCAATGGTATATTTTCAAAACGTTACATTCCTGCAATTACAGCCTTTTGCAGTCCATAAAACGAGAAAAAGCCACACAATTGGGAGTAGTTGATACATACATGCTGGGTTCCGTCGTGCCCACTAGGGAAAACTACAATTTTTTTGATCTCGACTTTGTGCATCAAGTTCTGTTGCAGTTTACAACGCACCGTAAGACTTTGACCAGTTACCTCGTGGCTATCTCGATGTTCCTTTTCGCGGTTCCCGGACTTTGTTTGCTTCGCCGTCTCTGGTGCCGTTTTCGCCTAAAAAACAATGTATAATAGCCCCGTGAGCCTCTATGATCTGTTCCCCAGTCGCATATATTTGGTCGCTACTGTCCAATGAGTTTTTTTGTAATATGAGGTGGAGTAAGTGTACCTTCTCCCCCCTAAGTCCGAATTGACACACAGTGCAAATGAGAGTAGTCTTTTTTCAAACCGTTAATCTTCAAAATGACTACAGATTAAGACCCAACTATGTGTTAATGTAATAAACATGAGGACTACTTAGAGAAAATAACCTATAAATAAGGCTTTAAGCCCCTACGCAAAAGGAGCCGTACTTTTATGCTGATACTACACGCCGAGACGTCGTTGTATTTAAAAGGCGCAAACTAGAAGCATGCAGTGTGCAGAGCAATGTTACGCGCTCGCTGAAAAGCTGATGCATGCACGTTTTGAAAGGAATTAAAGGGAAACGTCGGAAGCAGCGTTTCCTTTCGAAAATATGTTCAGCTTCTCATAAGAAGTCATCATCAGAAACCTAAATAGATATTGGTAGGGATAATTTCCTTTCCGCAGCCAAAAAGTTAATTATCGTAAACTAAGACAGCAAGTTGGTTATTCTTATGATAGTGACTGGGCATTTTGTTTCATTGTAAACTGTATTGAGACCGTTGTTGGGGCGGCCCGGATGCGAGTTATCACTCGGGTAATCTTGAGGGTACCAGAACAAAAGGTTCTTACTGGCGACTGGTTCATGTGGTCACAAGCGACCTTCAAAGGGTGTTCATTAGGCCAGGGCAAAGGAGGCACGCGCAAATGAGACTGCCCCGCAGCCGGGTTACTGCTATCGGGAGGTCACGCTAAGGACACGATGGCTGGAAGCACGACGGCTGCTGGTAGAGGCCACTCGTGGAGAGCCAATAGGGAAAAATGACTACTGGCCCTTAAATATGCTGCTACCGCTGGAGACGCGCTACCGAAGGCCCGAGATTCTGCTGCTGGCGACCCGGGACACGGCTGCTAGAGGCACTAAACGCTATTGGTCGAGATGACGACAGAACACAAGCTACTGACGGATGCAGAATATAAGCTGCTGGACACATAGGAAGCAGAGCTGATGTACTAATAGAACTGACAGTAAAGTATCATCTGCTATCCTGTTCTGTCTTCTCTTCCTAACACGTAACTGGGGGACATAACCGGTGTTGACACAGGAACACACACTGCTAAAACCACCATCTATTCACAAACACCAAACGGGACCATCCAGCATGAATCCAGGAGCCGATAATTTCGACCTTTATGCTCTGGCTTAACAACAGTATATCGTCAGTGCTTTAACACCTTTTCGGACTATACCCCTATCCGTTGCTGCCTTTGATGATGGTCATTGTATGTTAAACTAACCTACAAACAACGATTCGAGCACCTGCAAAGGACCCGGTACCTATGAGGTGTACCTCCTGCCTGACAGTCAGCTTATGGTATCCGTATTGGTTGATTGTTATACTTTCAGTAAAGCTGAGCAAACAACTTGACCCAAGTGTGATAAAATCCACAATGCACTGTGAGCCTCGTAGGTCAGCGGAGATTGTTGACTGAGCAAAAACCTCCCCTGTTGTGTGGGTTCGACTTATACCCAGGCCGCGAATTTTTCACAATAGACGGAATCAAACTATTTAAATCTGTCAAACCCGAAACAAATGTAGTTGTCTTTGACGAAATGAACTAGGGAGAAGCTGTGTGCAGCATAATTTTACGCGCTCACAGAAAATTTGGTGCCTGCAAATGCCTATATGAGCACAAATTTGAGTTTCAGGAGGGATTTGGGGAGAAGTAAAAACAAAATGCTCAGAATGAGCTTATCTTTCCATAAGCCGTTCAGATTCTCACTCATACACATCCTCCTTATCATCAAATACGGGTAATTATACTTGCTTCTCCATTGCAGAGTAGTTGACTGCCGTCACGGCATAGCTCAAGTTGGTTGACTGTAGGAGACCGTACGTTTGCCAGCGCCAGCTACAACTATCTGCGAGGAATAAGCTGGTCTTCCGCAATCAGCTTTTCTAGCCTCCGCCAGGTTCACTCAGCACAGAATGCTGCCTTCCGCTGCTATAAAATTTCACCTATCGATCATTTTCGTGTAAAGGCTTCTGTCCTGCCGGTTGCCCCTCACAATACTCTCTTAGGCTGGCAGTTCTGGTGGACCAGTTCGCAACACGGCCATCCTAATCATCATCGCTGCCACGCTCCTGAGCCCAGCCGCAACGGTCGACCGTATATTCGAGTTCTCCATAAGAAAGCTGTCGCCTCGTTTCCCTCGGATCTACCCGTTGATGGTTCTGCCACCTACCCAGGCTTCCAGCGTCTTCACCAGAGAGCCATTGTCGAAGAAAAACGTCGTTACCACCCCTGGTACTTTTTGGCGGCTATCCACCTCTGATTGCGGCCAACAACAACTACCGATGTTCACGGTGAACGGTTAAGAAACAAGCGAAAAGGTGAGCCCAAACAGGTAATTGAGAAAACTTTATTCGACCGATGTTTCGTCGGAGTGTGCGAACGTCTTTTAGAGCTCTCTACAAGGAAGCCATGACATCATGTCGTTTGGATCTACTCGTTGATGGTTCTGCCATCAGGTTAGGCCTCTAGCGTCTTTCTCAGAGTGCTGTTGTGGATGCTAAGTTCGGTTACCAACCCCAGGTCCTTTTGGGTGGCTATCTACCTCCGATAATGGCCACGGAACGACAATTCCAGAGGGTCACTGGATGTACCCTGGCGCAGCTACGCAGTGGCTACTCCATGCTCCTGCGCCAGTACAAACACCGACTCGAGTCGTCCACATCTGAAAGCTGTCCCCACTGCAGCATCTCGCCACATGACTGTCAGCATCTCTTTGCCTGCAGCTCCCGGCCAGGCATCCAACTCACCCTCGTGGACCCCTGGCTCAAGCCGGCTGACGTCACGACTTTTCTTCGTCTCCCAACTGCACTGAGTTTGAACTCCGGTGGGTATGCCTGATCCAATGAGGGCTACTAAGCAACCAACCATTGGCGAGGAATAACTGGGGAAGGTCACACTTCTGTTCGCCCGCTCTCCCCTCCCTTTCCGTCTGCTCACTAAAAATCCGCCGGAATAGCAAACTTTCGTGGTTATTCCACGAGTACGTACCAAATGGCCCTCTCTATTTTCCCTCTCGTGATCTCCAAATTTTGGTTGCTTCGACATCTCCATCTCGATTTTCGCCTAAAAGAAAGTCGCAGATTTAAGGAATAAGTTTCCGGTTACCTAGGTGACCCTCTGCTGCGCATTAGGACTTTTTCCAAGCAGAGCACTTTATTCCAACAGAAACGAATCTCTGGAGGCTTTTTTAGCTTGAAGAGTTCTGGAGACGTGCCGATCCTTTGTCGTTATAGTCAGTACTTTTGTAAATAGAACGCTTTCAGTCCATTTTAAATTAAGTATCAGATCAATGACGTAATCATTATCTCAGACCAGATCAAAATAATGTTTTCAGTAACATTTTAACTTTTTAACTTTTACTTTTTTACGTAAAATCTGGTTAAAGCTTTAATACAGCCCTATGTCAAAAACGACTTGACCACAAACGGATCAGAAAAACATTAAACTTCCATTCTTTTTGGCTTGTCTTTTAAAATATGCAAAATTACTGATCATAGGGGAACGCTTTTTACCGCACATGAGCCCCTGCTCTAACCTTTTTACGTGAATAGTATTATAAGCAGCATCTTAAAACAACTGTTTCAACCTTAACCTACCAGTGGAGTAAATTATGGTTTGAAGACTTTCCAAGTGCAATTCATATGGACAACGTTTTTATAGATAAGAACGGTGAGGTAATGGAAATAGTTAAATAACGCTTGGGCCACAAATTGTAATATTCCTGAGCAAAATTTAGTGGACGTGATTCAAATATTTCAGATGTCTACATGCGCACTGAAGTAGTCACTCGGGGTCCTTGAGTACCTTACAAGTGCTTACCTTATGCCTATCTCGGTGCTCCTTGTCCTGTTCCCCAGACTTGTGTTGCTTTGGCCTCTCCGATTCCATTTTGTTCTGAAAATCAAAATTTGCAAATTGTTTGTTAACATCTGTAGACTTTTTACGAAGCCACAGTAATCTTCCATTTCTTCCTCCCCCTGTCCCTATGTGTGTGTTAGATACACTTACAAGTTCAACAGTTTATATGCCATTTTCTCGCAACCTAGATATATTCTAGAAACGAGGAATCACCTAATAATAATATTTGTTTCTACGAGAGGCATTACTTCTTAGCATGTCGGTACATTTCCGGTCTGATGCGTTTCCTTAGAACATCGCGATCGATAAGCAAACATTGTGGAGAAAATAAGGGTATCATTGGATTAAATGGGTGTCAGTCTAGTAGTTTGTCGCAGGTTAAGACCCGCACATTGGAACGAAGCGCCAAAACTTTACTACATTGAGGTAAAATTTGAGACTAGGCTAAGGAGGCTACTTGCGGCTTTAGGGTTTACATTAGCCAATAAAATTGAGCATCTGAGTCCCAGGACGTAATTGAGGAGAAGTTTAAGAAGATGCGATCGCTCGGACAAGATGTTTTGTCGTCTGATTTTTCGAAGCCCTTTGCGGATTCTTCAGCAGAGACATCGGCATAAACAATAGCACAAAACGGATAATTCATGCATAGGGAGTTGCACTATGTATACTGCACAGTTCTGACAAGTAACCACTCCCCTGTCGAGAATAATTGCCCGCTTGTGCGCTTATCACTTGAGTATCGGCGTGCGGGCCGTAATTTGCTGAAGTTTTACCGCCCGTGGTTAAATGAGGCGGGAGGATTTCTCGGCCAGCTGGTTCCCGGGCGTTGGCGTTGGATGACGCGTTGGCCTGTGTTGCGTTCTCCAACTGGCGATTGGCTTTGGCCAAATTGATCCTTAGCACCGAATATGGATTGGGCAGGAAATTGGGCTTGTTCATTCACTGGAGGTCCGTGAACTATGGCTCAAGTTATTCGCATCCCAAGCGATTGTCACCTCTTACAAGAATTTCGGCCGCATCAAATTCGAATCTTTACTCGGGTTTCATTAAGTAAGCCGAAACCTGAGAATAAACGTCATTTTTTGAACTGCTGCCATTTGTTTGGTAGTGCACTTCTTCAGAAGTCTCCCAGTTTCACCCGCGCAATTGCTTTGTCCGCAACTACATCAGATACTATCGACGACTCCAGACGTTTCTTGCCATGGCAGTGAGTACTTGCTCTCCTTATCTGACGCCTAATGGTTGCCTTCGGCCTGTGTACGACTCCAACTCCAAGTGGTGTGACAAGGCGGCCAACGTTTTCGTTTTATTTATAATCGGGTTTTCAACTAGAGAACTTTTCTCTTCATTCGCTATGCTCAGACTCCGGTTACATAAAAATTTTCTCTGCAACTGAACCCATCACCTCTCATTGACGCTTCTGGATGTGAAAATACTGACAAACTTTAACATTTTTGTTCACGGGTATTGCAAGTATGGCCGGATACGAAGGCCATACGTGACCTGCATTATATAACGGAATGACTTAAGCAAAGGCAACAAGCGAATAGGAAGAAATAAAAAAGCAGGAATTTGCTTTCGAAGTGGCAAGTGGCAAGCAATTAAACTTCACCAGCATCACAGAAGTCGCAATACAACTTCAATGGCATGACTTTCGTTTTTTTAGTCTTTTGCCGCTACCGAGAGCACCTGATGGTGAAATCCTGTAAACTACGATCAGAGCTTGGCAACGCCAACTCAGCTTGCAATAAACTCTGGAATTGCGCGTGTGATTTTTGACTGATTTACAGCAAACTTGTACTAATGTATGCAATTCTACCGCGAAATGAGCCGACATTCTGTGCAATTCCAGCTACGCGTTTAAAATCTTGCACTTTTAGTGGGGGCGCAACTATTTGCACCGATTTTTTTGTTTTTCCAAGGCTGATATTTGGAGACTGCGTCACAGTAACCACAGAACATTCATACTCACACAGTGAAACAAATAAAGTTGTTGTTTAGTCTCTGTTTAGCCAATCAGAACACGTGCTTGGCATTTCGTAACGCAAGCAAGCAAAATCACCTACGCGTATTCGCACATGCAAGTGCATTGATTTTTGCATTTCGGTGTTACCACCCAAGAATAACAATGACCTTTTCTCGTGTTCTACTGTGTTCACACTAAAATAAATGTCAGCAGTAAAATGTATTTGGATCCCTCATGAGACTTGAGCAGTATCTCTCTCGCACTGGGTTCACTCCCCCCTCAGAAATTGGTAGATATGAGGCTCGTCAATGAAGGCCATGCAAGAGACCAACCGATTAAGAATGGGAATTATAAGTAAAACCTTGGATGGCAGTGCATGTAGAAAACCAAAAGGAAGTTCATATTGTGTCCAACAGAAAAAGGAAATAGGAAAGTAAATTGTACGCGAATTAGTTTACAGTGATAGCGGACAAACAGACAATTTTTCTCAGTCGCTCTCTTATCTTCGCCGAATGCCGAAAGTTAGAGAGAGCAATGCCTGCCTTAGTATATGCACAGTCGCCAGAGCAGTTTCGGTTTGCGACTGAGTGGATAGATCAAAAGAAGTGACATTGGGTGGGTTCTGTCTTCAGTAGACAATCGAATTATACGGTCAATTGGTAGCTTTCAAAGTCAGCGCCGAAAGTGGCCAAAAGCAGTTACACAAATAGAGGCGGCAGCTTAAGTGTTGCATTTTATCATATACTCCACAGTATGGTGACAAAGAGACGGAGATGTGTGTACTTAGGATACTGGACTTGCACTTTATCTTCTCACCTAGCTGTGCACGGTGTGAAGACAGAAGAAAAGAGCCTAAAGGCGCGATCGGAAGTAGGTGACTGGCGTGGTGTGAGCCAGCGACATCACGTCCTGAGCGGCCCCTTTAGGGAACAAACAAAGATAGGCGTTGTGCTGTTTTCTGCACATCATATTTGCCACACCACGGTCCAGTAAGAGGAATGCGTATACGCAATGGTTGACGCATTTTAAGTTCATGTAAACGCGTTCCTCACGTGAAACAGTTTTTAAACGGATATGACACGCACTTTACTCAATGAAACTTATCATGAGTGCCTAATTTCCAAAGTAAATTTGACCATTCATTGTAGGAAAAGTATGCAAACTGTCCCCGGTTACTGCCTCAATGTTGATGTGTGGATTTTAAAACAAGGTATATTTTACTGAAAAATGCGGACTTCGTATTATTTTCCCATTTCCAAGATTAAGATGCAAGTTTTTTCAATTGTTACTCACGCTTGATTTCTTCTCCTGATCAATCAATTTCTGGCCGTGTTCAAAGGCTTCTTTTTCATCGTCCGTGCTTTCGCGCGTAACTATTCTCAACTTCAAATCGGCTTTCTGAATTAATTCACAGACTTCGTCATGACTTCGATTCTCTACAAATGGAAAATGTTGGAACGAAAAAACTTAAATTTAACAGAATCTTAATTTTAAAAACTTACGGCTGCAAACATGCAGCCGTTTCTTAATAAAAATAAGCTAAGTTCTATTAATTTTAAACTGACTATCATTCATATTTAGCATAAACTAATAAATTTAGCACTAAAACTGCTGTGATAGTTGCTCCACATGTATAAATGGTTGGAAATTTTATAAACTAGCATGTATGCAAAACGCCATCATTGCTGTGACACCATATTCCAGTATACGTAAGAAAACACATTTTCACTTTACAAAAAATATCGCTTGGCATTCTGAAGAAGAAATATGCGTCTTCAAAGAGGGCTGACAACAGTTTCACGGGATATGGAATGATAAGTAATATGAGTATTGGACGAAATAAGCTAACGTTGTTCAATCCTTCCCGTTGAACCTTTATTTCCCGTCAATTATTCATAAATGTACATGTTTATGCAGTTTATTTTCTTTCACCTATTTTAAATATGCATTTCCTTTATTTTTGAAAGGTGGGGGCCAAAACTTTTTCCATATCGCAACTAAAAAACGATTAGGTAAATCGACTGAGGTTGGTTGAAAACATAAAAAATGACAAGAGGTACTGTATACCTCTACAATTCGTGAAAAAACTTTCAGAATTAAAAAAACGTTAATAAGCTTATTTAAATGTTTGACGGGAGTACGTATTTAATTGGCCAGCATGACTACTCTACGCCGGTTGTTCTCTGTATTTGTATTTTAATAGGACAAAATGGCCTTTTGTGACAGCTTGCTGCCTCCAAATTTTAGATATTAATAAAACTAAAGAAGAAAAATTGCCTCAGGTTATCTCTTTCAGCACCAGCCCCGCTTGGCCCCATCTAAATAGCCGGGGCCAGGCGGGGCAATCCGGGGACATGTGTGAACTAAATACGTTGTGCGAATTTCTTGAAATCGATTTTTTTTAAACGGTATCAATAACCATAAGCTTGCATCTTCTTTAATAAAACAATAAATTTGGGGGTTCAAACGAGAAAACGGGAGGCACACGCTGCAAAGCAATTTGCCGTAAGTGGCGCTTAACGGGTTGAATTTAGCCCCATCTTATTCACTGGCAGGTGGACAGAAATAGGCGGGGCCAAATCAATCCGGTAAGCCCCACCTACGAAAAATATTTTTGCAGCGTGCAGCCCCGTTTTCCTGTTTGAACCCACGATTTAATTGTTTTATCAAAGAAGAAGATGCAAACTAATGATTATTGATACTTTTTTGACAAAAAAAATAGATTAACAAAAAAATTAACAACAAATTATGTTAATCTTTAGCCCCGTATTGCCCCGCCTGGCCCTCTCTGGGACCCCACCTACGCTGGAGCCATGTGCTGACAGGGATATTAAAAATTTGCGCATGGCAATTTTTTTAGATCAATTTGTTCTATTTGAAATGCATTTTACCTGTAATAAGGACAGCAAGACAAGTTAATATTTCATCTCAGGCCTCAATTATGAAAGTTTGAGGCTATTTTTGGAATTTTCAGGAATTTGAAAACCCAAATACACTCTCACTATATTATATTAAATTATTTGAGGTAATCAGTCCCTATGTAGGCATAAAATAACCATCTTTAATTTCTCTTAAATAGTATGTTGTGTTCCTTTATTTAAGACAATTTTTATCATTAGATTTGGTGAACGGGGTGGGCTGTTTTGCAACAAAATTGACTTGCCACATGTTTCCCCGTTAATTTTTAATATAATATCCTTTCGGTTTAATCCAGCGCGAAATGCAGGAGAGTTTTTGGTTACATCTGCAACGAAAGTTATGGTATTATCCACAGTTGTTATTCTAAGACCCCATAATTCGTCAGTGTTCGATCTCCGTAGATCGTGTGTATTTTCCGTCATTATTCATAATCGTATGAAGGCTGATTGGCGTAATCTCACATTTTAAACAACAGAGTAACTTCTGAAAAAGGTATCTTCATTAATCCGTCGCTCAATCAACAGAACCCTCCAGAGCATAAAAAGTGAACCAATAGTCAATGGCTTCAGATGAGCTATCGAAAGCAAGATTTCACTTCAAAACTGAAAGAAAACAGTCAAAACAGTAGCCAGAATATGTTGGCAGGAAATACTTGAGGATGGGGTAATATTACGTGGGCATAACTTACAAACAAAAAAATAGAAAAATTCATGCAGGACGTATGCATACGCTTGTATACCAGGGAATTTAAAGCTTCTGTGAAGGTTTTGATATTTTGCATCCGCTAATTTACGTCCAAGTAACTCATATTATACAACAGAACTAACATTCAGATGCATGTAGCTAGATAGTGGACGTGCCTTTAACTACTGGAACAAATTTTGTATATTTAATTTATGCCTACGCATTTTTCTTTATATATTGCCCAGTTGTACCAACACAGTAACTTAACTGAGGTAATAGAGCTGTTGCCCTCAAGCTCACTAACCATACCCTAAAATTGCAATATACTCAAGTTGACACCGGTAAATCTGGCATTTGTCACCACTTATATAACCCCTATTATATGTGCAGCAACTATGTACCTATATTGCAGTCTGTGCTTGAATCGGTACTAAAATGGCTTCCGCGCCAGAGCATCTCTTCCATGCTCCAACTACTCTCTGTGGGAACATGTTCTGTTAGACTTTCAAATGAACCTACTGCTCCTGCAAGTTCGATAGATAACTATGAGGGTTGTCCAACCCAACTTTTTATAACTTATTGTGTTCATGCGTCCACAGCGGTAATGTCCCCCAGTGACGAGTTAGGAAGAAAAGGCAGAACAGGATAGCACATAGTACTTTACTGGTACTAAATCTGCTTGTACATCAGCGTTGTCTCCTGTGATTCCGTCACCAAATTGTGTTCTTTCATTGGGTTCGTCTAGGCAGCTTGTCCCGTGTCCCAAGCAGCAGAATGTCGTGTCGTCGGTAGCGTGTCTCGGTAACAGACTGCGCCTCCTGTCCGTGGCGTCGTATTTAAGGACCGCCAGCCTTTGTTCCCTATTGACTCCTCCGCTTGCGAGGAGTCATCGTACCTCAGCCATCGTGTCCTAATTGTGACGCTCGGTGCGTGTGCTTTGCCTCTGGCCAGGCATGACCTTACGGACTGCAGACTCCAGCTGCAGTTGTCTTTGCGTGCTCGCGAGTCGTCCCTTGAAGGTTACTCACTTTGCCCGTTCTGTATGCACAAGTAGCCTTTGTTAAAATGCCCTCAGAACAGCCCAAATTTGGACTCGCCTGTTAGGAGTCGCGTGCGAGGCCCTCCTTACATAACAAGACCTCAATAATCGTCTGCCTCTATGACATAGTCACGGCCTCTTACAATCTGGTAGGTATGATTCAGTCGCTTGTATGTTTTTATTTACTTGAGGGGGAACAAATAGAATTCCGCCAGTCATTGGGTATATTACCAAGATTCTGATCCATCTTCGTAGCCTTCTCTTCTTTTGTTTCCTCTGTAGGTAGTCTTTCCTCATCCACGGACTCCAGGCCTGGATGGCCTATTCCATTGTAGGTTGGATAAACTCAAAAAAGTTTTTTTCGAGCAATACCCTATCATCGGCATAATTCCTTGTCTCTTTGTAAAGAACACCAGATAAGTGCCATTAAATGCAAACAGTTAACGCTATATGACTGCTCTGCAGAAATATAGCATAATATGAACAATCTCTACATCTCTGATTTGCATTTCCCGTCACTTAATTTTGTACGCAATTTGAATTCGGTTTTTGATGGTATTTATTCCTCCTTTTATGAGAAAAGTATCGAGTTAGGAAATCTGCCACAAACCTCCAAAGATCGCTTCATTTATACTTAAAATACGACCCTTCTATCGTCAATCTGACAAGCTTCGTTTCTGTGCCATTAAACAGCGCAAATCCCTTCATTAACCTTTATTTCGGGTGTACTCCTGTGCATTTAAATGTACCCTCCAGGTTTTAAGCAAATAATTTTTGAGAGGAACGGCTTCACAATCAGACTCCTTATTCATAGGTATGAACTCGCAGATATTAGCTCAATCAACAATTTTCTTGACTCATTAGATTGGCAGAGCCTCTCCTCCATTAACGACGCTGCATATCTTTCTGAACTCATGTCGGTCGTTTCTAATAAAATGCTGGAATTTGTGCCCGCTAAAATTGCGAAACCCTACACACCAGAATCAACCGTCCCTCATTTACTTTTGCCCAGACTAAAGAAATTGAAGAGGCAGCTGAACGATAGATCTACTAGTTCGCTGTCTGTGCATCTAAGGATCGCAGAGATCTTCGAATTAGCGTCAAAGATTCGTCTTGCACGTGACCAGCACAGGGAATCTTGCGCCCTGAGCGAGTCAAACTCTGCAAAATTGGTTGCACAACTGTTTCGTCGTAGGTCCTCCGCAAAAAAAGGAATTTAAATACCCCCATTGCTTAATTAAAATAAAACATTTGTGTAAGATGAGTCTGATAAGGCTGAATTATTCAATGTTTTCTTTGCGAAGCAGTTTACGACAGAATCCGAACCGGTCCCGCCGTTTCAACCATACTCAGACAATACTCTCGGAAACATTGATTACGCCAGAGAATTAATTCGTAAGCAGACAATTTGTCTAAAAAACGCGCACTCTTCGGGAACTGATGGTATTCCCAATTCAGTTATCAAAAGAGTGTCGACCTTCCCCAAATTACTTAGCCATATATTTTCAGTCTATCTCTTAAATGGTTACTTTCCTGACACTTGGAAGACACCCATTATTCTTCCAGTCTTTAAATCAGGATCTCGTTCGGACATAAATAACTACCGCGGTGTTCATAAAACCCCGGCCCTAGCTAAACTTCTGAAGAAGATAATTTTTAATCAAATTCTTGATTTTTGCCTAAATAGTAAGCTTCTTAGTGACTCGCAGCATGGTTTTCTACCCGGAAGATCATGCGAGACGTGTCACTTAGCTTTTCTTAACCACGTCACTTCCCCCCGTAACGAGCAGCAATCCCTGGTTGCTATCTACTTTGACCTGAGCAAAGCCTTCGTCAAGGTACCGCACAGACGGCTTCTGGTAAAATTGGAAGCCATTGGCATCCGTCCTCCTCTCCTCGATTTCATCGGTCCCTACTTGTCTAACCGCAGCCAGAAGGTCCTAGTAGGTAATAGTTACTCCACTTCTCAGCTGATCACAAGTGCCGTTTTTCAAGGCACTGTGTTGGGTCCTTTACTCTTCATTCTATACATAAACGAAATTTCGACTGTTCTAAACAATTCACAGAATCTCATTTATGCAGACGACCTCAAATGCACATACTCATTTTCAAAGGACACGGCAAGTATATGCGTTGATAAAATAAATGTGGACCTACTTACACTCTCACGTTGGAGTGCTACCTGGCAGATGGAATTCTCTCCATCCAAGTGTAGTTTCATGTGTTTTGGTCCCGCCAAGCTTCCTCGTCCCCTAGTCTTTCAAAATACTCCACTTATAGAACGATCCACTATAAAAGACTTAGGTCTAAGCTACACAAATAAACTAGCATTGTCGCCTCAAGTGGATCGAATATCTGCGAAGGCTGCACAGGTATGTGGATTTATATCACACAATTTCTTCCTGCTGCAAATAAAGTTAAAACTTTATCGCATGTATGTTCTACCCATCCTAGAATACTGCTGTCCCCTCGTTGGTCTAATGAATGCTTCTGACCGTGGTCAGATTGAAAATGTACAGAGGGTATTTACTCGCAAAATATTCGCTCTTCCTCGATCCACTCTTTCTTATACGGAGAGATGTCAGTTAGCGAACATGACATTTCTTTGGGTCAGAAGACTCGAAGCGGGCCTCTGTTTCCTCTTTCGCGTTAACTCTACCCCTAACCCTCCACGAATCAACGCTCTCATTCCCGCAGATAGACCTTATGCCACTCGTAATTCCTCCAGAATTATTGCACCACCTTAAGCTCCGCTTCGAACCATTCTCACTTTTTTGCCTCCAAATATGCCTCTCTCTGGAATAATATTCCCGTCGCAATTAGGCTGTCGTCTAACTTAGCAGGTTTTAAAGTCAAATTACGTAAACACTTGATTTCGGAAGATATAAATTCCTTGTTATCCGTCTCCTTCCCAAACACACAACTTTTGGACTTTGAAAAGGGTCCCCCTTGGTATCTGAGGTGGTTATGTTTAGATCAATTTTTTCCATACATGTCTATTTCTTCCTCCTTTGAGTGATATTTGCAACGATGTTTCGTTTACTTCTCTGTCCAGTCAACATTGCCGTTTTCTCCATTCTCCGTTTTACCACCCACACGATAGGCTGCATGGTCTTTAGTCATGCTCGTGGCGGTTCTGCTATTTTCGCCTGCTCGTCGCCAAACTCCGCAGTCTACAAGGTCACATCTCCAGCGTTTCGTTGATGATCAGGTGACCTCTGCTGTTCACTCTCTTGTCAAACCTGTTGTCCGCGTTGGCCTCCTCCGGTCTCACCTCCCTGATGGTTGATCATGAAGCCAGTCGGGCGGTGTAACAATGGTGAACGACAGCCTCTGCTGTTATATGATTTCTCCAATTACAAGAAGCGTTTCCAACCCTCATTCGTTCTCATCAACAGTCCTGTCTCATTTGCACTACAATCAATCCTCTCAACCAAGCCCCTTAATTTTGTTGAAGCAGTTTTTCTCTCCGACGTTTTGTTTTTTTTT
>JAYGXS010000004.1:7226320-7236382 GCA_036362985.1 Ligula intestinalis | reverse complement strand
ACCCATGGCCTATACAGCAAGAGAAACGATGAGATTGTTAAATAAGTGCTTTCTTAATCATTCGATTTCACGATTTGGTAACATTACTTGGCCCCCTCGATCTCCAGATTTGACCCCATGCGATTTCTTCTTATGGGGCTACCTGAAGTCAAGGGTTTATGTATCAAATCCAACAAATCTGTGAGAACTTAAAAACAACATTTGTTCTGCAATGAGACAACTATCGCCTGATACACTAAGGAGCATTATGAAAACGACAAAGAAACGAACCTTAAGTTGTCAAATTAACCATGGCCATCATTTAAAAGACATTATATTCAAATCCTAGTTCTAATAAGTCACTTTTAGTCACTTTATTAAGGGAAGTAGGCGTTCGCCCTTGAGCCCCCTATTCATAACCAAGAAACGCAAAGTAGGTCCACCGTAACAATTGTACATAATACAAATGTACAAATGTAGACTAAACATTAGCGATAAGTTTGAGCCAGTTGCAAAGTGCTGCTACTGAAACTTTGTTTATTATGTCTGCCACAATTTCTCAGCAAATGAGAATCAAGTTTGTGTTTGAAAATGTCAACAGTATCTGAGAGGACCACTTCTTCTGGGAGTCCGTTGTACGCTTCAATGATCCTTTGAGAGAAGGCGTTCCGCCAAAAGTCCATATGGGCTAATTTCCTCTGGAGTTTAAAGTGATGACCCCCGCAGATGATCAGTACAAGCCAATCCGAAGAAATCATGAAATTCTATGGAGCACCCTTGGCGTCAAACAATACGGTAGGTTTGTATAAGGTCCCCGTGGAGTTGCCTATGATTTAGAGGGAAAACATCAAGTTTGGTCAGTCTGTCTTCATAAGACAGATGACCAAGATTTTTGATCATCTTTGTAGCCCTTGTCTGAACTCGTTTTAGGTACAAGTAATCCTTCTTGAACCACTGATGCCAGGCCTGAAACGGTATACTCTTAGTGGGACCGAGCAATTGTTCTGTAGGTTTCCCTGAAGAGCTCCTTTCGATGTTGACGAATCCCCGCCTTATCGCAAACAGCACCTTTGTCGCGCGTTTAGCTGCGTTTAAACATGGAGTAGATGGTTTAAGTGAGGAATTTATTAGAACACAGAGGGCCTTTTGTTTGTTAACATTTGAAAGCGGCTGCCCATCGAGGAGGTATTGAAAGGAATCGTCCTCCTCACTATATATATATATATATATATATATATATATATACGAACTTTGTTTAGTTCGGAAGTCTATTCGATCGGTGTTCGCACATTCCTGAGTGAATATATATATATATATACAAATTATTATAATATTATATTATTATCTAGTACGCAGTCTTAAAACCACATACTTACTAATGTTGACGTTTAAGAGCCAACGAGCAGACCAGCAGCTAAGTCGATTGAGACTCTCTTATAATAATAATAATCTGTATATTTTAGGCCCAAGGGGTCCTGTCGTGCTTAAAGTGCTTTCCTATCGGCGTCAGACCTGATGGTTCTCCAGAGTTTGACGTCGTCGCCAAACATAATAGCGCTGCAACCTAAGTCATTGACACAGTCGTTGATATAGATAAGGAAGAGCAGTGGCCCTAAGACAGAGCCTCAGGAGACGTCACTCAGAACAGATGTAGGGGTTGACTTCGAGTCACCGATGCATGCAGTTTGCGATCGCCCTGTGAGAAAATCTGTGATCCATGCCAGCAGGTTTCCTCTTATGCCAATTTACGACAATTTATAAATAAGACACTTATGTAGGACACAGTCGAAGGCATTCTTGAAGTCCGTATTGATGACATCAACCTTACCATCTTCATCCAGTACATGAGTCCACTGCTCAGTGGAGATTAGAAGGCTGGAAAGGCAAGAATGGTTCTTTCTGAAGCCGTGCCGGAGCCCTGACAGTAGGTTGTTCTCCTCCAAGAAATTCATTGTCGTCTTCTTAATTATCGTTTCCATCACCTAACAGCAAATGCAAGTTAGGCTGATGGGCCGGTAATTGTTGACCTTCGTGCAGGCTCAACCCTTGTATATCGGGTAAATATTGGCCGCTTTCCATTCAGATGGCAGTTTTCCTAATTCAAATGAAGAACGAATTATATGTGCTAGGGGCTCTGAGAGTTCGCCTGCCAATTCTTTCAAGAACTTGGCTGGTATATTGTCTAGATTGGGTGACTTTGCTTCTTTGAGGCCCTGCAGCTCCTTCTCTACTACACATATTGGAAATAATAGAGAATGAAGTGCCGGATCAGCGTTTACAACAGCACTGTTGGCGTTATCAGAATGAAGCTCGGTTTACCTAGTGAATACCGAGGCAAAGAACCGGCTACAGTACTCGGCATTCTCGTCATTCTCAGCGACTTCTCCGCCATCATCATCCTTAAGTACTGCGCATGGACTCATGGTTTTTTAAATATACTGTTAATGTAGCGGAATAAAATTTTGGGCTTTTCTTCAGCTTGTTGGAGGATTCTTGATTCATAGTTCTTCCTGCCCTGGCGAATTGATTTTTTACTGCATTTCTTTGGCGTCGGAATTCAAGAAGATTTCCTGAATAACTTTCATTCAATATTTTTCTTCTTACATTGTCTGTAAAGGTCTCTCGTCAGCCATAAAAGGCGACTAGTCGTCTTGTGTACCGTCACCGGACAAAAGCGCTCAATCAGATCTAGAGCTTTCCTCTTGAGTGTTCTCCAATCTTCTTCCGGACCCCCCTTTAGCAGGCAGTCCCAATTCACGGACGATAGTAAATTCTTCATTGAATTGAGATCTGCCTTCCATATGTTTGGCTGGTCCTCCGTTTTCCTCAGCCGTTGAGTATGGAGTGAGTAATCCCACATTAGCGTCGTATGGTCACTCTTACCGAGCGAAGCACTTGAATGCACTTCATCTATGTAGGATGAATCCTTCGTGAAAATGAGATCCAAACAAGTAGCCCGCTGGTTTTCTCGAAATCTGGTTACGCCCTTAACGTTCTGAACTAGAGATAGGTCAAGCGTGAGATCCATTAATTTGGAACTGAAGGAAGTTGACGCCGCCTCCACTGTCAGCTTGTTCCATTCAATTGCAGGGGCGTTGAAGTCACCAACGATGATAACCTCCTGGTGGCTAGCAGCTTCTTTCACCAGACCAAGGAACGAGTCGTCGGCTCCACTCAAAATGTTTGGTGGCCGGTAAACGGCCAGGAATTCAAGGTTCTGTGAATTCGCCTTCTTGATCTTTAACCAGACGGACTCATACTCCAGGGCTAGAGTGTGTTCTCTTTCTACAACAGAGATTTCATTTCTGACATACACAGCAACCCCACCACTTTGTCGGTTTTGGCGGGCTGCGAAAAAAAGCTGGTATGCTGGAATCCGCTCCGAACGAACTACCTCGAGTTCATCAATTTTTGAGGGAAGGCTTTGGGCATTTGTATGAAGAAAGCTCAATTTAGACTAAGTCACCACGTTATGCAGGCGTTTGCCTTTTGCGTGAGATTGCATGCAGGCAGCTGTCGGTGCTGATGGAGACGGACTGTTGTCCATCCCGACTAGGCTGTTAATGTTTTTGGCTTTCTTTAAAGGAGTGACCTCGGGATATGAACGATCTCCCCATTCAGAATTCGAAGATTGCTCTCGCCGAGTTCGCATCTCCGGTGGGGTTCTACTTTGAGCAATCTCCATTTATCCCTCTCAGCGGGGGAGAAATCACGCTGAAAAAACACCGTAGCGTGGGAGTATCTGAGTATTGGTTTCCTGCTTAACAATAACTGGACCACGGCCTCAATCTTCAGGACAACATTCAACGTTCTTGGTTGACGTTGTACATCTTTTGATTCTGTTATACGGCCCATTCGGAATTCTTTTAGGACTTTGCCTTTTTCCTCACCCTTAAGAAGGGATTTCAAATATTCTTTGAATAACTTCCTGTCCTCTTATATTCTTAACTTCGGGTATCGGAAGTACCTTCCGTCGTGCCTTTCATGACTATGTAGTTTATACGAGTCGAACTCACCTTCCGACTGTCGTCCTCTTCTACTTCACTAGGGTTTGCCTGCCAGGTTCAGCGCTTACTGAAGCCCTTATGTCCGTTATGGCCTGTGAATGTGCCATTTTTGTTTGGCTCGTGCTTAAGCTCGGCTCTCTTACATTAGCCGTGGGGCTTAGTTGGTCATTTTTGGGAGCCCTAAAGCGCTTCTTCATTCTCTGAGAAGCCTGTGGGTTGACCGTTGCCCTTGTCCATGGCCGACTACAAACTCCATCAAGCACCCTGGCTGTCTGATCCTTTTTGTGCGTAGACGCTTTGGCAAAGGATGCTGCTTCTCTGTACGTTAGGTTCCCTCCCTCAAGTTCACGCATCGCAAGTTTCTCCTCGTGAGGGAGACGACGAGAAAATTTCTTCAGCTCCTCCATCTCTACTCGAAGACTTTTAACCACCTTCTCAAGGTTCGTTAATTTGTTAAGAAGGGTAAAATATGATATGCAGGCTTTATCTTTATGAGTTTTATCCCTTAAACTTTTCAGACTTTTAGTTCGCTTGGCTGGAGGAGATTTCAAAAAACTTCTAGATCGAGTTTCTGTAGTTAGTAAGGGAATTTTTATGTGTATATTTTAAGGGTAACAGGCAAGAAATGCCCTTGAGGACCCTATTAATGTAACGCAAACAAGGGTATTCTTACAGTTAATGTGCAGTCGAGGGGAGCACATTTGATATCATAACAGAATTTCGAGTGAATTTTCACGGAAAAGAATGAAAACGGTCTAAAGCCAGAAAAATTGTTCACAGTGCTGGCAGTAGGAAATCGTGTTGTAAAAGTCACCTTTTGTCAAAAAAAATCACATCAAGGTTTCTTTTAAATTCCGCAATTGTGTCAGCGGAAACCGTCTCGCTTGGTAGCAAGTTCCAAGGCCGGACCATGCGTTGACTGACGAAATATTTTCGGAGGTCGAATCGGGTGCGTTCGTTTGCGACCTTGTAAGGATGGCCACGCAGGTGAGTAGTGGTGGCTAATTGGAAGAAATCCTCCAATTTTAGGGAGAAAATGTGGCCCCGGATTATCCGGAATGTCCAGAGCAGGCTGCACTGAACGTTCCTGTAAGACAAAGGAAAAAGGTCAAGTTTTATCAATCTCTCCTGATATGGTAAGTCCCTGAGACCGTCGACCATCTTTGTCGCCCTGCGTTGCTCTTGTTCAAGAAGCTCCACAACTTTCTTCAACCACGGTGTCCAAACTGGCATTCCGTATTCAAAATTTGGTCTCACAAAGGTTCCAAATATTTTTCCGAAGAGTTCAGGTGGAAAGATTTTGAACGCCCGTCTGATCCAGTACAGGGTACTAGTTGCCTTCTGGACGGACGTTTTACAGTGCTCTGTTTGCATCAAGTTCGCGGTTGTCCATATACCCAGATCTTTGTGTGTCTCAACCTCGTTTAATGCGGTACCATTGATAAAATAACTGTGTTTCGGTGGCACTTTTCACCCCGGGCTTATGTGTAGAACAAGACACTTGGATACATTAAAGTTAAGAAGCCACGTGGACGACCAGATAACCAGTTTATCGATGTTTGACTGTAGTCTCTTTGCGTCGTCGGCGCACTTAATTTCAGCCCATATTTTTATGTCATCCGCAAAGATTACAGCTGCGCAATCAAGCTCATTGAGACAATCGTTTACGTAAATCAGGAATAGCAGCGGACCCAAAACTGAGCCTTGTGGTACACCACTCTCGACCATTGTCCATTCTGAGGTTGAGTTTCCGACAACGACCCTCTGTTCTCTGAGGGACAAGAAACTACTGATCCATTTATACATTTTTCCTTGGACTCCCACGTCCCAAATCTTCTGCAGAAGAAGCCTGTGTGGTACACTATCGAAGGCCTTTTTGAAGTCAAAGAATTTGGAGTGTCATTTTGTCCCGTGATGGAAAAGTGGAGTAAACGCTCTTCTTCTAAGCGAGGGGTCCATGGTTCGACTCCGGGTGGTGGCGCGACTTTTTTCCCTCGTTGCGATGATTTCGGGATTTCGAATGCAGGCACTGGCGAACATTCCTTGCCGTCTTGCAAAGCTGTATCGCACATAGTTTCAATTGTTTCTGTCCCCATGTTTTTCACGACAGACCGTTAATGAATCAAATAGAAAAGTGGATTTTCTTTTTAACTGTTAATAACCGATTTTGATTACTGTCATCTTGTGTCTTCGTGGTGGAGTTGATTAGACGCTCAACTTCTGAAGGAGAGGTCCGCGGTTTGAGTCCGACTTGTGACAGCCCTTTTTCTTTCTGGTGGAGCGAATTCGACAGTTCGAGTCCAGGTGACGACAGACAGTTTTTGGACTCTTGCATATCCGGATCGCTTAAGCTTACAGCTGTCATGCTGCTAGTGACTGTGTTTGAAGACATTTACGTATAAGTCTTTAATTAAACCGACAAGTCTAGGACGATAGATGAGATACTCCAGAAAACACTAATTTATGCGATAACCTTCAGACGAGAGTGAAACGAAAAATTATGTTAACAAGAACGACTCAGCCTTTGTAGAATTTTTCGCTCTATCGTTCGGTATTGGAATAGTCTGCTCGAGGTAGGAAGCCGTAGAAATGGAGGAGGACGCAATCTCTTGAAACCGAAATTTTTGCAAGAAACAGCTTGGTCCTGTTAGAGATTGCTGGGGAGGGTGACGTTGATCAGACGAAGTAAATTCTTAGTAGTTGCAGTCTGTAGATGCAATTTGTAGCCCTTAATCCCGACGAAATTAAATTCCCTTTAGGTCGAAAACGAGGTCGAATTTGTAAATAATAAAACATAAAAGGTTTTTTGAATAAAACAAGTTTCAATATCCTAGCGTTAATAGTTTTCGTTTTATTGACAAATAAAAAGGGTCAGTTAGTTCTGGGAAACCCTGTAATTGTAGAAAAGATTTTTTCCTTGATAATAATTTTTATAAATTTTGCGATGTTTTTCGAAGAATATTAGAATCGATAAAATTTTATTGATCTTAATTTTTTTATTGTTTAAGACTGAGAAAGGAGGCAAGGCACAATTTTGCCTAGGTGCTGTTTTGCTGTCATCTGAAAACTATCAAATGTACGGCTCTTAGCGGTAGCCAGTTCCCCCGCACGGTTTGAATTTTCGAGCAAAACCAAGGCGATTATATTTCAAGTTTATACAGAAAAATACCGTCTTTGGACAAAAATTGAATCAAAAAGCTATTATTCTCAACAATCTACCGTCCAATTTCCTTCGATACCCCCACTGCTCGACGAGGAACTCTTCTCCAAATCGGGCATCTCACTGGCAATATTGGCTCGGCCTACATATTCTAATTGTCCCAATCAGTCTCGTCAGGGTTCTGAGGAGTATCCACGGACAGGCTGAGTCGTTATATTTATATACTGCTGTGTATAAGTACTAGAAGACTATAATTATCTAAGTAAAGGCCACCTTATCATATTATATCTTGCTTTTTTCAGCCCAAATTAGTACCAGTTGGCAACTATTAGACTACACTATCTCGGTGTATAATCGCTAGAAAACTATATTCATATAATTAAGGACACCCTATCGTTTGTATTTTCCTTACGCCAATATCCTCCCTGGTAGACTACACTTTCTCGGTTGCTGATACGTCTAGTCTGACCGACGCCGAAATAGTTTACAAGTATAACCTTTGAGCTACAGTTTTAGCATGCAGAACTTAGAAGTCCACGACCAAACTGTGGATGGAGAAAAAGCCCTTTCGGAAGCCGGCATCGATCCCCCGACCTTCGATTTAGGAGGCGAACGTCTTAGCCGCTCGGCCACTACGACCCAGCTTTGCGACTCACAGAAAGTTAAGTGCATTGACAGGGTTGACACGATAAATTTTGCCAACAAACTCCACGACCAAACTGTCCCAGCCACTGCAATCCAGCTACGTGGCTCACAGAACGTTATGTGTATTGACAAGGTTGACACGATAAAATCCGCCAACGACCCAACTGTCCTAGGTGAAGAAAAAGATTTTTCCGGAGTCGACGTTGATTCCTCGACCTGCGATTTAGGAGGCGAACGTCTAGACCGCTCGGCCACTGCAACCCGGCTATGCAAGTCACAGAAAGTTAAGTGTATTGACAGGGTTAACACGATGAATTCTGCCAACGAACTCCACGACCAAACTGTCCCGTGTGACAAACAGTGCGACAAAAGAGACAAGGGTATAAACCCTACGGCCACCATGACCACCTCGCACGATTCACATAAGGGTAAGAACAGTGACACGGATGACACGCATTGCCCGACGGCATGCGAACATTGCAAACATTCCCGAAAATATCAAAATTGGAGTCACGTATAGATTTACTAGGGGATGTTATCACATGGTTTCTCAAGCATGGCAAATTAAAGCCGCTAGATGAAACCAGTGGAAATCAGCAGTTAGAATCCGTCTTAACGGAAGTCGCTACCAGGCACCAGCCAATCGGTCCAAGCGCGATTAAAACTGAAGAGAAGCAAACACAAACAAGCCATAATCTACCGTCCCAAGAAAGTTCAGGTTCTGGGATCATCAAAACGGCCAGGAGAAGAGGGAAGCGTCTACCTGACCAACCAGTCTCACCCTCTTTACAGGTCAAAACTAGTCAAATTGCACGAAAGGGGATCGAAGAAGAGCTGGGAGAAGAAAAAGAGACAGTATTTGCACCGAGACAACTGCGGTCTGATGCACACAAAGCGATGAAAGCGAAGGAAGCCGCCGAAAAACAAACGAGGGAGCCCATACTTACAGTGCACGCGCCCACAGTTGATCAATCAGCCACCGCTGAGATGAGTTTAAACAATCTCGCCGTAGATAACAAAAACACGATTGGTTCGCCCCGTAAAGTGCAGGCTGCCGCGGAGACAGATACCAGGGAGCCCATACTTACGGTTGAGGCCCCCACAGTAGACCAATCAGCCACCGCTGAGGCGAGTTTAAACAATCTCGCCGTAAACAACAAAAACACGATTGGTTCGCCACGTAAAGTACAGGCTGCCGTCAGCAAAGACATGAAGGAAAACACGAAAGCGTTGCACCAAGAAGTGACCAACGGCGTAGAGGGGACGCAGAAAGTCACCGATAGGGGCAAAAGTTTTGTAATACCAGGTCTACCGGAATACACTTCCAGTACTGCTATTAACCAGAAAGTGGGTGACAGTGTCGCAGACCCGAGCCTGAAGCCCACAGTAGAAAACGAGGGCAGCACATCAACCATAGAGTCCGGTCGCACACAAGATGGTCACAATAGCAGCACGAGAGCTGTTAACGAGCAAGCAAGCGACAGTGTCGTAGGCACGAAAAATGGCACTAAGAGAGAAGCCAGCATCATCATACAGGGATTAACGGAATCAACCGCAGCCACTCCCATGGACCGGCATACCGCAGATGTCCAGCTCTTCCATGCCCTTATGAACAAAATGCTGGGACCCAATGTACCATTAGAGTGCGGAAAGGCCTTCCACCTTGGCAAACGGCCTGAGAGCCCAACTGGAATGGAACGTCCCAGACCTCTGAAATTGGTCATGACAAGAAGCCAAGTTGCCAAGCTCATTCTATCTAGGCGTTTTAAAATAAAAGACTCTGACCCGGGAGTTTTTTTTCAACAGGAGTTCTCAGCTGCAGAACGGAACAACTTGTTTCCGAAAAGAGGGAGCGGGCCAGCAAGGGCGAACAAAACTTGGTTATTTACAACAACCAAGTGATTCAACGTCCATTGTTCTCACCTTGGATAGGTCCGTTCCGGATAACCACACAGTCGGCTCAGTAGAGGGAGGATTATAAATAAATAAATAAATAAATAAATTTTATATTTTAGGCCCGGAGGGCCTCGTCATTGCAAACTTAGTGCTGTGGAAAAATAAATACAAAGTTGATAAATGCTGCTCTCCATGAAACAACCACATAGACAGCAGGAGCGTTTAGTAGTGTTGGTAGATTAACTCATTTTCACCAACATTTTGTCGCTTTAAAATAGTAGTCAACGCATGGTGAACTAAGGAGGAAGCAGTGAAAAAAAAACTCCTACCATTTAAGCTGGGGCAGAGTTCAACGAGCCCCCGCTTAAAAAAAAA
>JAYGXS010000004.1:7177814-7226220 GCA_036362985.1 Ligula intestinalis | reverse complement strand
TTCAGCCGATAGCGCGCAACTTTTGCCGACAACCATTGAAGGAAGACTGAGAACACTGTGTTCTTGTGCCAACCCTCTCCGTCTGGAACTAATGTTTTTAAACGATATGAAACAGTTCTCCTGCTGATGAGTCAACTCAGCTTACAACTGTACATTTATTCCGTTTGTATCATACCTTTGAAGGCAGGTTTTTTTTCACTTGAAACAAACTCCCTATCTCGCCCAGTATTGACAAAACAAAAAACCTGAAACAAAACCAATACTGGCTGCAACATAGGGAGTTTGTTTTAGGTTTTTTCCGGTCTTTGAGGTGTTGGTAGGCGCCCAAGAGGTGCATTACTAACTCTTTACAATTGCCTGTAAACTGGCATAATAAACATATTATTATTATTATATTATTATTATTATTATAAATATCACTCAAAGGAGGAAGAAATAGACATGTATGAAAAAAAAAATTGATGTTAACATAACCACCTCAGATACCAGGGGGGAACCTTTTCAAAGTCCAAAATTTGTGTGTTTGCGAAGGAGACGGATAACAAGGAATTTATATCTTCCGAAATCAAGTGTTTACGTAATTTGACTTTAAAACCTGCTAAGTTAGACGACAGCCTAATTGCGACGGGAATACTATTCCAGAGAGAGGCATATTTGGAGGCAAAAAAGTGAGAATGGTTCGAAGCGGAGCTTAAGGGGGTGCAATAATCCTGGAGGAATTACGAGTGGCATAAGGTCTATCTGCGGGAATGAGAGCGTTGATTCGTGGAGGGTTAGGGGTAGAGTTAACGCGAAAGAGGAAACAGAGGCCCGCTTCGAGTCTTCTGACCCAAAGAAATGTCATGTTCGCTAACTGACATCTCTCCGTATAAGAAAGAGTGGATCGAGGAAGAGCGAATATTTTGCGAGTAAATACCCTCTGTACATTTTCAATCTTACCGCGGTCCGAAGCATTCATTAGACCAAAGAGGGGACAGCAGTATTCTAGGATGGGTAGAACATACATGCGATAACGTTTTAACTTTATTTGCAGCAGGAAGAAATTGTGTGATATAAATCCACATATCTGTGCAGCCTTCGCAGATATTCGATCCACTTGAGGCGACATTGCTAGTGTATTTGTGTAGCTTAGACCTAAGTCTTTCATAGTGGATCGTTCTAAAAGTGGAGTATTTTGTAAGACTAGGGGACAAGGAAGCTTGGCGGGACCAAAACACATGAAACTACACTTGGATGGAGAGAATTCCATCTGCCAGGTAGCACTCCAACGTGAGAGTGTAAGTAGGTCCGCATTTATTTTATCAACGCATATACTTTCCTTGTCTTTAGAAAATGAGTATATGCATTTGAGGTCGTCTGCATAAATGAGATTGTGTGAATTTTTAAGAACAGTCGAAATTTCGTTTATGTATAGAATGAAGAGTAAAGGACCCAAGACAGTGCCTTGAAAAACGCCACTCGTGATCAGCTGGGAAATGGAAAAACTATTACCTACTAGGACCTTCTGGCTGCGGTTAGACAAGCAGGAACCGATGAAATCGAGCAGAGGGGGACGGATGCCAATGGCTTCCAATTTTACCAGAAGCCATCTGTGTGGTACCTTGTCGAAGGCTTTGCTCAGGTCAAAGTAGATAACAACCACGGATTGCTGCTCGTTACGGAGGGAAGTGACGTGGTTAAGAAAAGCTAAGTGACACGTCTCGCATGATCTTCCAGGATGAAAACCATGCTGCTAGTAACAAAGAAGCTTATTTCTTAGGCAAAAATCAAGAATTTGATTAAAAATTATCTTCTTCAAAAGTTTAGCTAGGGTCGGGGTTTTATGAACGCCGCGGTAGTTATTTATGTCTGAACGAGATCCTGATTTAAAGACTGGAAGAATAATGGGTGTCTTCAAAGTGTCAGGAAAGTAACCATTTAAGAGACAGACTGAAAATATATGGCTCAATACTTTGGAAAAGGTCGACACTCTTTTGATAACTGAATTGGGAATACCATCAGTTCCCAAAGAGTGCGGGTTTTTAGACAAATTATCTGCTTACGAATTAATTCTATGGCGAAATCAATGTTTCCGAGAGTATTGTCTGAGTATGGTTGAAACGGCGGGACCGGTTCGGATTCTGTCGTAAACTGCTTCGCAAAGAAAGCATTGAATAATTCAGCCTTATCAGACTCATCTAACACAAATGTTTTATTTTCATTCAGCAATGGGGGTATTTCAATTCCTCGTTTTGCGGAGGACCTACGACGAAACAGTTGTGCAACCGATTTTGCAGAGTTTGACTCGCTCAGGGCGCAAGATTCCCTGTGCTGGTCACGTGCAAGACGAATCTTTGACGCTAATTCAAAGTTCTCTGCGATCCTTAGATGCACAGACAGCGAACTAGTAGATCTATCTTTCAGCTGCCTCCTCAATTTCTTTAGTCTGGGCAAAAGAAAATGAGGGACGGTCGATTCTGATGTGCAGGTTTTTGCAATTTTAGTGGGCACAAATTCCAGCATTTTATTAGAAACGACCGACCTGAGTTCAGAAAGATATGCAGCGTCGTTAATGGAAGAGAGGCTCTGCCAATCTAATGAATCAAGAATATTGTTGATTGAGCTAATATCTGCGAGGTCATACGCATGATAGGTACGACTTGCACTAGTCTTTCCCGTAGAAGGAAGCGGGAGGCAACAGTGAATTAATGTGTGATCACTTTGGAAGATGCCTTTCTTAAAATCAACGAAGAGAGGGGCAATACCATTTGTGAAAATCAGATCTAGGATATTATTCTGTCATGTTGGGGAACTAACCAGTTGCGACTAGTTCGAAAAATTAATGGTATCTAGGAGAGGCTGAAATATAGGTGGACAATAGTTTGAAAGCCAGTCGCTTTCAGGAAAATTAAAATCTCCAGCACTAATTTTAACTTCAAAAGTGGATTCTGAAACAAACTGGAATATTTCACACAAATTTGCATCTTCTTCAGATGAAGAGTTAGGAGGATTATATACACATCCGATAATCGCCTTTTGCCGGGGCGACAGGATAATATAAGCGAAATATTAATTTCCAGAGAAGGACGTGCTTTTTAGATAAAACGGAAAGTGCCTAAATGATGTTCTAATATAGAGAAGACAACCACCACCACGCTTATTTCTGCAATCGTGACGATAGAAATCATACTCGTCTATGATAATGGAGGAGTCAGAAATGATTGGATGGGTCCAAGATTCTGTTATGCATATAACATCGGGCATCATCTCGAAAGCGATAGCTCGACTTTGAGCCATTTTATTTATAACGGACCTGGCATTAAGCAATATGACATCTAGTGTGTTTCGAGTGACAGGACTATGGCTATCGAATTTGAGGGTGGGTAGGCAAACTGTAGGCCGTTATTATTTGTGGAATAAGTACTGACGGGTATGGAGCTGTTAGCATACGTGTAGCCAATAATGGATGGCTGATAAGGTCTGAGATATCTAGGGGCCTCGCTTTCTGGCAGGGAAAAATGAGGAGAGGGTAAACCAAAATAAGCTTCTGGGGCGTTTGGGAGGAATGGGGGAAGGCGAGAAGACATGTATAAGTTTGCAGGTTTGGGTAGTAGAGGATGGGTAAAGGAACTGATAGGGGGGAACGGTGACATATAATTAGTGCTGGGGCCGCTCGCTTAAGAACTAGTGGTCGTTATCAGTGAATGTCCTGTATGGCATCTCCGATAAGACTTAAAACTTTACCAGTTTTGGGTTACTGCCGTGCAAATTAAATTTTTCTTGGTTCGAGCCCGGTGTGTTCAATAACGCATTATACGGGGGAATAATATGACTCCCACGGTCAAAAGAGGAGCTAGGTTGTGGTGGGGAAGCGCTCGGCCTAAACGCTTTCAAAGATGTTGGCGACATTCTTTATGAACTTGTTACCGAGTTAGAGGTACTGGAATTTATCGACCGTTGGACAATGAATGTATTTAGACTAGTATTAATCGTAGTAGATGACGGAACGGTGGGCCTTGACGGTCCCGACATCAAGAGGGATGGGCTTACTGGTGCACTGATGTTTATGGGACTATGAATAGACATTTGGGAGGCAGGGATAACGGGTGCACTGACGTTTGTGGGTGTATGGCCAGGTATGCGGGGGGAGGATTAGCGAGTGCATTTACCCTATCGGGACTACGAACAGATTTAGGAATAGTAGGCTGAGAAGTCATTGGTCTATTGGACCGGAGAGCCATATTTCTTCGCTCCATTGGTGTAAGATCTCGACAGAGGAAACTTGTAGTAATTTCTTAATATCGGGAAATGTGACCTCGTTGAGCAAAGATTGAGTCCACCTCGATCGGTGAAAACAATTTTACTAGGATGTGCGGGTTTTGCTACGCGATTGGAGGCGTTTAGCTTCTGTAATTTTGTAGTTGAAACCACCCGAACAAAGAAAATCTTTTGCAATATCCAAAGGGTGACTGAATATGGAGGCATTTTTAGTATAAAGTTAAAGCTTCGCTTTTTTCTATAAAAAGCTTCCGTTTTTATAAGATTGACGAGGGAGTCTAACTTTTTACAACCTTGCGAAGGCACATCTGATAACTTGCCATCAAACAGATTGCCTAGTATTGATAAAACAGAACCAAACTTCATCATGAAGTCATTACTGTTCTGTAATTCAGATAAATCAATTTGCTTAGCCTTGACAATGGGCTGCATGTTGATATCAAGGCATTGACTAATCGGAGTGTTCAGGCACCGCTTGGGTCCGGGAGCAGATATCTTACGATGAGCTATAATTTTCATTCTCATAATTTTAATAAAAATCTGTTTTAAATGTAAGATGATTTATAAAATTTCAGCCTATATGATTTTACCGCAGCTGGTTGTTAAAATCTCTTAAAATTGCTTAACAAACTGTATTAGTTATTACGTTCAGTAAAAAACAGTTGATATGATTTTCAGATTATGACTTACGACAAATAATAAGAGGTCACTAAACAAATACTGTAGCTATTTTTTTGAATGAGCAGTTTAAATTTATTTGAAAAAGTGTGTTCAATATTGGAAAACGACTCAGCCTTTGAAGGTCTCAAGAATATTCTGATTTTGACGATTTCTTTTACTAGACCGCGAATTCGCTGGTTTCAAGAGGTTGCGTTCGGTTTAAAGAGGTTGCGTCTCGGTAGAATTTGTTGGAAAACAAAATCTTCTTAAATTCCGACTTCAAAAGATCGTCCACGCAAGAAAAATAATTCCAGAGGCGCAGGAAAAACTTTTATACGAACGGTTGCAGCCACATATCCTAGATCGTAATTGATGGGGGATATCGATGTAGAATTGTCCTAGGAGGAATGAGGGGAAATATCGACTGTGATCTTGTAGGGTAGATGACCATGGTAAGGTTAAAAATGTACAGAGGGTGTTTACTCGAAAAAGTATTTGCTCGCCTTCGATCCACTTTTTCTTATACGGAGAGATGTCAGTTAGCGAACATGACATTTCGTTGGGTTAGAAAACTCAAAGTGGGCCTCTGCTTCTTTTTCGCGTTTACTCTAGCCTTAACCTCCCACGGATCAACGCTATTATTCCCGCGGATAGACCTCATGCCACTTGTAATTCCTCTAGGATAATTGCACCCCCTTTAGCTCCACATGGAACCATTCTCACTTCTTTGCCTCCAAATATGCCTTCCTCTGGAATAATATTCCCCTCAAAATTAGGCTGTCGTCTAACTTAGCAGTTTTTAAAGCCGAATTACCTAAACACAACTTCGGAAGATATAAAGTCTTTATTATTCATCTCCTTCCCAAACACACAATTTCCGGACTTAGAAAAAGGTCCCCCTGGTATATAATAATAATAATAAGGTTTATTTGTAAAGCACATCCTTCGCGCCGTCAAAAAACCCCGGAAGGTAGGAAAAAACCTAACCCAAACCCCTTCTTTCGCAGTGACCATTGTATTTGTTTTGTTCTTTTGCTAGGTCCATAGTGTGCGAAATAAGGAGTTTGTTTTAAGTGAAAAAAACCTGACTTCTAGGGAACAAATCTAGAAAAACATGAAATAAAATAGCTATACATTGTAGGTGTTACGGTTTTATAGTAAGAATACTTGGGGTCTGGAAAAACTGTAATGTTGTTCTTTAACTGAGGTATACTTAGCCACGGTCAGTTTGAAGGTGCAAATATCAGCTGATGATATGGCATCTACCGTATGCATGTGTCTGCTCGATACGGAGATTACAATCCTTGTCCAGTGGCACAAGTTTGCTAATTAGATGGGACGTTGCAGATGTTTGAGGTGGGTCGAGGCAGCTGCGAAGCACCATCGTCATTCAAGTGCATTGGCAGAAGACATTTGGCCTTTCGTTTGTCGAATATCTAAGTATGATTGAGATTTACATCATTAGTATTTATATTTCTGATACATTATAAGAGGAAACAATATATATTTTAGTATAATTGAAGAGAAAATTATTTTCTTTCATAATAATTTTTTTATAAACATTTAGATATTAGTAGAGGAATATTGGAATAGATAAATTGTTCTTAGTTTTAGTTTTTTATTTTTATTTTTCAGGATTGGAAAAGGAGGCAAGGCACAATTTTGCTTAAGCTTTGATTTTATCAGCGTTGGAAACCGTCGACTGGAAAGCTCCCAGCATTTGCCAGTTTTCTCCAAAATGTTCGGGAACTCTCCTGGACCGTTAGATCCCTTTTGGTCCGAATTGGACGTCAAAGAACTGGTTAGCAAAGTGTCCTATTTTATTCAGAAATATATGCGTCATGTCATTTGAGAAGAACTGCTTGGTTTTTTTTCTAAATTCGGCTAAACTGTAGCTTTTGCGAATATCGTTGGGTAGGGCATTCCATATGATCGCATATCTTATGGTGTAGAAATTTGATCGCTGGGCCGTCCTAGCTTTGGCGTTATGAATTGTATGCTGGTTGTTTCTAGTGGGACGGGAACCGTTTTGATTTGTTAACATATTATTGCTAAGGATGTTCTGATTATGTGTCACTTGAAATAGGAAAGTTAAACCATTTTGGAGTCGCCTTTGCCAGAGGGGTTTAAGACCAATCTATTGTACATTATTGAATAGGAGTCTCGGGCGTCATCGCGTTTACACAGAACTCTGGTAAACCTTCGCTGGATTTTTTCTAGTTTCTGTCTGTCATCTGATGACATGGTACCGAAAAATATTGAGCAATAATCTAGAATAGGTAAAACGTACATTTTGTAAAGTTTAGTCTTAAGTGTAATTAATGTGAAATTTTTACTTATGAAGCCACATAGTCGATTGGCTTTTGGTGCGAATTGTTTAACATGTGGGGATAAGTCAAGAGTATTAGAATAGCTAAGACCTAAATCTTTTAAAGATGTTAGCTCTTTTATTTCTTGACCACTAAACATTATGGGGGGAAGTTTTAGTGGTCCAAAAATCATGAGATGACATTTTGTTGGTGAAAACGGCATTTGCCACTGAACACTCCAGTCGTTTAGTTTTTGAAGGTCTAATTCAATTATTCTATGCACACTACTTATCGAATTTTTGTTATAGGCATATGCGAGTTTTAAGTCATCTGCATATAAAAATGTTTTAGCAGATGTTGATATCGTGGATAACTCATGAATGTAAATGAGAAATAAGAGGGGACCTAGGATAGTGCCTTGAAAAACACCACTGCTTATATGAGCTGGTTCTGATACTATATTTCGAAGTTGTACTACTTGAAATCGGTTTTGAAGATATGAAGTGGTTATATTTATATTAAACTAGTGCAAAAGCCCGGCTTCGCCGTGGGTTTCCTAACATGTTGTTTTCCCTTAAGTAGGCAAACCGTATGTGAGAACCTCTTTAAATTATTATGTTCAGTCCATTTCAGTTTTATTACGGAAATATAGGTAAATACCTTTGAGCTCCCTCTTTGTACATAGCCCATCGTATGCCCTCTGCTGGTTACCAGGTCTGCAGACCAGATAACGAAGCACGGAAGCCCAACGATCATCAAAAGTTATTCTAAATAAACAAAGTACTGAAAAGTAGCGAGCCATATGGTTTTTTAAAGAAAATTACTGCCAGAGAAGTTTGGTGGCGAATCTTACTTGCTGACGTGCGGAAATATAATTAGTCTAACATCATAACAAATAACATTTTTTTCATGCTTGTCCAACTGCATCTTAATTCGTCCGCAGACGGTATTAAAATACGAACAAGTAAATAATTATGTATGCGGTGGAAAGTGGTAAACGTGGGCATCAGAAGAGTAGAATTTTGAAATTAAACAATAGTGAGCAATAAGGAATCATGTGAAGACAATAAATGAGGTACCATACAGAGTGGAGCTTCTAACAACGCAAGGAAACAAGTACGAATATTAAAATAAGAACGATAGGGCACATCAGCGGGAAAAGCTGTACGGTAATAAGCAATGGGGCAGAATTTCGAGCGACTACAAAAGCACATGGATATTGTCACACATAAGGTTCATGACGTACCGTAAGGAAATGGAGGGTAGAGTCGTCAGACTAACGCTTCCGGATAAACAACATGCCTCGAAACCCCACTGGGTGCCTAGACGTACAAATTGGTTTTCGAGCCAACCCGAGATATCGCAACGTAGAGCTGACCGTGGTAAAAGCACGATTATTCCAGGTGAATTTCAGCCACCCTGAAGCTTTGACCTTGGGACTTGGTGATGGAAATGGCGTACCAAACTTTCACAGGAAATTGAAGTCGCCAAAAATAAAACGGAGTAGCAGATGGCACGATAGGAATTCGGGGGGATACAAGCAGTCTCCCCTTTTGCACAACCGGTCATAATCATGGCCTCTATAAGTTATGACATCAGCCGCTTCACAATTAGCCTAGTGCCATTGCATAGCCGCGGTGCATCAAGATTTCTCATCAACATAATTGGCGCGCCAACCTTCAGAACCAGTTTGTGTGATAGAACGCCAGATATTTCCAAGTTGTTCAGGAATTCCACTGGGTAGTTAACACAGTCGGAAGGATCAACCGTCGTTTCCAATGATTTGTACAGTTTTTCCTCACCTGGAAGAAGACGGCTAATTCTGTCGTTAATGAAATTGACACATTTGTTGGTCGGAGCTAGAATTCCTCGTTCGCATAGCCATTCTGCATCGAAAAAGTTTGTTGGAGATCAGAGAAAACTTTGTCTCTAAGATCTTTGCCACTACTCAACAAACTTGCTACCAAACTACTAGGGATGTTTCTGGTTGCGTCGCTTTCAATTTTCCTTTCACCAATCGTCAAGATGTTACTGAGAATACTGCGGTTTTCTGGGCATTATGGGAGTTAACTCTCAAGTCGGTCGTAAGTTTTAACGTCTTCACCGTTGACCATAACGGTAAATATTTTCGGCAGAATTTTACCTGGTCACCCCTGGTACCCTTTTGAATCACGGGCAGCGGCTGGCGGAAATTACCAGGTAAAACCATTGTGATGCCACCAAACGGAATGTTCTTTTCTGTGACATCAAAAAGCGTTCTATCAACTGCTTCCAGTGCAATTCTGTTGGCCATGGTGTACGCGTCCCAAATTATAGCTGAGCACCGTTTCAACAATTCAGATGATCCACTACGTCTGCTTATGTGGCATTTTGCGGTGCCATCATCAAGTACCCTCCGAGGAAGCTTGAACGTACTGCGAGAAATTTTGCCGCCGGGAAGTAACGTCGCTGCTATACCAGCCGATGCAACAGCCAAAACACTGTTGCTTTCTATGCGCATCTCAGCCAAAAGCAGCTTAATGACAAAAGTTTTGCCAGTTCCACCGGCCGCATCCATAAAGAAAACGTGGTCGACATTACTGCGGTTATGGACACTGTCAAGAATAGTGTTGTATGCGTGCAATTGATCCACCAGTAGCCTTGGTTTTTGAAGAGCCACGTGTGCTGCTAGCTCGTTAACATAGAAGCAAATTACACGCCCATTTTCAATGCTACTGTCAAAAGGAGGTACTCCATACCAAAACATTTCTGACGGCATTACTGTTGTCCATAATAATACATTGTAAGGGTTAGATCGAAAGCGAAGGGATTTATGTTTTAAGCCATTCAATCTAAACTAATAGCTAGCCGCAAGTCAGTCTGATTAGGCCACGCGGATAATGCACCCACTGGGGGACACGTCTGGCATACAGCCGCATCGCTGTGGAGGGGGAGGGCCGTGTTTCAAGCGGCCGCGACAGCCTTCGCGTAAGTAAAGAGGGGGGTCCAAGTGATAGTAGGTCAAGGGGTTTGCAATCAGTAAGTTTGAAACAGGTGTGCAAACACCATTATAGCCCCTGCTGCATTGGGGGCGGGAGGAGGGGGACGTTTAAAGCGGCCGCGACGACCTGGACGCAAATATGTGGGTCCAAGTGGAAGTTGCTCAAGCGAAAGAGCTGCCTGTCACCAATGCTAACGGGTCGACGCCCAGGTCGACGGCGTTCCTCAGTCCTCGAGATCTTAGCGGCCTCGCCATTTTTGCTCCTCCACCCCACCCCCGCCCACCCCTCGTGGGCTATTCACATCCGCCTGTCACTTCGGCTGTCAATTGCATTTGCAGCAGGTTGAATGCCGGCTCCCCGTCGTTGTCATCACAGCCAACAACGGGGTGACAGTGACATGATCACTGAACGGACAGGCCTGCTTGTGCAGAGTGAGCACGCGTGAACAGCGATTCGCGCGCGACGCCTGCCACCAATGATGAGATGATCGATGAAAGGACCGGCCTGCTAGCGCAGAGAAAGTACGCGTGAACAGCGATTCGCATGCTGCGCCTGCCACTTATGATAAAGGAGCCACACACAGACAGAGTTTGACTTTTATTAAGTATACAGATTGTCTGGCATATAAGTCTATTTCGTCTTCTATAGAAAGACATTTTCAACGATATTTCCTCCCCTTCTCTGTCCAGCCAATATTGCCGTTCTCCGTTCCCCGTTTTACAACACTGCTGATGCGCTTCGTGGTCTCTATTCATGCCCATGGCGGTTCTGCTATTTTCGGCAGCTCTTCACTGGACTTCGCAGTCCACAAGGTCGCATCTCCGGCCTTTCGGTGATGACCAAGTGACCTCTACAGTTCCCTCATCTTTTCTTCCCTATTGTCCGCGATGGCCCACTCCGGTCTCACTCCCCTGATGGTTGATCATGAAGCCAGTTGGCTGGTGTTACAGTAGTTAACGACAGCCTTTGCTGCTTTAGGATTGCTCCAACGAGAAGAAGCGTTTCCAACCCTCATACGTTCTCATCAACAGTCCTGTCTCATTGCACTACAATCAATCCTATCAACCAGCCTCCTAAATAACGTGGAAGCAGTGGGGGTCCGCTGAACTCTGCCTCTGCATTATTGGTAGGAGTTTTCTCACTGCTTTCTCCTTAGTTCACCATGCGTTTCAGAGAGTGTTGAATATTATTTTAAAATGACGATGTATTAGTGAATATGAATTTATCTGCTTTGATAACTGAAAGCTCCCGCTGCCTATGTGGTTACTCGCAGAGAGCAGCATTTAGTAACTTTGTGTTTATTTTTCACAGCACTAAGTTTGGAATGACGAGGCACTCCGGGCCTAAAATGTAAAATGTATTTATTGAAACCATCTTCACTGTGTATAAAGGCAGCTAAATGCGCGACACAGGTGCTGTTTGCGATTAGGCAGAGATTCATTAACATTGACATGGAGATTTTAAGGAAAACGATCGGAACATTTGTTCGGTCCCACTTGGTGTATGCCGTCCAGGCCTGGCGTCCGTGGTTCAATAAGGATTATCTGCACCTGGAACGAGTGAAGGCAAGGGCTTCGAAGATGATCAAGAATCTTGGTTATATGCCTTATGAAGAAACTGACCGAACTTGATCTATGCCCTCTTAATGATAGGCAACTCCGCGGGGACCTCATAAAAACCTAGCGAATCTTTAAAGGCCGTGAATGTACCCTAGAATTTGACTAATTTGACGAATTTTTCGAATTGGCTCGGATGGATCATCTGTGGGGTCATCCCTTTAAACTGCAGAGGAAACCGGCCCATATGGACGTTCGGTGGAATGCCTTCTCGCAGAGGGTTATTGGAGCGTGGAACGGACTCCCTGTCGAGGTGGTGCTCGCAGACAGTGTTGAAATTTTTAAACACAAACTGAGAAACCGTGACAGATATAATGAAAAAAGTGTCATTAGCAGCACCTTGCAGCTGCCTCACACTTATCGCTTATGTGAAGCCTACATTTCTATTATGTACTATTGTTATGGTTTTACTCTTTTGCAATTTTTGTTTATGAATAGGGAGCTCAAGGGCGAAAGCTTTCTACCCGTAATAAACTGACTTAAACGTATCAGTAGCACAAATGTAAAGCATGTTTTAGCAATATTTCTATCTAACTTAGACTGGATAGACGACAAACAAAATGCCAAGTGTCTGCTGCCGTCGCACTTGAATGACGATGGCGCGTCGCAATTAGCTTACAGCTGCCTCGACGCACCTCAGATATCTGCAACGTCACATTTTTTTATCAAAATCCTGCCAATAGACGAAGATGGTAAACTCCGTATCGAGCAAATCCATACGAATGGGTGATGCGATGCGCTCATCTGCTTATAACGCCTTCAAACTGACCGTGATTAAATCCAACTCAGTTAAATGACACTACAGTTTTTCCAGACCCAAAGTATTCTTACTATGAAACAGTAACACGTATAATGCATGACTATTTTATTTCATGTTTTGCTAGTATTGTACCTTAGAAGTCAGGGTTTTTTTACTTAAAACAAACTCCTTATTTCGCACACTGTTTACCAAGAAAAATACCAAAACAAAGTCAATAGTGACTGCAAAAGAAAGAGCTTGGGTTAGGTTTGTGAGGGCGCCGAAGATGCGCTTAACGAATAAACCTTATTATTATTAAGTTCATCTGCGCACATTGCCAAAATTCCCACTTAAAACTTCAAAAGAGTAATCTGAGAACACACGACCTTTTTCGATAAATTTTTGCCAGGCCTTTATATTCATATGTCAATGCCTGACAAGAATTTATCGAAAACAAACGTATGTTCACTAATTCATTATCTGAAAACTAATATTGTAGAGATAGTGCCTTCCTGGTGCTAACAAGTATAAATTCCAAATTCTCAATAATGTTTATTATATGAGTAGATTTATCACCAAATTAGCATCCGGCTTAAAGTAACATTTCTTAACAGTCTCTTTAATCTCAACAGCAACTGCGCGTCCGTTCGATGCTCGAAGGGTTCCTTGCAAGAAATGGCTCCATCAGATGCCCGTTTGGGCAAATATCAAACTATCTCAATCCCTTGTTCCCAAAAGTTCCCTGATTGGGTGTAACGTACGTCCTCTTTAAGTTAACTTGACTGCATTGTGTTCCATTGGAGTAATCTCTCTCTTAACCGCGAGTTTTTCACAATTGGTTCAAGTAAATTAAGCAAATGTGCCAAAACCCCCTTACTGTTAAGGTGTTTATAAGGACGATGTCTTTATCGACAAACAGTCAATCTGAACAACAAATGCTGGTAATCGGCTATTTCAGAAGCGGTTGAGTATTTGGGAATGTTTTTTTTTATATTTCACCTTACCAACACTACCCAATTTATTGAAGAATTTAAACTACAGAAATAAAAGCTGACACGAATGCTTGAAAAAAAAAACGAAAAACGTACGTTTTGTCGGAAATCTGTCGATGATAGGAAACTGGTGTATGTAAATTTATTCAAAGTTGAACCGTGGCGTGATGAAAATAAATCTAGTTTTCGGAGAAGGACACCATGTAACGTAGGCCCTATTCCCATATGCAAGAAAATCGGATACCTATATATTTGCGAAAAAGGTGCAAAAACCAGCACCATTCACAGTTTTAACATGCTGTCGAGTCCACCGTCTGAAAATTGATTATTTAGTGCTGACTACGAGTCAGTCAAACTTTCCAATAATAGTGACTGTTATTAAAGATTTTTTGTCGTTAAATAACTAAAAAACCACCGGATTCCGACGGCATACAGCCAAAATTGATTATGGAGATTCCGTGGAAATGGACAGATTACTGTTCATGCTTTTCCTACTAATTTCAAATCAGCGCAGATCTTGCCACCCGAAAAAATGGCAGAAGTTTTTCGCACACATTTCTAAAACAATCACCTGTTGTGAAATCGTTAAAAAAATTATTAAGAGGAAGCTTATGCGTTTAATGTAGGGGTCTAAACTGTAATAGCCCAAATCCGTTCTACCCCTCCCTTCTCGCTACTAATTGCACTTGTGTATGCACCAGTGCCCGCTAACCCGAATCCAGTTTGGCCAATCATCTCCTCGAAGCTGAAACACACATGACATTGTTAGAGACATTTAGATTGCTCCACACTCTCACAGTTCGGACGCTAGCCTCGCGGAAGTAGACGTGCGCTCGTCAATCAACAAACCGTCTTCCAACCTATTCCTTACTATTTTTATCCGCAATACACATTTCCTCCAAGCAGGCCTCTCCATCTTCTATTACCACACGAAACTGAATCAGAAGATTGAACTGGTCTGGGTCCACTTTAGCTAATTAAGCCAATGTGATAAATTATCAATATGATGCGTTGAATGAATTCGGCAAGAATAACTCGTAGGGCCACTCAGTGGCAAAAGTCTCCCAGCCGAAGTCTGTGATCTAATTCCCTGATGAGGAATATTTGCTTGCTTAAAGAGCAGTAACCGCGTGTTCTATGCGTGATACGTGTACCGTAGAATTTAAATCAAAGCCACATATAACTGTTTTATGAACTAAACAGTTGGGTAAAAAGCACAAAAAATAACAAAAAAGACCATGAAAACTATAAAAACAGTCCTATTGGTTAATAGAAGACACAGAACGCTAAAAAACAACTCCTATCATTAGGAGGCGACCTCACTATTCATTTCGATTTCCATTGAGGCAGGTTTGAATTAAGATATGGATTTTCCACCATATGAACGCTGGTTTGTATATATTTATTTGATGGGTAACAGGCAAGTAACACCTTTGAGAACCCTATCAATAAGTGCGCACGCTTCAAATTGCGGTTTAAACTTCTCGTCCTTCGTGGGAAATATTATTTTCGGGATTTCGGTTCACCTAGCCCTCTGGCGGACTTTCGTTGTTAGCTATTGGATTCACTTTCGCAATAACTCCAGCCTCAGAAGACACGACAGGACATTAGTCAACACGAGCATAATCTCCGTCACTGCCTTCTGTCAACAATTCTCCCGGATTCCAGCTCTCTACAAACGGCTGAGTCGTTTCAATAACCTTTTTCATACAGTTGAAAGCTTTATACATATTGCATAGAGCTCTAATATCGTTTATCGTCAGTCTGATCTATTATGGGAGACAAAAATAAACGTGTAGATCAGCTTGTAAAAGCTGCGACGCGAGAGGGACTCGAACCCAAAACCTGTAGTTCTTTGGTGTCAGTCGCTTCCACCACACTATCAGCGCCGACTGTAGACTCTAATTTAATTTGGTTTAAAACCCCTAGTCGTGATTGCGAGGGCAGAAGTCGCAAGATTGATGCAACGAAATCACCCCCCGCTAAAAGGGCTAAAAGTCTCTCGAGTTCAGTAGACTCAATTTACGTACACCAAATTGAGCGTCTAATCAACTCCTCCACAAAGACACAAGATGACAGTAATCAAAATCGGTTATTAACAGTCAAAAAGCAATCCACTTTATTATTTGATTCATTAACGGTCTGTTGTGAAAAGATGGTGACAGAAAAAATTGAAACTATGTGCGATACAGCTTTGGAAGACGGGAAGGAATTTTCGCCAGTGCCTGCATTCGAAATCCCGACATCATCGCAACAAGTAAAAAACGTCACGCCACCGCCCGGATTCGAACTCTGGACCCCTCGCGTAGAAGTCGTACGCCTGCCTCTCTTCGCCACCACGGGATGATGCAGCAGTTTCCAAATTCCGTTACTAAATACGGAATCTTGATCTAGAAATTCTTTGAAATCTCCTTCTGCCAAGTGAACTAAAAGTCGCTAAAGTTTAAGGGATGTAACTCATGAAGATGAAGCCTCCGCATCATATTTTACCCTTTTGAACAAATTTACAAACCTTGAAAAGGTAGTTAATAGTCTTAGAGTGGAGATGAAAGAGCTGAAAATTTTTTCTCTATTTCTCTCTCGTGAGGAGAAACCGGCGATGCGTGAACTTGAACGAGGAAACCTAACGTACGGAGAAATAAAATCCCTCGGCGAAGTGTCTAAGCACAAAAATGATCCGGCAGCCAGGGTGCTTGATGGAGTTGGTAGTCTGCCATGGACAGGGGAAACGGTCAACCCACTGGCTTCCAAGAGAACGAAGAAGCGCTCTTGGGCTCCCAAAAAGGCCAACCAAGCCCAAGTGCTAATATAAGTTGGCCGAGCACGAGCACGAGCCAAACAAAAAGGGCACCTTCGCAGGCCAAAACAAACAGGAGCACTGAACCTCGAAGTGAATCTGTCCTAACAAACCCTAGGGAAGCAGAAGGGGACGACAGTCGGAAGGTGAGTACCACTCGTATAAACTGCATAGTCATAAAAGGCATGGCAGAAGGTACTTCCGATACCCCGAAATCAAGATAAGAAGAGGACAGGAAGTTATTTAAAGAATATCTGAAATTCCTCCTAAAGGGTGAGTAGAAAGTCAAAGTTCTAACGGCATTCCGAATGGGCCGTATTACAGACTCAAAAGATGAACAACGCCAACCAAGGTCATTGAAGGTTGTTCTGAAGAGTGAGGCCGAGGTCCAGCCATTGTTAAGCAGGAAACCAATATTTAGATACTCACACGTGGCGGTGTTTTTTCAGCGAAAGTTTTCCCACGCGGAGCGGGATAAATGGAGATTGCTAAAAGTAGAACTCCACAGGAGATGCGAACTCGGCGAGAGCAATCTTCGAATTCTGAACGGGGCGATCGTCCATGTCCCGAGGTCACTCCCCTGGAGAAAGCCGATAACACTAACAGCCTAGTCGGGATGGACAACAGTCCGTCTCCATCAGCACCGACAGCTCCCTGCATGCAATCTCACGCAAGAGGCAACCGCCTGCCTAAAGTGGTGAAGAAGTCTAAATTGAGCTTTCTTTACACTACTGCCCAAAGTATTCCCTCAAAAATTGATGAACTCAAGGCAGTACTTTTGGAGCGGAAACATGGCTTAAAATAAAAATCGCAGATTCGGAGATTTCGATTCCAGCATACCAGCTTTTTTTCGCAGCCCGCCAAAACCGACAAGGTGGTGGGGTTGCTGTGTATGTCAGAACTGAAATCTCTGTTGTAGAAAGAGAACACACTCTAGCCCTGGAGTATGAGTCCGTCTGGTTAAAGATCAAGAAGGCGAATTCACAGAACCTTGAATTCCTGGCTGTTTACCGGCCCCTAAACATTTTGAGTGGAGCCGACGACTCGCTCCTTGGTCGGGTGAAAGAAGCTGCTAGCCACCAGGAGGTTATCATCGTTGGTGACTTCAACGCCCCTGCAATTGAATGGAACAAGCTGACAGTGGAGGCGGCGTCAACTTCCTTCAGTTCCAAATTAATGGATCTCACGCTTGACCTATCTCTAGTTCAGAACGTTAAGGGCATAACCAGATTTCGAGAAAACCAGCGGGCTTCTTGTTTGGATCTCATTTTCACGAAGGATTCATCCTACATAGATGAAGTGCATTCAAGTGCTCCGCTCGGTTAGATTGACCATACGACGCTAATGTGGGATTACTCACTCCATACTCAACGGCTGAGGAAAACGGAGGACCAGCCAAACATATGGAAGGAAGATCTCAATTCAATGAAGAATGCACTATTGTCCGTGAATTGGGACTGTCTACTCAAGGGGATCCGGAGGAGTATTGGAGATCACTCAAGAGGGTTGTATTAGATCTGCTTAAGCGCTTTTGTCCGGTGAAGGTACATAAGACGACTAGTCGTCCTGCCTGGTTGACGAGAGACCTTAACAGGCAACTGAAGAAGAAGCATAGGAAATGGAAGTTATTCAGGAAAACTGGGTCGCCAGTACACCTCGAGGAATTCCGACGCCAAAGAAATGCAGTAAAAATCAATTCGCCAAGCCAGGAAAAACTATGAATCAATAATCCTCCAACAGGCCGAAGAAAAGCCCAAAATTCTATTCCGCTACATTAACAGTAGATTAAAAAACAAGGATCCTGTCGCAGTACTCAAGAATGATGTTGGCGGAGAAGTCGTTGAGAATGACGAGAAAGCCGAGTACTGTAGCCGGTTCTTTGCCTCGGCATTCACTAGGGAAACCGAGCTTCTTTTTGATAATGCCAACAGTGCTGTTGTAAACGCCGGTCCAGCACTTCATTTTCTACTATTTCCAACAACTGTAGTTAAGAGGGAGCTGCAGAGCGTCAAAGAAGCAAAGTCATCCGGTCCAGACAATATACCAGCCAAGTTCTCGAAAGAATTGGCAAGCGAACTCTCAGAGTTCCTAGCACATATCTTTCGTTCTTCATTTGAACTAGGAAAACTGCCATCTGAATGGAAAATGGCAAATATCTACCCGATATACAAGGGCGGAGCGCGAAGGAAGGTCAACAATTACCAGCCCGTCAGCCTAACTTGCATTTGCTGTAAAGTGATGGAAACGATAATTAAGAAGACGACAATGTAGTTCTTGAAGGAGAAAAACCTACTGTCAGGGCTCCAATACGGCTTCAGAAAGAACCATTCTTGCCTTTCCAGCCTTCTACTCTCCACTGAGCAGTGGACTCGCGCACTAGATGAAGATGGTAAGGTTGACGTCATCTATACGGACTTAAAGAAAACATTCGAAAGCGTCCCACATAAGCGTCTAATGTATAAATTGTCGTAAATTGGCATAAGAGGAAACCTGCTGGCATAGATCACAGATTTTCTCACAGGGCGATCGCAAATTGTGTGCATCGTTGACTCAAAGTCAAACCCTACATCTGTTCTGAGTGGCGTCCCCCAAGGCTGTGTCTTAGGGCCACTGCTCTTCTGTATCTATATCAACGACTGTGTCAACGACCTGGGTTGCAGCGCTATCAAGTTTGCTGATGATGTCAAACTCTGGAGAGCCATCAGGTCTAACGCTGATAGGAAAGCGCTTCAAGAGGCTTAGCTGCTGATCTGCTCGTTGGCTTTTAAACTTCAACATTAGTAAGTGTGTGGTTTTAAGACTCCGTACTAGAAGGACTGATGAGGAGAACGATTCCTTCCAATACCTCCTCGATGGGCACCCGCTTTCAAATGTGAACGAGCAAAAGGATCTCGGTGTTCTAATAAATTCCTCACTTAAACCATCTACTCAGTGTGTAAAGGCAGCTAAAGGCACGACACAGGTGCTGTTTGTGATTAGGCGGGGATTCGTCAACATTGACAAGGAGCTCTTCAGGAAAACCTACGGAGCGTTTGTTCGGTCCCACTTGGAGTATGCTGTCCAGGCCTGGCGTCCGTGGTTCAAGAAAGATTACCTGCACCTGAAACGAGTGCAGGCAAGGGCTACGAAGATGGTCAAGAATCTTGGCTATCTGCCTTATGAAGACAGACTGACCGAACTTGATCTTTTCCCTCTCAATTATAGGCAACTCTGCGGGGACCTCATATAAACCTACGGTATTGTTAGAGGCCAAGACTGCGCTCTAGAATTTGATAATTTCTTCGAATTGGCTCGGACTGACCATCTGTGAGGTCATCCTTTTAAACTACAGAGGAAACCAGCCCGTATCGACGTTCGACGAAACGCCGTCTCTCAGAGGGACATTGGAGCGTGGAACGGACTCCCGGAAGATGTGGTCCTCTCAGATACTGTTAAAATTTTAAATACAAACTTTATTCTCATTTGTTGAGAAACTGTGGCAGATATAATGAACAAAGTGTCAGTAGCAGCACCTTGCAACTGGCTCACACTTATCGCTGATGTTAAGCCTACATTTGTACATTTGTATTATGTACTATTCTTACGGTGGACCTTTTATGCGATTTTGGTTATGAATAGGGAGCTCAAGGGCGAAAGCCTTCTTCCCTTAATAAAGTGACTTAAAGTGACGTAAGAAGTCCATATCATTGTCACAGCCAATATGACATTGTAGTAAGATGTGGTAGCATGAAAAACCTTCGAGTGAGTTGTCTCAGAACAGTATGAAGGCAAGCTACAGATAGAAAATTGTTTGCGTTGCTGCTAATACGAAATCGTATTGCAATAGTCGCCCTTTGTCAAATTAAATGACATCGTGTTTTTTTTTAAATTCTGTGAGGGTGTCAGCGGAAACCATCTCGCTTGGTGGCAGGTTCCATGGTGGGACCACTCGTTGGCTGAAGCAACACTTCCTGAGGTCCAATCGAGTACGTTCATTTGTGACCTTGTAGGGATGGCCACCCAGATGCGTTGTGTTGGGTAACTCAAAGAAATACTCCAGCAGATGATTACGGGAATACCGTGCACGCAATCCAAATCGAGTCTGAGGATCCATTCGACTCTGTACTACTGCCATAGAAGTTTGGAAAAACAGGCCTTAGCTGATAAGCTGAAATGGTGCATATCGTTGATCAGCCGCTGACTAAAAGTGGGTCTGCAAGCGGTATCCGACACGGCTCCGTTCTTGGCCGTACGCTGTGCATTATTTAAGTCCCCAACTCTCTGATTGAAAAGGATTATGTTGGACGGTTGAATCGACTTTCAATGATGCGGCCTCCCCCGACACATGAACCACTACCTGACATTTAATCCCCATTCCCTTAGCTCCAGCACTAAACGGAAGTCATTCATCACTTCCTTGCCCCAATGGAAGTCTGATTGCGTGCCTACTACCACCAAATGTTCTAGTGTGGCAATCCTACTCCTCATTTTCGATTAAGTCTGAATACGCTTGGTGCTATCTGCTTGCAAATTCACGAACATAGCTCAACTTTCCAATGACCTTTTTTTCTCTATCTCTTACTTCAAACTGCTGTGACCCTACGCTCATACCGCTAATTTTGTGGTATGTGTTCATTATGAACAACAGTCTACCGCCAACATTTGGCCGGTGACTGTGGTTTCAAACTCCACATGTCTCCTACCAGCCAGTTATCTAGCCAGGTTCTCCCAATGACTCGAGTTAGACGGCTGACGATTATGCCGGTAAGTATGATCCATGCAAATTCCGGGCAAATATACTTTATTCGAAATTGGGGAACTTATCTTTCAAAGCTAAATAAAATAGATATTTTTATCAGATTTTCTCGTTACTTGCTGAAGTTACTAGCTTAATTGTTGTTATTTATTTGTATATCTAACCCTTTAGCAACTGCACATACCGGTAGTTCTCTTTTTTACCGATAGGTCAAAATATACATTTTATACTGCTTCACGGACATAGCCTCATTCTAGTTCCGGTAGATTCACGTAAAAAGCAAGTAATATATTGCGTAAATACTGAATAATATCTAAAAATTTGGTACTTTATCAATTTCCAGCAAGAAATAGTTTGTATTACTCGATATACTATAAGAGATAATTTTCACCTTGCGTAGCCTCTTCGGTAATTCAAATTTTCTGTCGCAATTTTGTGCATAACATTGCTTAGAACATATCCTATCACTCACTTTCTATTCAATATGATACCCAAGCCACAACTGAGACGTAAATTAACCCGGAATACCAATTCTCCTCACGATAAACGCGTCTTAAGGATGAAGAAACTTGATCTTGATGCTTGAGACAACTTTAGTAAGCTTTATAACCAATATGCTTGCCTGTTTACGGTCCTTGGTGCCATCTTTGATGGAAAGGTATCTACGCTCACTTCTCAGCAATGTGAGAAACTAGAGCCTTCCGTCAATGTGGTGTCTACTGCGACCCGTGATCGGCAAAAAACGAATTTAATTTTCTTTTGAAAAATGCTTCAAAAGATAAACAACCTATAGATGTTGCTGTTAAGTTTCTATACTCTTGTGGCTTTAATTTTAAAGTTGCAGAAGCTAAAAGACTCTCATCTCGAAGTAAAAACCCGCCGATTCTCGTAAAACTTTTTTCGGCGATAGAAGTAGACCTTATATTCGCTAAGCATGAGCGGTCAGCCAACTATTTAAAGGAAAATAAACTTTACATATGCAGGAATAAAATGCCAATGGAGCGTCGGGTTTTATCTAAAGTAGCAAATGAGAACACTGGCTCCGGTTCAATAAAACCAAAAGTTGTCTCTGAGGCCGGCCCTCCCGCTAAGGTTGGCCCACATCCCTCTGGGTCAATGTCAGTTTCCCCTGATACTTCTCCCATCCACCTAACTCGTGATTCGAGTGAGATTGTAGCCTCGTCAAGTTGTTCTCCTTTTAAGCCAACCACGTCTGTGCTAGCTTTAAATTCCGATAAACCTATTAACGCCCCTAGTAAATCTACGTCAGTTTTCAACTTCGGCAATATGATTACCGATAAAAACTCAGTATCTAACAAAAACCCAACCACTCAAGCTAGCGCTTTTCCTATCCCCAAATCTCATCAACATCCCCAAATAATTCAGCCAGCTTATAAAATTAACCGTTTTTCAAAACCAGTCATGCAATATTCGAAGGCAAATTTTCCGTAAAATTTTGATATAATGCCTCAAAATCCTATATTCATGCCCCCTCCTGGTTTTCCCATGCCACACTTCAGCCGCCCTTTCTATGTAGCCCCCTCTAATATGCCTTTCTACAATATGCCCCGTTCATTTGATAATAATTACTTGACAAACTGTAGACCAGGGCCAGTTTGCTTTCCGCCTTTTGTTTCTCCCATGTCGTTTCCCTTTCCGCCACCAAGTTTTCCTTTTTCAAAAAAAACTGACGAGCGTAACCTGAATCTGAAGTATACGCTCAGTGTAGTCTCACTCAATGCGAGATCAGTTGTTAATAAGATAACAGAACTTAAAACAGTAGCATTTGAGCTTGATCCAGATGTGCTCTGTGTCACTGAATCTTGGACACACTCTTATTTCTGACTCGACACTCGCCGTAGATAATTATAGTTTGCACAGACAAGACCGCATTGAAAAGCGTGGCGGTGGTTGCCTTCTTTATATTAAATCATCCTTTGTACATTTCCCGTATCACCTGAGCATTTCGTAATTTTCTGGAAATTTTTGTCTTATTTCAGTCATCCTGCCACACAATAAAAAAGCGATAATTGGGTGTGTCTACAATCCTCCCAGTAACCCAAGTAATGTAATGCAGCTGTGTGAAATGTTTGAAAATGTTGCAGAGACTTAATTCGATGTCAGAATAATTATAGGTGATTTTAATCTGCCAAACATTGACTGGCATGCAAATACCTGTCCACCAAGATTTCAGAAATTGGTTGACACTATTAACTTTTCAAACATGTCACAACTGGTCAGTTCAGTGACCAGAAATGACAACATATTAGATTTAATTTTTACAAATGATGTCCACCCTCTTTTTATGAATTTTCATCGTGATATTTTCACAAGTGACCATGCCTTAATTCACTGTTGTCTTCCAGTCTCTCTTTCTAAAAAGGCCGATGTAAAATGCAATAACCTCGACTTTGGTAACGTGAACCATGAATTAGTAAATGACTTCGTAAGTACCCTAGATTGGCATAGCATATTTTCAACTAACGATCCCTACTTCGTCCAGGGGCTATTGCAAAACCTTACAGAAAATATTCAGGCTCTTACCCCACTTAAGATTTTTAAATCCAATTCAGCTTCTTCTACTGTGCCACATTTTCTCCAAAATAGACTTAAGAAATTACAAAAACAACTTAAGGATACGTCTAATAGCTCTTTATCAGTTCACTTAAGAATAGCGCAAATATTTGAATAAGCGCTTAAAATAAGGCTTGCACGAGATAGGCGTAGAGAGGCCACAGCATTAAGTGATGCGAATTCTTCCAGATCAGTTGCTCAAGTCTTCCGTCTTCTGTCGTCGGCTAAGCTTCAGAAAGTCATTCCACCCTTACTCACTGGCAACAATCATTTTGTTACAGAGGATTTGGAGAAAGCAGCATTGCTAAATTCAATTTTCGCCGAGTTCTTTACCATCGAAACTAGCCCCACTCCTGTAATCCCCCTGCTGTGTGATTCAAATCTCAGTACCCTTAATTTCTCACCCGCTTGTATTAAAAAGAAAACAAGTCGTCTTAAAAATTCACATTCGGTAGGAACTGATAACATTCCAAACTCACTCATCAAACAATTAAGAGATTTCCAACGCTTACTGAGTAAGTTATTTTCAGTGTTTCTTGAGAATGGCTTTTTTTCTGGACTACTGGAAAACTTCTATTATAATTCCCGTATTTAAATCTTGTTCCCGATCAGATATTCACAATTATCGTGGTGTTCATAAAACGCCCCCTCTGGCTAAACTTTGAAAAACTAATTGCCAAAAAAATTACAGATTTCTGCATAAATAATAACATTCTCAGCTCCTCACAGCATGGCTTTTTACCGGACCGATCTTGTGAAACATGTCACATGTCTTTTCTAAATCAACTTACTTCTCTTCGTAATGATCATCTATCTGTGGTAGTTATCTATTTTGACCTTAGTAAAGCATTTGATAAAGTTCCTCACAGGAGGCTCTTAGCCAAACTAGAGGCTATGGGATTTCGTAGTCCTCTTACTGACTTCATCAGATCTTATCTTTCAAATCGACAACAACAGGTTTTAGTGGGATCCTCATACTCTACTCCTACCGCAATTTTGAGTGGTGTCCTTCAAGGTACCGTGCTAGGTCCTCTGCTCTTTTTGCTTGACATAAATGATATCTCATTGAGTGTTAAACACTCCCAATCTTATATTTATGCAGATGATCTCAAGTGTGTTTACTCCTTCTCTAACTCTTTGGCCACGAGATGCCTAGAACAAATTCATTCTGATCTGCACGCTCTTTCGACGTGGAGCTCAACATGGCAGATGGAGTTCTCACCTTCTAAGTGCCGATGCATGTGCTTTGGGCCTGAAAGGCTGCCACAATCTGTTATTTTTTAAGGTTATCCAATGACTGAATGTTCCAGTATCAAGGACCTAGGATTAAGCTACACCAATAAATTAGACCTTTCTCCTCACGCCGATAGAATTACAGCCAAAGCCGCACAGATTTGCGGCTTTATCTCTTATAATTTCTATCTTTCTGAAATGAAATTAAGACTTTATCGTATGTTCGTGCTCCCCATCTTAGAATACTGTTGCCCCTTTTTCGGTCTCATGAATGAAGGTATCCGTTCAAAAATTGAACAAATTCAAAAAGATTTCACACGAAAACTGCTGTATCCGACAGCTTCTAATACTTGCTACTCAAATAGGTGTCAATTAACAAAACTAAGGTTCCTTTAGGTCAGGAGATTGGAAGCAGGCTTTTGTCTCCTTTTTTGGCTTAATAATTGCAAAAATTTACCCAGGACTTCTGTCATTACCCCCGTCAGCCGTCCCTACAACCTAAGAAACTCGGCACTTGTTATACACCCTCCTGCATCTTCCTCATGTAAACGCTCTGTTTTTTGCTTCCAGATATAGCTTTCTTTGGAATAACTTGCCAATTAAAATTAGGTCGTTAACTAGACTGTCTGCTTTCAAACAGAGACTGCACATTTATCTTAACACTGACTCTATTAACCTTCTATTCTCCTCATCTTTTTCGAGCAGCTTTCTCCATGACTCCGAGAAAGGACCATAGGGAATTTAGAAGATCCGCTTGAAACTATTCTCTCTGCCTCATGTACCCCGAGAACCTAGATGTTTCCATTAACCACCGCTGAATCAAACGAAGCCACGCGGAAGTACTCAGTCTAAAATGCTGCAGTTTCGTTGAATAATCACCTTCATCAGACCACCCACACCTATTTCTGCTCTACTACTATCTTTCTAAGCAGTTTTTTCTCTTGCACACTTTTTGAGCATGGAGGCCCGCTGAACACTGTCTCCATTTTCACTGTAAGAGTTTTTTTTAACTGCCATAATTTTTCGTTTTTAGTTCAAAATTACCTGCAAAACATTGCTAATGTTGCCCCAAAAGGACAATTTCTGCTGCCATTATTACGACTTTCTACATCTACTTGCATATATTGTCAAATTATTTTTTTAATTTTCATTTTTTCGAAATTAACTTTGTATAGATAGTACCGTACCGGCGCTGAAAAATAAAAATTCCAAAAAAAATTCCAAAAAATTTGGTCTGCTTTAGCACCCCATACATTGCCCACTGTTGTTACGTAAACACGGCCAAAACTCCAGATCCTAAACACAACTAAAGGCTCTACTAAGCGATATTTCGATTTCAATTACTCGAACCGCAACTTGGTCATTCAACACTACTTACGTCGAGGGATTGGATGCCGAAAAACGATTAGACAATAAAATCGATAATATCTCAGTAAAATGTATAAACTGTGATTAAACTCTCTGAACGCATATGTACATGCAGACAGTATAAACATAGTAGAAAATAAAGTCTACGGAATGCGAACTTTGGTAAGAGTGGGTGGCGCTGTGCATTGTATGGAAAATGTGAACGAATGGAGTCAAATTCATTGTCAGAGTAGGCGCGTCTTCAAATAGTTCGCGCATTTTCTCTCTCTTCCTCTCAAAGCACGCTCATTGAGGATTCCGGGCGGTCCAACTTGATGCAGTCTCGTAGCTCACAGCCTGTTCTATGTCGGAGAAGGCTTGCCTCGTTAAGAAACGTTTTTCCACAAAGTTGGCAGGTCAGCGGTTTTACGCCGTGAGCCTTCTGTTGATGCTTTTTTAAGGAAGTAGAGTAGGCGAAACGCTGGTCGCACATATCGCACTGGTAGGGTTGCTCCCGGGTATGGATGCGTAGGTGACGGCTGAAGTTGCTCTGTTGAATGAACTCCTTGCCACACGTTTCACATCTAGCATTAAAGCAGAATAATATGCTATGGATAAGAAACCTTTGGATTGGGCGACACGCGGTCTAAAGGCGATTGCCAATGCTGTTATATCGATTGCACATACCTTTCTACTTATATAATACCCAGTATCAAGAGTACATTGATAAGCACTCATCCGCAAGCTGAACACATTGTAGGTTATTGGTGTTGCATAGCATACCACCTTAGCAGCACAGATATTAAAAGCTTGGACACATGATTCTCCGATACTCAGCAGCTCATCAGTTGGTCCACCAGCATTTCCATGCCATTGAATATAAGGATTTACTATAAGTTAGATATTAATTTCTGAATAAGTTAAAATGCTTCGATTGAACTTAAAAATCCGCTGCCTCACATATTTGTTTTTAATAAACAATATCCTGATAATATACACAGTGCTCATGGGAGAATAATAAACATTATTCGTGGATTGCCTAAATTTATAACAATGTTGAAATTTTCGACGCGGTCTGATGTCTTAGTAACTCTTTGAAAGCTAACAATATATTAAAAACAACAATATAATTATATAACAATGATAATAAAATTAAGTTATAGTAGTATTCCGACGAGACACGAGACTCTAGAATGGACATTCCTGGCTCATAAGCCATCGTCAGCTACAGATATCCAGCTCCAGTGTTGTAGCTGAAGTTGGTAAGAAAATTGTAAGATAATAATATAAGACAATAAGATAAACACGGCAGAGTGTGATGGAAATTTGACTGAGTACAAGCCAAATCCAAAATCCGTCAATAAGCTCATGTTCAACGTTAGAGCTACCTGTATAATTAAAGGTTAATAATGCGGGAATTCGAGGTTAGAATATTGCACTGATCCCAAATTGTTTGTTCAAAACAATAGCATGACGCTCACCGATTAGGTTACGCGACTAGCTCACACGTTTGCGTCTTAGGATCTCAAGCGAGAGCACTCGAGGGCAACGGCAAAATAGTTACTAAACAACCAAGTTAGCACTGAAATAAACTAAGAAGCGTTGCTATGTTTTGAATTGTTATGAAGAGCACACCGAATATAGGATGCGTGCAAGTGGAACCGAAGCGTATAAGTGCTATGACGTGGAATTGCAGAGGCCGCAAGCCCCATTTATTCAATCTACTGAATTACAATAAGTAGTAATCGTATGAAAGTAACTAAATGCCTTCATCACCTACTGAAAATCAAAGGCCTCCATGGAGATCTGCAGCTGTAGTAAGAGGGGGGAAGTGTTGGAATGAATACTTACTGAAATTGCATTTCCTTGGTGTGTATCTTCCTGTGTGTCTGGTAGTTGCTTGCATTGCCAAAAACCTTGCCGCAAAAATCACATTTGTAAGGCTTCTCTCCGGTATGAATGCGTATGTGGGTGTAGAAACCGCTTACATGGCGAAACGACTTGTCGCAAACCTGGATCCATGAAAGATAATAACGGAAAACATGTTAGGCTCCGTCCGTTCACTCGTTCAAGCCCCCCTACTCCAAGCCTCCCTTCTATAGAGACTGCAATCAACGGCTTATGCAAGCACAACAATCTTACGAACTGAGGCAAACGTTCGCATCTTAGGTATGCAAGAGGCCATGTCGATCACTGGAATCATAGTTTTAAAAGTCTGAGCTTTCGAACTTTTGTCGGAGTTCATCTTCAGAGATAGGGAAGAGAGTCCAATCAACCGTCATAGGGGCCGAGCAGAGGGGTTGGCGAACCAAGTGACCGCCAACGCCGTGAGTCTGGAGATGCCTGCGCAGGGCGATTTATGCGGGCGCCAGCTCGATTTACGTTTTACTGAATTTCCATCCGAGGCCCAGGCTTCAATCTGTTATCGGCCTGTCTTGTTACCGGCGTGTGCAATTATCCTCATAGTTCCGAATTTGAAGTTGTGACCCGCCTCAAAGATTGAGCACGAGATGTCTTGCGCAGGAACCTGGAGTAGTTGTACGATGAAATCCAGAATTCACTCAAAATTTAACGCCTCATGAGGCTGTTAGAATTTTGCCAACAGACATAATTCACCTTTGCTGCAGCGACTTATGAACAGATCAATGGAACTCCGGTGGGCTCTCCATTCTCCGGTTTAATAACAGAATCGGTACTACAAGGATTAGAAAAGATTGCCTTCATCAAACGGCCCCTGATCTTTTGGCGCCGTAACGTTGAAGACACTTTTGTTATTTTCAAGAAGAACACGCTGCAGAATTTACATGATCTTGCCTAGTCGACCTCCCAAGATAAACCCTTCTTTGACGTACTTTTCATGCGAACTCCCGATGACGAAATATAAGCAACGGTCTACATGAAAGCGAAGAACACGACACAACTTCTCAATTTTCACAGTTAAAAAAAGCATGTGAGGCCCGATATCTCTTCGAGCAGTTTATACACAATGGCTATCCTAAGAACTTCATAAGCCGATGCCTACGTGCTCACCCCCCGAGGACACAACCAGAACCAACCCGTGCGATATGGCATACGCTGCCATACATTATGGATGTGTCGGAAGCTACCGAGGGCATTGCTGCGGGACTAGACGTCGTAATTACACACAGTTCCAAAGCTATCATGTGTAGTCCGGTCACGCGAATCGAGGATCGATTAAATTCCAATGAGCAGTCGGACGAAGTGTATCGTATACCATTTCTAAACTATCCCACAAATTACATGGGACAGACTAAACGCCTGCTGGGTTCGAGCATACACGAACATAAGCTGGCTGAATGGCGGAGTGACAAATTGTTGCAAATGGCTGACCACACCTATGAAACGGGTCATGAGTTCAACTTCGCAGCTGCGAAATTAATTGCCCACGCCGGTAACAAGACAGGCCGAGAACGGATTGAAACCTAGGCCTCGGATGAAAACCAATATATCGAGCGGGCGCCCGCATACATCGTCCTGCACAGGCATCTGGAGACTCACGGCACTGGTGCGTAATTGGTTCCCTAAACCCCCGTCCCCTATAAATGTAGTTTTTTTCATTTAAGATTTTATCGCTGACAATAAACTCCCGCAATAGTTTTCTACCTCAGACGAATAAAACTAAGATTCCGGTAATCGACACGACTTCTTCTTCTCGATATATGCAATAATCTTAGCCACCGGGACATACAACTAAATTCCAGTTTACACGATGCGAACAATAGGCTGTGTTATCTGGCTCTTTCATTTCAAATACTCAGATAAATCTTCGAACCGGAAGAAGGATAATTTGCGACTAACAATTTACACAAAATTCCCATTAGAATATCTTAGGAAACTAAAAATACTGGATTGTAAATACATATAGGTATGAGTTCTTGCAATCGTTTTTTCACTCAATTCCTGCCAATAAAGTGAACAATATCAGATATACCCGAGTCAATATTCCGATTATATAGCTTCAGGATGCTTTGAATCATATTAATCTGTGTATTGTCGCAAGTGCCTCAGGTGCTGACTAAATTGAGTACACAATGTCTTCTTTGAACATGAACTCAGCGAGAACAACTGCTACAGTAATATGGGCACCCAAGAGTAAACGGAGAATGTTGCTCACAAGTCTTCGATCCAGACAACTTACCTCACAATGGAAGGGCTTCTGACCATTGTGAATGCGCATGTGGTTTCGAAGATCAGTCTTGTTGGTAAACCGGTTGTCGCACTCTTTGCAGGCAAACTGTTTCTCCGAGTGAACCTTGATGTGCGACAGGAGATAGAGCTCTGAGGTAAAGTCAGCAGAGCACAGACCACAGGCGAACTGTCTCGGTCCATGAACACGCTTTTTGTGGTCGGAAAGAGCCATGGCATTTCTGAATGGACGAAGCGCATGAGGTGGTTTAGATTAGTTTCTGGACTTTCAGCTATTTCCTGTGCTGCCAATATAGAAAATGCTTACTAAGGCTACTTTAGTTAATTTCACAGGACACATATAGGTATGTGCGTGTTGACATCCTTTTTGTGTAGTGTACTAGACTAGAGGTAAAATGGCAATATTAAAGGTATCTTCAAGCTACAGACCTTTCAGTGGCTGTGTGATAGGGCAGAATATTATGCCTGTCAAAATATGTTACTAAAACATTTGAGGTAGCAAGTTAATTACCGTTGAAACAAACGCCAAGAAATGTTTCGTACATCGGTTGTCCGTCGGGGCATTCAATGAAAACTATATGAGAATTGTTGCTCACAGGCAATGAGTCGTGAGATCGCCAATGTTGCCGCTCCGTCTGTCAACAATCGCTAAGAGGGCCAGAAGAAAAGTCGACCTACAGCAATAGGAGTGTGTACTTCAAACTGGATACGATTTGCTGATCGCCTTAAATTCACGACTTCTGGTGGGGACTTCGTGATTTATTTGACTAGAGCATTGGTTGTAACAGGGCCTTTCCCGTGCTAGCACAGGTTTAAATCCTACCGAAGCCACCGAATTTGAAAAAAAGTGGTAAGACGAATAATTAGAGCCTGCCACCCCCCCCCCCCCCCCCCATTACTTAAGCTGGATAATCCTCGAAGACGAGCTCTACACTCTTTACTGGACTAAATTCGGTCTCGGTGCATTCTATCGTGAACCGGACCACTTAAGTCTTGATATAGCTTGCCGCTGTAAATGCTTGCTGTTGGGATGACAAGGATTAGGAGGAGAGGGAAAAGAAGAAGAAGAAGAAGAAGAAGAATAACACAGATGTTTAGTCAAGTAAACGCATGCTGATTCACGATAGACAATTAAAAAAGACAAGTTGAAAAAAAAAATAACCATAACCTTTGAGGGTGCTGAAGGCATGTAGACGTGCTAATACCATTCACAATTTTGTTTACATTCAAATTCAAAATTAGGGCCATGTGTTTTTTAGCCAACAATAAAGACTGGGTTACGCTGAGACAAAATAGGAAGGAGTATTTCTCACCGGAACACCTTGGAGCACTCCTCACAGTTGACAACGGTCTTCGTGTGTTCAGCTAGGACATGTCGCTGGAGTCCTATATTAGAGTGGAACTTGAGAGGACAGACCCGACACTCGTAACGTGTCTGCCCAGAGTCACGACGAGGGACCTCTTCCTTAGAATGTGACGCATCGCAGTCGGAAGCAGGCGAAACACCGGCATGGAGCTCTATTTTGTCCTCGTCCTCCACCCTCTCTAAGCTTGGTTGAGCGTCTTTGAGGCGCAGCGCCGAGGACTCCCCTGCTGCGCAAGTGTCTCCGAACTGTTGGTCCATTTCTTCGTACTTTTCGCTGCCCGGTCGAGGCAGTACTTCTTCGCCCTTAACCGTGCTATAGCCGGCATATGGGTTGGAAACGATCGAGGCCATGGCTGCCATCGTCTCGTAGATTTCTCGTCTATGGGATGGCAGTTAGAAAAACGTAAAGCCACCAGCTTTTGAGTTCGTGTAAATTTTAAATGTACCCGTGTGCCGTGTCGCTGTCGGCCGATCGATAAGTCGGTTTTTTGGTATGACCTCGGCGGTCACGAATGACGCTAGGGTGACTCACAGACACAGGAAGCCAACAGAAAGCAGTCCAGGTCACAATGCATTCACATACCATTTTTCGAGACGGAGTAGGCCGTTAGGATTTTACACTTGCGTGACACAGGAAGCCTGCTTTGCGAGGGGTTGATCGAGGGCTTACAGTTAATTAATCGGTGAAAGTGATTTGAGTAGGAGGATGTCGGCTTATTAGTCTTGCAGAAAATGCATCATTGCAATTATTGTGCTAAACCTGAAGGCAGGAAACGTTTTCACACCCGAAGTAAATTCCTTCTAAAACCGGCACAGGCATACAAATAAATGCGTATAGCTATACCGAAAAAGAAGAGGGAGACTGAACAGATGGTTTCGATCTCATTAGTCATCATCAGCCTGTCATACCTAGTTTCAAGTGATGCACCACTTGAGGCTCGAACCCGCGACTTTGCAATTAGAAGCCTGACGTTCTAACCATAGAGCCACGGGCTCATCGGCTTGCCGGTTTACATCGGCAGATCGATGAAAGTTCATCAGGGAGTGTCAATATACCCCGATATAAACCAGCAAGACAAGGAGCCTGAGACTGAACGGTTAGAGCGCTAGAGTTCTGATCAAAAGCTTGCGGTTCGAGTCCCAGCTAGTGCATCACTGGGGTTTGTGTGTGACGGGCTGATGACGGCTAGAGAGGCCGAAATGGACATTCCAGTCTGCCTCGTCTTTACTGAAAATGATATCTGCCTAGTCTGCAAGCCGCTGTGCAACTTCTTCTGGGACGTGACAATGAACCCCAAAGCGAAACGCGCCGAATGAGTTCCATGAGCGATTGCTTGACTTTCATCAACGAATATGACACAGAATCATGAACCTTCGGGGCGAAACGACCTACTGGAGAAAAATTAGAATTGTGTGGAATCGGGACTTGGTCGGAACGTCCTTTAAGCCCGCATTGTCACATAAAGCAGGACGTAAAAGTCCCACTAAGCTTATTGCCAAATGGTCTGATCCGAAGACAACGAAGACGATGAGGCAAAGGTAAAAAGATTACAAGACAGAATTTTTCTTCTTTTTGGAAAATTTGACAATTGCATAGACTGCAGAATTTAATGGAACCACTTAATTTCGCGAGTGTTCCTCTACTGCAACCTCTTGCTACATAACGGTAGGAACGAATGAGCGTAAAAACCAATTAAAATGAATGAAACAGAAAGTTCGAGTTTCAGGTATTTGCATTGATAAAAAAGACAAAGTCCGAAAGCTCAGAATAAAATAAAAATCTTTGGATTGTTCGATCATCTGTCTTCTTTACCGAAACAATTAAAATGCTTAGAGGACAATCGATGCAAACAACCAGGTCATAGTTAATTGCCACGCAGGCTAATTACTAATGTAAGCAAGTTAAAACATACCGTGGGAAGCACAAGTTGGGGACAAACTTTTCAGGCAAAAGCTGGAGGGAAATGTGTAAATCATAGACCAGCTGCTACACCACCCTCCGCTTCATCATCATCATCATCGTCATTCCGACACTGGTTTACGATTCTCACGCACGGCTTAGTGGTGGTTAACGCAAAGCCGCTGTGAGGTTTTTACTACCGTTCCCACCTCCTACTGTTTCCGCCGTCGCTGCCGCCGCCGACGAAGCACAGCGCCAGGTGAAAAAAAAAAACAGTTTCAAAACTAAAAGGAAAGAGTACTGCTCATGCACCTGGTACCTGCCATGAGCGCTGAGCAGCGCTTACTTTTGTCAACTTCTTAGCCCTCCTCGGCAATCGGCAAGAAGCGCGGTGAGATCGAACCTAAGAAAATAACACCGTGACACAGACGCTAGTGGCTCTTCACATGCGCCCGTGAATAAGTGCGTACGTACTGGCGTATACCTGTGTGTATTTACAGTAGATTCCCTGTCTCATGAAATGTCACCCAGAATTCTGAAATGCGGTTTAGATTCAAACATCTGAATTACGTATGCTTGTAAGAATTACAATCGTACAGCATCATCTCATTCTATTTAGGTCATGTCAAGATGCCGGCTTTTTACTGAGCTTCTTTCTGACCACTAAGTAAAAGTAAGTACTATAAAACGTGGCTACTTAAGTAGTATGCGTTTTTGTCATTGATTTTGGCTGCCTTTAGAAATTCAAATGTATTTTATAGAATGCATGCACGAAAAAATTTCTTCTACTCGCTTGGTAGCAAATTACGTTTCCTTTAAATTCTATACTTAAAGAAAGGATATCCTTCAGTTTTAAAACATCTCTAATCATGAGCTGGTTTACAATTTTCAGGTGTTCATTCATCGAACATCATATCCATCAATTCGGTAATGCTGCCTTTACTGTATAAGGCAGACTCCACATCGATTGCAACATTTTATGAGAACTATGTGAGATTTTTCTTCATGCTGTAGGCGACAACATACTTTTCCCTAAACAGGCTATACACAGTGCCCAGTTTGTAAACCTTAAATTCCACTGTAGCAGTCACTAGATTTCAATATTATTCGGCAATTTATAAAATTTTTTAAACCGAAAGGTAGACTTTCTTTCAGTAAAGAATTTGAAAAAGGCGTAATTTGCTACCAAATGAGTATAAAAAATATTTTTTTGTGCATGTCTTCTAAAAAATATATTTAAATGTATAAAGGCAGTCAAAATTAATGGCAAAAAGGCATATTACTCAAGTAGTTATTTTTTATACCACATACTTCTTCGTAGCGGTCAATAAGAGAAGCTCGTTAAAAATCCGGCATCCTGAACTGTCCAAAATATGTTGAGATTAGGCTGTAATATCATCTCTATTACAACCATCTGCAATTTATATGTTTGAATCGAAAACGCATTTCAGAATTCGGGCTGACGTTTAATGAGATATGGAATCTACTGTATGCGCCAACCGGGCTTCGCAGCAGTTTTGACGGACCCAAGCAGGGGCCACGCCAGGTTGTGTTGAGACTGAATGAGGCGTGTGTAGGCGTGCCATGTATTAGCGGAACATGCAGGCGGGTGCTGAGCAGTTGTCAACTGACTTGAGAACACGTTCCGACTGCCGGTCAGGCTGCAGCATGGTGTTTCAAGTAGTCTGGCTTCTGTGGAGTCCGAGGCCCGCCCACAATGAAACCGGATTGAATTAGGCTTTTGGTCGTGTATGTGCCGTTTCATTGGGCTTTTGACAAATTGAAGCGAACAGAAGTGTTCCAACAAGCAGTTTGCAAGGAGAAGTACGGATTTTCGCTCGAATCCACCATCAGATACAATGGCTGAAAAGTAGGATATAGGCGAAGGGTGCGCAGTTCTTGTAGTCCGTAGTGGCCATACGACGCCATGCGTACTACAATTAGCGTGCTGCGATTCACCAACCAGAGGCCAGATCAAGGTTCGGATTGCGCGCCCACGGGGGGTGGGAGGACAGTGGCATGCACAGGGGTGGCTTCCACCGCGCCAGCCACCTGCGCCTGATCCAGTCTCCGATCTGCTTGGCTGCGTCTTGACACCGGGCTCACGTGAATGAGAGATGAGGGGGTGTAGTTAGTATAGCGCAAGTCTACTATCTATTCAAACTAACCCACAGGCAAGCCACCGTCCTGACAACAACCATTTCGGAGCATACCGTAGACATAATCGAAATCAACGGTCGAACTACAATAATCGTCTCTTGCTAGGCAGGTCTCTACCAAGTCACCAATTGCCACAAGCCCATTATCCGTGTTGGCGTGCTAACTAAACTGCAATTAGGCTCGCTGTCATCAAAATGGCTGGTGGCCCGCGCGAAAGCAAAGGCTTAGCACAGAATAGGGAAACGGTTGGTCATTGCACGTGCTGACACACAGCAAGCCTGGGAACCAAAACTGTAGCAAAACGCGACTGACGCTGTCGTAATCTCTTGTCAGGATTTCAGCCTCGAGCAAGTTACAACCTGAGAGCTAGTTATTTTCCTTTTCCTCACAGCTGCTGTGTGCTCGGCCATTCGCGTCCAGAGCCATTATCGCCCTGATGATCACCGTGGCTAAATATTGTGCACATTTGTTCACCTGAAAATTACCCAATATACATATAGTGGTGCCGGAGGTGACGAGCAGCCGCATCGGCAAGCATTTCAGGTAACGAGAGAATCACTAGCAAACATTTGTTTAGCTTCATTAGCTCTCGCTAAGTTAACGAGCTGTCAGTACGTGTGTGGGTGTGCCTCTATCCGCCAGTGAGTCTTGCTCTTTCGGTCGCCTGCAGCCAATCAGTAAACTGATCTAAATTTACAAGCTACGTTTCTCAAGACGCGTGTCTCACATGACGAGCTCGCTGCTGGAACCAATCAAAATCTCTAACCGAGTTTCCACTGTACTGCACCCTGCGGACCTTTATCATCCCTTTCTGCAATTGCCTCTGGTGATGGTGGGTTCGAGCGATTGTATCTTCTCCTGCTGACGTTGGTCCTTTGTCTGCCTGGTAAGGGACCACATTCCGTGTCCCGGCGGCATGCACCTTGCAGAGGGTAGGAACAAGATAGTCACTGGCTCAAACGCGGACTTCCAAACCATTATCGCATCAATTACGACCTTCCCCCGCCCACTTCTGGTGATTACAACGAGAAATGCTAATTTTAGTACGCATCTGGCCATTATGGATTATAACCACTGTCTCTATCACCCTTTCTGAGGTTGTCTCTACTGATGATGTGTTCGAGAGAGTGTCCGAAACGCCATGCCAACAAACTTCTTCTTCTAGCAAACTTATCTTGTCTCCCGTGAACCAATTAATTTATGCGCACAGTAGCCACATGAAAGGTGAAATAGATGCACCAAAAGTTCGCTTAACTAAAAGTATGTAGTGGTAAATCTCAGCGTTTGCATTGGTCAAGATATCACGTGGGTGGGTGTAAATGTTTGTGTGTGCGTGTCTGTGCCTGAATTGGGGGGCGGGGTATGGGGTGTTCAGCTGGGGGCTGAACGTGAAGGTCGTGGCAGATCGCATCGTCTTCATCGCGTAGATGGTTGCTACGCCTAGCGTCCTTGGCTGGCATCCAACTCGTACTTGTGGCTCCCCGGAGCTAGGCTTCGCCTGGCGGCCACCCCCCAGGTCCCCGCCTCGATCAGCGGGCTTAACCAAGCGAGGGTCTCCGGTGTGTACCCCCACGCCCGGTATGCCCCCTGTTTGCAGCGGTAAGTACCCTAGTAGACGTAGATGGTGGGAGGAAGCTTCTTACTTTATACCGTACCATTGCCTGTTTGTACTTTACTGTTTATTTTCCCTTACTCTTTATTACCCATTTGCTACGCTTGCTTTCTCTAGTTGCTTTATTGTCACTAATATTATTACAGCCTTTCGCGATCAGTGCTTACCTCACTACCTTACGCATTTCAGTACTCTCGTAACGTTGCCTTATCTGCGTAATCTACTCGATGTCCGGTAGTCTTAACATTGCATCCATTGTTATTTATGCTTATGTATGCCTGATTCCACATCTGTTACATCTTACTATTTTTTGTCCAATTGATATTTCTTATCTGTTACTCTACCTGCTATTTCTCCCATCTTGTCTCTGCTGTCATACCTATACTCTTCCATTAAATTACTTTTAATCACCTCCATTGTAACTATGTCTACCCATGTAGTCGTTCCACCGTCATGATTAGCATTCTCAGTCCTAGCATTGCTTGCCTCCTTAGTAACATCAGTGACGATACTACTCGAAGCAGTACTCTAGCAGCAGTCAGATGTCACAGCACTAGAATGCGTAGAAGCATAAATGGAGAGACTGTTGCCTTCACCGCTACTGCTACTAGGATAGGTACTGCTGCTCCCTCCCCCTACTCCCCAAATACCTTCCCCCACGGTCTAAAAAGTCCTATGGCGGCGCGACAACAAAGTTGTAGGCGGCTCGTAACCAAGTGGTCGTTCAACATCAAATCAATCGTGGCCCATGGTGTTGTATGGCAGCAGTTGAGTGACCGGCAGTCCCTTTGTGGAACAGCGCTGCTGCCCCTCGCGAGAGGGTTGATGGGCCTAGATAAAGTGGTTACCAGATACGCTGGGTCGCGACATCTGCCAGTTGACCGTTGCTGACAGAATGCAAACACGCGGTCGAAACACTACAAACGCAAATCAAAACTTCTCTCTTCCCCACCCTCCCTCTAACCCGCTTCCTTCCCGCAGGACAGCTCCCAGAGCTCACAGAACGACAGCTCAGGGAGCCCAGGTAAGTCCTATCACTTTCGGCGCTTGGAATGTTCGTTCCCTTTTAGATAACCCGAGAAGCATTCGACCGGAACGTAGAACAGCTCTCATAGCCCGGGAGCTGGCGCGTTTCAAGGTGGACATCGCCGCACTCAGTGAAACCCGCTTTTCCGATGAAGGTTCCATAGAAGAGATGGGTGCCGGCTACAGCTTCTTCTATGTGGGCCGTCCGACGGCAGAGCAACGCGAAGCCGGCGTCACCTTTGCCATCCGGAAGGACATCGTGTGACGACTACCCTGTACGCTGCAGGGCATCAACGAACGACTGATGAGCCTCCGCCTGCCTCTCTGGGGTGGCAAATTCGCCACCATCGTTAGTGTCTACGCTCCTCCGATGACCAGCTCCGACGAGACAAAGAACAAGTTCTACGAGGATCTGCACGCCCTCCTGGCCTCTGTGCCGAAGGCGGACAAGTTGATAGTCCTTGGTGACTTCAATGCCCGCGTCGGCACAGACCACGCCGCCTCGAGAGGAGTGCTCGGACCCCACGGCCTCCGAGGACTCAACGACAATGGCCTACTCCTCCTTCGCACCTGCGCGGTGCACCGTCTCATACTGACCAACACCTACTTCAGCCAACCGCTGCAGCACAAGGCGACCTGGATGCACCCCAGGTCTCGTCAGTGGCACCTTCTGGATTATGTCCTCGTGCGGCGACGCGACCAGCAGGACGTGTTGGTGACAAAGGCAATGCCGGGTGCCGATGGTGATACCGATCATCGTTTCATCATCTCCAAAATGCGGATCCGTATTCAACCACGCAGGAGACCTCAAGGTAAGCGACCCCCAGGTAAGTTGAATACTGCTCTGCTAAACTTGCCTGCCAACCGCTTCCGTTTCAGCAATGAGCTGACTCACCAGCTGAATAACCTCCCTGTCGCGGAAGAGAACCCCTCCGTGGAGACTCGATGGTGTCATCTACGGGATGCTGTGCAATCCACTGCCAAACGCATCCTTGGGCCCGCACCCCGCCCACACCGAGATTGGTTCGACGAAAACGATGCAGCCATCAGTACTCTCATCTCTGAGAAGAATCGCCTCCGCAACGAATAGGTCGCTCACCCTACCGACGCCACGAAAGCAGCCTACTACCAAAGTCACCGTCTTGTACAGCAGCGGCTGCAGGAAATGCAGGACGCTTGGATGGCTCGTAAGGGTGAGGAAATCCAAGGCTATGCGGATTGCAATAAATGGAAGAACTTCTTCGCTGCGCTCAAAGCAGTCTACGGCTCCGTAGTGAGAGGCACAGCCCCGCTTCTCAGCGCGGACGGTACCACCCTCATCACTGAGAAGACCCAACTTCTGGGCCGCTGGGCCGAACACATCCAAAATGCACTCAACCGGCCCTCTACCACCTCTGAGGCTGCCATTGAGCGGTTTCCGCAAGTGGAAACTAACGTTGACCTCGACCTCCCACCCCCCCCCCCCTAAGGAGACCATCAAGGCTGTGCAGCAACTGTCCAGCGGGAAGGCACGCAGGTCCGACGGGATCCCGGCGGAGATTTATAAATATGGCGGTCACCAACTTATAACTCACCTCAGCGCTCTGTTCCCAGGGATCTGGCGACAGGGACAAGTTCCCCAGGATTTCAAGGAGGCCACCATTGTCCATCTCTACAAGCGTTAGGGGAATCTTTAAGTCTGTGACAACCACCGCGGCATCTCACTGCTGAATATTGTCAGTAAAATCTTCGCACGCATTCTCCTCAATCGTCTGAACAGCCACCTTGAACAAGGGCTTCTGCCTGAAAGTCAATGAGATTTTCGACGTCACCGCGGCACCACTGACATGATATTTACCGCGCGTCAGCTGCAGGAGAAATGTCAAGAGATGCGGACCTACCTCTTCACCACGTTTGTAGATCTGACAAAAGCCTTCGACACGGTGAACCGGCCCGGACTTTGGAAGGTTATGCAGAAGTTTGGCTTTCCGGAACACTTTACCCACATGGTTCGACAACTCCATGATGGGATGATGGCGCGCGTCACGGACAACGGAACGGTCTGAGGCCTTCGAAGTGACCAATGGAGTGAAGCAGGGCTGTGTCCTTGCGCCCACCCTCTTCAGTCTCGTGTTTTCTGCCATGCTGACGGACGCTTACCGTGACGAGCGTCCCGGAATCCCCATCAACCACAGAACGGACGGAAACCTTCTCAACATTCGTCGGATGCAGGCCCCCACGCGCGTCTCCACAACCACAGTTCATGATCTGCTGTTTGCGGACGACTGCGCTCTCAACACCACCACCGAAGCAGACATGCAAAGGAGCATGGACCTCTTTGCAGCAGGTTGCGCCAACTTTGGCCTCACCATCAACACGGACAAGACCATGGTTATGCATCAACCGCCGCCAGGTGCTGACCTCAACCCCGCACACATCAACGTCAACGGAGCCGTACTGCAGAACGTGGACAACTTCACCTACCTCGGCAGTACGCTTTCCCGCAACACTAAAATAGACGCAGAGATTGCCTGCAGAATCTCCAAAGCCAGTCAAGCGTTCGGTCGGCTCCAAGCCTCCGTATGGAATCGTCATGGTCTTCAACTGTCAACGAAATTGAAGATGTACAAGGCTGTTGTGCTGTCAACACTCTTGTACGGAGCGGAGACTTGGACTGTCTATGCTAGCCAAGCGCGCAAACTGAACCATTTTCACATCAGCTGCCTACGCCGCATATTGAAGGTGAAGTGGCAGGAGAGGATTCCGGAAACAGAAATCCTGAAGAGAACGGGAGTTCTCAGCATCCAGGCCATGCTCAGGCAGATACAACTGCGCTGGAGCGGTCACGTGGTACGTATGAACGATGAACGGCTACCCAAGCGAATGTTGTATGACGATGTCACCATCGGCACTCGTCGAAAAGGAGGACAGAAGAGACGCTACAAGGACACTCTGAAGAACTCCTTGAAGCGTCTTCAAATCAACAGGTTGAATTGGGAAGAGCTTGCCCTGGACCGAACCGGGTGGCGAAGAGCGGTCAAAACGGGCGCCGAAATCTACGAAGCCGGTCAGATCGCCGCCGCCAAGGAAAAACGGATGGCACGCAAGTCTCACAATCCACGGACGAACGCTGCCACCACCCAACTCCTCCCAACGTGTCCGCACTGTCAACGCACTTTCCGTGCACGCATTGGCATGATCGGTCACCTCCAGAAGCCATGCAACCCTGTTCCGACACAATCCACGTCTACTGCACCAAACACTCCGCCAGACCCTACTCCACCCTCCACCTCGACGGCAATCACCGACGGGAGAGATGCCTCGCCCTCATCCACCGACTCCAACCCACCCGCAACTTCCTTCACCCCTTCCGTCACATCACCGCCCGCCACAACTCGCATCCACACACCTGAACCCCCCACCAACTCTGAGGGCCTGATATGCCCTCACTGCAATCGCACAGTCACCTCACGCATCGGCCTAATCGGTCACTTGCGAATACATCGCACAGAGACTGGTGAACTAGTGCCTGGAGCACCAACACACAGACGAGACCGCCGCCTTCACTGCCCACACTGCCTCCGAACATTCGCTCATCGCATGGGCCTACTAGGTCACATGCGCATTCACGACAGCGGAACTGACCATGATGTCGGCACACCCAGCACCTCAGACATCCCCACCACCAGCCTCAGCCCCACTCACTAGTCGCCTCGCTTCAAGATTGCGTCGTCAAGTTTGTCGGGAACACAGGTGAGAGCCTCCTCCCCCAGGTAAGTGGAGGCCGTTCTTGCTGAATTTGTCGAATACTGTCTTGCCTTTTACTACCCCATAATAGCTCCGGTCTAGAATAAATAAGCCTGGTTTAGTGGCACTATCGCTTCTCTCAGGACATGTATGTCGTCAACCAACTTAGTGTCGGACTCTTGGCAACAACCGTTTTGGGTACCGTGTCCTTCCCTGAAGCACTCTCCATCGTTCTTTACCTCAACTGCGCCGTCAACTTAGCATTAGCATACTCGCGATGTGTGCAGCCGCTTGTTATCAAATCCCAGGCTAATAAGCACGCTTTTGGACGTCGCAGACGGCCCGCCTCTCATACGACAGCATGGAAAAATCAGATAATCGATTTTATGCAGCTGCTTCGCTAGCTCGCGCCATGGGTTTATGAGATAGGGGGGGACTGCGGCTAAACATAGTGACTCATGGTACCCTCGTTCAGGGGTAACGCCACCTAGACTGAATCGTGCTGAAGCGCCCTTAGAGTGCATGCGCACTGAAAAGATAAGCAACTTCACACTTCTCTACGACGGCCGCATCAGTCCAATTAACACTAGGCTTACTGACTCTATTCAATTGCTTCCCTTTGCCGCATTTCTAACATACTGCAGTTATATTACTCGCTCCATTACCGCACTCACACTCATAATAGCGGCGCCTTCAGTTCTGTCTTAAGCACAAACGTCAGCCTCAGTAGTTACTGAAGATTCACTGCTGGAAGGTAAGCTGAACTTCTGCTCTCATTGTTCTTTCATACTTGATTTCCTCCCCTCTCTCGGTCTGTCTGCGTTCCTCCCGTCGCCTCCTCTCCCTATCTCCCTCTTTCACTCTTCTTCATATCCCTTTTTCTACTCTTCGACTTCGTCTTTTCCCCTCCTTCTTCCTCTTCTTCTTCCTCTTCTTCTCCTTCTTCTTCTGCACGCCTACAATTGCAAAGTACACCATTTGTCTCTTGCTCTCCTTTCAGTCCCGCCCACGGACGCCAACCGACGACGGAGCATGGTAGTGCCTTTCAGTCGTTGACTGACTGGTTAACCCTCTCAGGAGGGCGTTGACCCAGGCTTCATGCAGGGCTGCTCTCACCCTTCTGAGATATAATGGCCTGTATGCACATGCAATGCCAGTCTTCAGCCAACCACGGTCCCAGCGGCCTGGAAGGCGCTGGCACTTTCTCTCACTTCTGATTCCCTGTTGGTGACTGCGCTCGCGCTCCCACTCGGTTTCAGGCCCCACTGCAGGTGCCCGAAAAGCTAGGCGGTCACTATGCGGTGGGGGAGAGAGTGAGGTCGACTTCGGCGCGTTTCTTCCCTCACTTTAATAAATCTGAATGCGTCTGAATCTATCACGGTGCGCTAAAAGCCGTGGCTTGGAGGGTCTGCCAACTAACGGGAAAACTCGGACCCCCTACGTAACTGCTCCTTCTGTACGCGTGTGTCTGTGTGTGCGTATGGGAGGAGAGGGAGGACTGAGAGTCAGGCTGCAATGGCTCCCTCTTAATGTGGCCTCTATGGCTCTCCCGCGCAACCGGGAGCATACCTAGCGAGATGGCTGTGTCAAGTGTGCGCGTGCTGAGTGTTTATCGCGCCAGCCATCTACACCCTCCCTCATCCCCGGTCTTATTGACTTTATCTTTACACCAGATACGGAGGTGTGAGTGGCGAGCTAGTGGGTAGAATCTGTGCGAGTCTGCCTAAGCTCCTGTTGACTCTCGCACGAGTTCTCTGCATTGCTCCTGCTTGCTGTTGCTTTCGTGTTGCTTGCCCAGCTCGCCTCAGTGTCTGTTGCGGCTTGCTTCAGCGTTTGCTGCAGCTTGTTGGAGCACGTGGTGCCCATCGTCGAAATCGACGGGGGAACTGTCGTGCCTGAATCGAAGTCGATGGAGCCTGAATGCTTATTCACTCTAACACACACACACTCTCTCTCTCTCTCCGTCTCTGTTAGCATGCCTGTTTAAACTTGACGCCTCATCAGTTGCCAGCTGACAGCGGTGATGTTTGTTGCGATGCCGCTAATGTATGCCACAACGCTTATTTGGAGATGATAGCAATTCAAAACCGACGCACTGACAAACTCTCTGTCAGCTTGTTCCCAGTGCTGCCGCTGACTCTGATGATGGTGATGATGATAGAGACGCACTTGATAATGTTTTCGCGTACTCTCACAATCTAGCAAACCAGATCACTCCGGTATGTCAGTGTGGAAGAGAAGTAGTGGGCGCCTGATCCACAGTCATTTGTCTACGCAGCTCGCGAGTACCACCTCCTTCGAAGTTCGCCGCTACTTTACGTCTAAAAACTAGTGAATGTAATTCGCCTCCTGGGAGCACTAATATTTGCCACGAAGACAGCTGGGGCATTCTGGGAAAAGATTTAGAACTGAGACAGGCACTGTCGGGTACCCGAACCTAAGCCTGTCACTATTTTGGCAAGATTATGTAAGAGCTGGGAACTCAGGAAGAAGGACAGATTGAAACACGACAGAGAGAAATCGCGTTTCTGGTTCATTTGGCATCGTCAGGCAGCTCCTCCCTAGACTCAGTCTTGAAGGTCCGAAAGCTGAACAGCAGTACAGCAAACTTAGCCCTCACCTAATTATTTCGCGGCGCCAGGTTCCGTCGGTTCAAATTAAATTGAGATCGGATTAAACTGCCCAAACCTGGAAGTGAGTATGGTCTCCCGTTTGGCCGCATGATAGTTGCAGAAGACGATGAGATAATCTGCAGACCCTGACGTCTGAACCTTGCCGCATTCAGTAGACACAACATCGCTGGTTTGCACTTGTTGTTCTTCTTCTTGTGAGGTGGGCTTACGTAGATGATACAGTAGTCATCGGTTATGAAGCCCACGGTTAAAAGACCCAGCCGCGTATTAAGCCCAAATCAATTTGGGACGGAATTTTACATAGGAAAATCCGCCGGCTAATAAGCCCAGTCGCCGGCTACAAAGCCCAGTTTCCCACTGCTGCACAGTTGAGAGCTGCACTCTACACTCTGCAACGCGGTCTACAGGCATCAGATTTCACAAAATTCGACGATTCCTGGTGCTTGGAGAAGGATATCAAAGGGCACCTGCGTGTGAAGTTACTCTCCAAAACAACTGACACTAGACCGCTGTTTTTAAACGTGTCGCAAATAATTTTTTGCTTTTGTTATTACGTAAAATACAGACAAACAGCATTCTTTTCTTGTGCATAACCAAGCTCTACACATAATACAGTACGTATGTAACGTATAGTGCCTATCCTGCGTTTGCTAATCAAGAACTAGGATTCTCCGGTTATTGCACCCGCCGCTTATGAAGCCCGATTTGGTCTGGGCCCGAGGTGAGCTTAATAGCCGGCGACTACTGTAGCTACCCCCTCCCTGCTGTCAGCATGACTTGCATAGCACCTGTCATACTCATTCACTCGCTTCTCTCACCCAGCTGTCAAAAAGAGAAAACTCCATCTAAATCTGCCGCCAAAAACCTGGTCCACCAACATGCTACTGAAAGGGCGATTCGCGTCACATACGAGTGAGAATGCCCTAAGGGCTACACTGCGACGGAGTTACTGCAGCCTGACTCACGGTCTCGATATAATTTAAAATTACTCATCATAGGGACTGAGTTAGTTACGACTATTATTGTCTTCTATAAATGTATTTCTTTGCACCGCTATCATTAATCAGCTGCTTTTAGGGCGTGTCATCACGCCGCATTCCCGAGCTGCTGATGGTCCTGGCTCGTGGGTTCCTTTCAAAAATGAGTACTCGATGGTTAGTCTATCCTGTGGTAATGCTGAAGAAATACTGGGGCCACGCATTCCGTTCCAACAGCTGTTTTCGGGCGTCCATACCATCGTTTACTGACCTATGCTTTCCCGAGGGCGACTTTGCGATAAGTTCGAGTGACTGAGTTCACCGTTTTAAATGCAGATGTGCGCTTTTCACCCTCCACTCTCCACCAACTGTGGCCTTCAGGTTTCCTCCAACTATTTTAAATTTCTTCTTTGGTCCTGTTCTTGTAAACCTACACAGCTGTTGTATTTGCACAAAGATCGATATCGTAAACAGCATCGAATCACTTGTTTACTTAAATATCTGCTCGACCCTATGCGGCAGCATTTTCCATAGGTAACGGAATCCCTCTTGCATTTCATAAACTCACATCAGCAGCTAGCTGTTTGAGGCACTCTAAGCCATCGATGCGGTTAACATACTATACTTAACATACTATAAGTTTGAGCTGACCCAATTGTGAAAAAACTCGAGACATTCGGCAGGATTTGAACATGCGTATTAGATAAGGCCTTCTCTGATACGCGGGTTCAAATCCCGCCGAACGGTCGAGATTTTTTCACAATTGGGTCAACTCAAATTAAGAAAATCTGCCAAAGCTCCTAATGCACTGTAAGTTTGTAAGCTCTTCGCGTCATGTAATATGACTGCTAATACCGGTGATGGGTAGCAGCCATTTAGACCCTGAGAAAACACTTGCGCGATCCACTGACTACTTCCAGACCGATCGCGTTCTCTTTCGGGGGCAATCCCGGGTCATCAAGAACACTCGCTGATATGGTGCTTGTTGCACGAAAAGGGTACGTCTCCTCACTGCAGTCTGACTCACAGCCTTCAAGTTATTCTAAATTACTCACCACAAGGACCGAATTAGCCTGTCAGTCTTCGTTTTGCTTAGTATGACAGATTTAAGCGCGGCAGACTCAGGAGAATGCGCTGAGAACGGGGTTTTGTAGTGTAGGCCTTACTCTCTTTTCCCCATCGCGTGCGCCGGTTCGAGCTGGTGTCTCAATAGACCAGTAATATCTTCTGCATACACCTGGATATAAAAAATATAATTGACACTCCTTGATGAACGCTCACCGGCCGCCAACGAAAGTCACAGACAGCAGCCACAGTGGCTAGTAGTCTTAGGCGGATACTAAAAAAACGGAGCCCGTAGCTCAGTGGTTAGAGCGTTAGAGTTTGATTACAAAGGTCGCGAGTTCGAGCTTTGGGTGTTACACCACTTGGGGTTGGGTATGACTGGCTGACTGATGACGGCTAATAAGCCAGAAATGGTCATTCCAGCCTCCCTTGTCTTTGCCGGCAAAATAATCTGCCTAGACTACTAGCCGCTACGACTCTTGTCAGAGCCCGCAAAACGAGACCCAAGGCAGAGCGGGACAACTTAGCTCCGTTAGCAGTCGGTGAACGTTCATCTACGAATGGCAACATCTTCCGACCTAAACCGACAAGCTAACGAGCTCGTGACTCAATACTTAGAGCGTTAGAGCGAAAGCGTCCCGATTTCGAGTTTCGGATGGTAGAAAACTTTGGGTCTGGGTATGAATGGCTAACGGCGGTTATTGAGCCAGGAATTGCAATTCCAGTCTCCGTTGTCTGTGCTGGCAATATGTATTGCAGCTGCTGCTCACCGATTTATCTGCAGTCCACCTTCTGGTGATACACATTCGTGGCACGTGCTAGGATAGCACATTGTTTTACTGCTGGACGTTTATAATAGCCAATAGCCAATACTATTGGCAATCTATTTGGGCGCGATGCGCTCCGATCGGCTCGACGGTGGGAAACATTTGCCCTTCGGGAGTCGTCTACTTATGCGCAGATCCAATGCTTGCACAGGTGTCTCGACAATAATGTGCTACCGAAGTGTGTTTCATACAGACCTCCGGGTAATACAGAGTTGGCGAGACGCAAAGAATTTGAGCACGGCAGAGATATGATCCGAGTTTATAATAGCCTTATTTATGTGAATCGAGGTTGTGTTTACTCGGTTTAAGTCTGCAACATGGTCGAGACCGCTAATGATCCAATAACTAACCGGCTGCCTGATGTGAGTTGGTGAATATTACGCAGTTATCCTGCAGCAGCTGATAGGCTTTTGCCTAAATATTCATAACTCTTGAATATACGTGTTCTTTCGAAAAATTCTCGCGAGGCCTTGCATTTATATGGAAACTGGCTGATAAACAACTAAAAACCACCGCACCTACTGTAAAAAAGAAAACACTATTCCTTAAAGTCCCCTTTCGAGGGGACGCAGAAAGTGAACTGCTTAAAAGACGCCTTGACCAAGCCGTTGTAAGAACCTTCCCAGCAGCCAGAGTTCAGGTATTACTCTCAACCAACCCAATCTTGCATGGGGAAGGTAAGGATAGGTTACCAGCTCAGACTACCT